>JAPMOQ010030034.1:497072-541162 GCA_026543055.1 Argiope trifasciata
CAATATATTATTTTCTTTTTCTTTTCTGTTCTAATAATGTCTGTTTTAATCAGAAGGCTATTTTAGTATCTTCACAGAAAATAAAAATTTACTAAAATTTTCAAGAATAAGCCCTTACAGAAACATAAATCAGTTTTCTGGGCAAGTATAATTGATTCAAAAGAAAGAAATGAGTTAATTTGAATTTCAATTTTGATCCCGCATTTTTTTCTTCTTAATTTTGTTTTAAGTGGATTAAATTGCAAGTATTTTAGTAATTGACTTAGATTTTAACGTGTCATAAATAGAAGTAAGATTGCTTTAATGAATCTTTTGCAACACTGCGTCGAGTTTTCCTTCTTGAAGTGCTGACCATAATGGTTTCAGTCTTAAAAGAGAAGTTTATTTGATAGTTTCCAAATAATATCAAGGATATAAAATAATACGTACATTTATTGAAACCGAAACAAAATGAGGCTAAATTCTACTCACCTACAACCGTAACAAGTATGGCCGAATGTCTTGTTCTGGCCTTCTTGAAATCGACTCTACAACGGTATATGCCTTCGTCGTCAAGAGATATTCTATCAATCTGTAGGACGGCTGGGTGTTCTTTGGCACTGAAAAAAGATCTACCAGTCAGTTCTTCGGAGGAAGCATGCCTGGCCTGGCCTAGTTTTCCCCTTCGGGCATCCAGGCTGTAGATAGGCATTGCTATTTCGTCCTTATACCACAACACTAGATAAACTTCGTCATCTGGTATTGTTGATTGTATGTCACAGGGTAAGTTCATGTGTCCTCCAGACACTGTTTTGTATGGTACAGGAATTTCTGAAAAAGAAGATATGTTTTTATTAAACCAAATTGTTGATTAAAATTAAGTTAATCTATGAAAATATAATTTTATACGAATCACTGATCTCAGGTAGCACAGTCTATTGCACTATATTGTACAATAATGTGCGATATTAAATGATATTAAACAATACTCCATAATATTAAACAATATTGCGAATATTGATCAACTTCATAAATATTGTACAATATTTTGGGGCTACTAGGGATGCATATAAATAAAAGAAATGACTCATTCATGATTCAAACACTTTACTAAAAGTAAAGGGCAATACAAGGCTTTCAGTTAGCAGGGAATGTAAATTATACATGATTTAAAGATTATTTTGATAATACCAAATATGTGATTTTATTATCGTAAATCTTCAATGATTACGTACGGAATGTACAAATTAGTCATTTTCACAAAACATTAAACCAAAGTTCAATTTATCTGTCTTTAATTTTTATAATATCCTCATTACATGTTCTTTACTAAAAACCATTATTTCATTATATTTGAGAAGTATATAGTGAAAATAACAATGAATTCTGATCCTGGAGCCATAAAAGCGTTCCGGAGTTTTTTAGATTGAAAGGCAATTACCAACGTTTAATTTCACTTTTGGTTAAACAAAATGTTTTTGCTAATATTAAATGATGAAAGGTCACAGGATTTTCAGTTTTATTTAACAAAATTTCTATATTATCTTTCTAGCAGCCTTCTGCACTTTGAATCTTGTTCCAATATGGATATTTTAATTGAAATGCTAGCACAATACAACTTTATCATGCATAATAATATCAAGTATGATTATTATTAATTACCTATACACCTGTACAAAAATTTATTTGAAAGTTGATACGTACAAAAGAATAAGCTAATATATGCTATTGAATATATAGAGAAAGTTATTTTTAAAATCTGATGTTTACCTTCGTATTAAATGATTAAAGATCACATTGCAATTCTCTTTTGCACAATAAAATTTCTATATTCCTTATTAAATATACCTTACATTTTAAACATTGTTCTAATATGTATAGTTAAATTAATATACTAACGCTAAGACTAATTTATCACTCATAATAATATTTAATAAAATTTATTGCTAACTATACTCATATTCTGAAAGTTATAAAAATTCAAACCATTTCTCAATATGTATATTTAAATCAGTGAACTAACAGTAAAATTAATTTAACGCACATTATGGCGAAATGAATATCATTATGATCCGTGCAGTCAAAGCAAAATGATCCATATTTTCTTCAACATTTCTTAACTGATTACATTTCACACAAAACAAACACGAAGACAGTACATAAACGCGCATGTATCGCAGCAGAAAAGTATATCATCACCTTATTTACAATCGCAGTGCAATATCGGATTCCACCTAAGAACAGAAGATAGAGCAATCAATGCAATCGCTTTAATAATATTACTGTCTATACTCATATTCTATATCTCATATTTAATTTTTTTTAAGTAAATTTTTCAGAATATAATAATATTTTTATTAGATATTTTAATAACAACAGTTTTTTAATGTCAATAATTATACAAAATGAAAATACAAAGTGAGCTTAAAACAATAATGTCTCTTGTTCTTTTGCCAAAAGTTTAATTACAATTATTTTTTAAAAATAATTATAATTTTTATAGTAATAAAAAAACATGTATATATATGGATAAAAAAGCATATGTAAATAAAATTTTCTCCTGAATCTTTTGCTAATTACTAGTCCCTATTCTTTACCTCATCAAATTTATACAAATTAAAGTTATTTAAGGTTCTAATTACACCATTCAGCATTTTTCAAACACACAATGGAATTAAAAATTCATTGGCAGCTTTAATTAATATATATTAATTACATGGATTTAATTAAGTTCAAAGGAAGACAAACTTGTTCAAACATACACGAAAAATCTAACTAACTTATTTTTATCTCTAGCCATAAAATAAACTTTGGTTGAAGGAAAACTGTACCTTATTTTTTTTCTATGCCATGAAAGTGGATTACGCGGTTTAGCCATTAAAATTGATGACACAGCATCTGAGAGATAGCGTCGCGTCGATAAGACAAACTCTATCCCAAGAATAATTACTCAACCTTATGCTTTGGGTGAGGAAATGAGGGTTTTAAAAGTAGTCTGAAGATATAAATGATTGCCTGTCAGGCTAGAATATAATCCATAATTAATTGCGACAGGTACAAGCATTTGGATATAGATCTGGTTTCATGTTTCGGCTAAAAATAGATCGCCAAATCGTTCGCTAGAAGTATTTGGCTTTCATCGTAGACGAGAAGGGTGAAAAAAACATGGCTAAATATTATTCTCGGCCTCATGCTATTGTGGTGTAAGAGTAATGGTTATTTAATCACTCTTCCGGTGTGAGGAAATGGCGGGTTAGGATAATTTTTCTGAAATGTGAGGCATAAATATTGGAACAAAGTTACATGTCATTAATTTTTTAAATTTCTGCTAACAGATTAAAAAATTTGGATTTATGAGGATTTAAAGCTTTCGATATAGTTTTCAGTAATAAATGTAACACTAAATTTACTTTCTCTTCATGGAATTCTTTTTAAATTATTTCTATTTAAAGTAAGTGTTATTCTTTTCATATTTTTTTTTTCAAAATCTTACCATTAATAGAAAACAAAACTAAGAAAGTTACAATGTTTGTTAGCATGAGTTATAGTAAAAATGGTAAACTTTTACTTGCAAATTAAATTTTGAAACATTCTTTATTTTTTTAAAGGAAATTAACTGTTCCATGCAATCAAACTCAAGTAAAGTATTGTTGGGATTGGAAGAAAATTGACTAATCAGGAAAATAAATTATTTTCTATGAATTTCCTTGAAATAATACAATTTCTTAATTCCTTTAATAAAAATACAGGAAAAACAACATTCCTTGAGTGTTAATTGGACAGTTAAAGATATTCTATTTACAACTACAATATAAAATCAACAGTTGAAATATTTTCTCACACATGAAAGATTGAGAAAATAATTGATTTTAATGATATATTATGTATTAATGATATATAATATATTAATACAAAGTGAATCTCCGTTGCAGAATGAACTTCAATTCCATATTCTAAAAATCCGCACCAGAATTTATCCATACAATAAATAATACTTAATAAACTTATTATTTTTTTAATTAAAAATTATCAAGGTTGCAATCAGAAACATAAAATGTAAATATTTCAGTCAGCTCTAATTACAAAACTATTTACACAGTTATTTCACGACTTTATTGAAAATAAAGAAGAGTAATGCCATAGAAATGAATTCCCTAACTACATAATAAAGTTACCTTATTTTAAACAAAAATGTTAATTATTTGGATAAAATCTTTGATCAAACGATATAAATAAAAACCACGTCAGTCAAAGTGAAATTAAAAATCAGTTTATGATTAATCAAAACAGTTAACTCTAATAATATTGACATACGGACTTAATCATATCCTAGTTAAAAAGTTGCTATAGCAACAGTCATCAAGGCATTTTCTGAATAAATTCTGAATAATGATATTTATAATTATGGATTTTAGATCACATTATGGACAGTTTATACCAAATTCCATATCACTGATTAATATCTGCATTTATTTATTTTATTTAGTCAACCGTATTTATAATTAATTATCTTTCCCGAGGCAGAAAATATGTTATATGTTAAATAAAATAAAATAATTACCTCAAATGTCGATTAATAAATTAATTTCTAACAATTCTTTGTCACTGAAATCCTAATTCAAATTAGAAACATGATTGCTTTAATTAATATCAGCTGTTTTAAATTATTTTAATTAGTATTCATCTAAATAAAATTTATATTCGTAACTAACAAAAGCATGTTTAGTTAGACATTAGATTTCATTCAACTAATTGAACTTCATTTTCAATCTTGTATAGAATGAACAAATTTAATAATGAAAAATATCTCTTTCAGTTTCAATAATTTTTTTAAATATTTTATGAGCAAGGAATTTTTTTAAAAAATGTTGAAAATTATATATATATATATATATATATATATATATATATATATATATTAAATTGTCGACTTCAAACAGAATAAAATATTATACGAAATAAAAATTAAATTTGCATTTACAAATATCAAAATTTCTTAATATTCATAATTAATTTTCAGTACGTATGTGTTAAATTGCAGGGTTAGTGTCACATTTCATATATTTTTCTGAAATCAATACATCGTAAAATATATTTTATTATTCAGGAATGAAATATTTGAACGAAATATCATTTTAGGAAGTTTTGTCATTCAGATTTAATATAAGGATTCTATTGAAATTTTGTATTGGTCATTTTACAAATTTATTCTTTTAATTGACACGAACCGTATTTATTTTAAACCAATGGAACATCCTTGAGGTAAATACGAGCATTTTAGGACTGATTTTAAATATCCATTTTAAAATTATCTTCTGAGAAATAATATAATTTATTATGTACTTAATTTTCATTGAAAAGTAAAAATTAATTTTAATTTTTATTGGAGTATATTCTAAAATACTTCAGTAACGATGTACTAAATGTAAAACATTATAGAACTATGATTTAGAAAGTTTGGAATTTTTAATATACAATTTTATCACTCATAATCGTATGCATTGTTAAAAAGACAAGGTACTTAGACATTAATCTGATTATCAGTAAATCTAGGCTGCATATAAATTACTTATGAAATTTAACATATAGCATTCGATATCAATTTAATTAATACTTTTTATTTGCATAACATAACATTACAAGGGAAATAAAAGAAATTATGCAAAAATATTCATAAGGAGTAAGTTTTAATTTTATTAATAGATCAGTTGAATTCCTCACCCTAAAACTTTCGCACATACACTCTAATTCCGGTGTTATCTACAATTAAATTTTGCATAACACTAACTTACAATAATTGCGAAATGAAAGCTTTTGCAGTAGTTTAGATTTTTATTGAATCTATCGTGTCATCGTTGGCGAGTTATTTGTCGATTTATCCTTGACAAGCTGTAATTGAAATCCAAAAATCAAAATGTGCTTTAGACATATTTTTCTCAAACAAATTGATAAAAAAATTGACACAAAATTGCATTGGAAGTCAGAAAAGGTCATATTTAATTTGATATATTTATGTTATTGCATTTTTGAACCATCCCGTTTGCATATTTCTAAAAGTTCAGAAAAGCAGTTGGATTTCGACATGTGTTTACTCTGTAAATCTGAAGGTGATATGTCGCATTTTACTTATCCAGAAAAATTTTAACAGTCTAGCACAGAGCATTTTTGATTTATATTTGTCACAATCAGACAAACAGATGATCATTTCTAAAAATGTGTTTTTCGAATCAAGGAAGGTCTAAATTGTCAAAACCTGGATTACTTAGTTTTTTCTCTATATTACGCATACGAGAAAGTAAAAAAAAAACCGAGGAACAATACTTTTTTTCCAGTTGCTGAAACAAAGATTAAAATAACAACTCGTCTCATACCAACATCCTGACTGAAATAGCTTATTTTCTACTGATATCAGCTACTGATAATCAATATAATTATTCTTTATTAAATTTCAATTTCAGCATTTCATATTTTTGATTCATTCGAATTATTTTCCAATTTTTTGGAGCTACCTTATTTAATTGTTAAAAATATATCATTTTTACGTTATAAAAAAGTGATTAAGAATATTTTGTTTTATCACGATGGATTTATTTTGACATTAAGGAAAACTGCTTGAATTTCATGAAATATTTAACAACATATTGCTAATGTTACATTTACACATACCAAAATTAATGAGGTAGAAAAAGTATATGTTATTCTTTACAATGTGTATTTTAATCTTTCCTAATGCAGTCTTATCTTTCCTATTTTAAATGACTTACTCCTTTTTTTACGCCTCATTTTTTACAAAGCATTTCGAAAGTAAAACGTTCAATAATAACTAAAAAAACGATAAAAATAACATTTAGTAATTGATGTTCCAGTCACATTTGTGTTAACACCGCATTACGGAATAAACTAAGCTTGCGAATATCGTCAATTAATTTCAATTCACGATGCATACTGTCATTTAACTTCATGCCGTGGCAACCGTAAAGAAAAGAAGAATAAAAAAAATTAACCGACGTAAGCTTGCGGCAAAAAATTCAGACTAATTAAACCAAATGAATGAAAAGATTAGAATCATCCGTCTACATAAATCACACATGAAATTAACTTCTTTTGGTTTCAACTAGACGAAGACGATGAAAAAAGATACCACAAAAGAAAATTTCATTGAAAAACTATGGCAAGGAGGAAAAGGTTTAAAAAATATTCAAAAACTGTGATAGAACATTAAGCAGAAAGCATTTAGTTGCGGTTTGTGGCTTGAGGGAGAAAATAGTAAAGCTTTTTCTGTACAAAAACGAAACAAAAACTGTTCCTCCAAGTACATTGTATTGTCTAAAAAGACGATTCCATTATTGTTCTCGACTCAACAGAATCCATTAATGGGGTTTTTATTCACTTTTGATGCCCGTTTTTGTTTCGTACAAGCGCGGTACAGTTATTTATTTATTTATTTTGTATTTCCTTTCACAAAATGAAAAAAAAAGAGATGCATTTATTTCTTTTGTAAAACGATGGGTTGTCATATTCTATAGGGTGTCTTTTTGACAATCATTCTGAATACTGAAAAGAATTACGCTATCTCTTTGATGATATTTTATTATCAGTTTCGTGTTCCATAATTCGAAAAATCATTCGAAGACCATTATTTTAAAGGATTGATGATCAAGGATATGTGATGGAATGAAATATGATAGAAAAATGAAATGTATTCTTAAATTAAATAAATATTTCGTATTTTACTTACAAGAATTTTAAGACATAAATTGATAGAAAGCGATCTGACAGATTTAGAAAAAAATCCTTAAGCGTTAGAAATGGCGGCATCTTTGTTTTTTTTATATAGATATTAAAATTGCTTGTTTATATATTATTCACAAATATGTACATTTATATAATAAATTTAAGGAATCTGCGATCTGAAAACTAAAAATTTTTAGTATCGTATATTCAAACACCAAAATTAAATATTGAGTTGTAGGATTTTTTTCCCAGCTTCTCAGACTATAATTTCTATAATTTAAATTATTCAAGATACAAATTCAATATTACCCAAAAATCATTCTCCTAAAATAGATACTTTCTAAATTAAATCTCGGTAACTCTCTTTTTAAGGATATATATATATATATATATATATATATATATATATAAACATATATAATATTATACATATATATATATATATAAATTCAATATTAATGCTTTTTTCATTTTATGATCGCTACTTTACTTGTCATAGATACATTTAAATGTTTCTAACAATTGATCCTTTTGCTTAATCATAAAAAATGTCTATTAATTAAAGATAAATTCATCTTCTTATAATACAATGAAGTGTATCTAAATCTAATATGTTTTCGTGCGTGTGCTAGAGGGAGAGAGCGTTCATGTATGTAAGAAATCAAAACTGTGACCACAAGGAAAAAAATATTTCAAAAAATATATAATATTGAAGATATTTGCGAATTGAACAGAAAATGGGTTCTATGATTTAAAGACAATGACAGATTTCCTAAAGTGAAAAGGGGAAAAAATTAAATGTCCTTATGATATTTAATTTTCCATACAAGTCTATGAAATTTAGCATAAAAAAGATATGCAATAAAGTTCTGAATTATAAAAAGAGGAACATTTAAAAATTAAATTAAGAATTTATACAGTTATATTCTGAACTTTTGTAAGCGCATATTTCAAAATTTTTCAATTGCAAGAGAATATTTTTACAATCGATAAAGATTAAAACATTCGATGAAAAAAAATACAGTTATGGATTTCTGATTAGGCAGCTGCCAATAGTTTCTAAACTGGTAAGGCAACAATTATAGGGTCAGATAAAGTGATATAATTGCTATTTAAATATAATTGTATCCATATATAGAAACAGTACAGCCATGAGTAGTAAAAAATAAAAGAGCTGTAATATACATGCTTAGAATTAGTGCAATCATGAAATGTAATAAATAAGCAAAAGTGTAATTTAATGCATATAGAGAAGCAGTACATTCATGAATCGTAGTAAATAAACAAAAGTATATACATTTTTCCAAAATTATCGAAACAAAATATTAACAAAATTCAATCTTTTTTAACACTCAGACCTTTTTAAAACGGGTGGCCTTTGGTTTCAGCGTATTCATTTGCCTTCTAATCTCTTAACTGATGCAAAAATAACATGTATAAGAATGCATGTTAGAATATGAATACATGCATGTACAGAATGTAAAAAAAATATACATGTGTCTACATAGAAATAAGACAATTAAGATGTTCAGTAATTTGAAAATGAGCTTCAATGATACATTTTCATTCACTAGTTCACACATTCATATTTCATTCGCTTAAGACTAAGGTCTCAAAATGTCTAAATATGTCACAGGAAGTATCTTTAAAAAATAGCCAAATCTGTTACTGCAAAACAGTAATGTTTTTTTTAGGGGAGAAGGGAATTTAAAAGAAGTCCTATGTCCTAAATAAAGTCCTATCAATAGAATAGAAATACTTTCTATTCTATTGATTATCTGGTGCATTTTCGTGCAAAAATAAATCTCATTACTCTCGGTAAGAAAGGTTTTTAATTTTGTGTTATTAAGTCAAACCTTTTCGATTGATAATAGTTTTTTTAAATGTATTTAAGATTTTTTTTCACAATTTTTTCCTTTTGAAACACATAAAAATACGTATTTAATATCAACTTTGCATTATTTTCATTTCATAAAAAATAATCTAGATTCATTGTCAGAATTTGTAACCGCATTAAAAAGTAATCTGGATCCATTTTCATATTTTTTTCCATCAAAGTAATATCTTAAATGTTACAATCATAATTTAGACGGAATAAAGGAATTTAATATTTCCATATGACTAGATGGTGCCATTTTATATTACAAATACAATTCTTATTTTTATCATTTTTTATTATGACTTCAATGGCAAAGCACAACTGAAATATTTCAGTATCCACAAATATGAATAATGTTTTCATTTGATTTGAATGACATTCAAGGAAAACGATCTTATGTATAATATTATAGAAGGATAAGGCTCTATAATTTCATTATGATATAGAAGAAAATAATATACGTATTTTAGGAAGAGATATTTTTTTTTTCTAATTCACATTTCGTGAGACAAACATGAGCATGAAATTATACCACATTCCGAATATATTCTAATAATAATCTCCAAGATGAATAAAGAAAAATAATTGTATTGTAAACAATATATTGTATTAAAAGGGAAAGTAGATGTAACATATACAATATCCATTTTCTAAAATTTGGTTCGACATTAAAATAAGTAAACATAAATGTATTCAAGTAAATTACTTATTTATATCGATGAATTTTGTCCGGATTTAAATAAATGTCAAGGGTATTGATGTGAGCACAACTAAATTTTTAACAATATTTTCATAATATCATAGCACTATTTTCATATGTTAAAAATATTTTAATAAAATTGGAAAAAAGTTTTATAAATTCTTTATTATACAAAATATGAATATTTAAACTCGTTGTTTAGAATGTATGCTTTTATTAATGTTTTATTACAAATTATTCTTTAAAAATTTATCTAACGCCATTACAAATGTTTCATTATTTTTATAATGATAATCCAATACATGTAATGCTTCATAACAGTAAATGAATAAAAAATAAGGACAAAGAATTATAACACAGAATAAGATTTTAAATAAATGAAATTATCTTATAAGAAAGAATACAAATGTTGGGCTCATTTTTATATTAAAAGGCAATAATGGTAATTTCTAATCTTATTTTTATTAAATACTTTCGAATTCTATATGAGTATCACTTTAGTGAACATAAAAACAAGCTGGGTCTCGAATTCCAAGTGCTATCTTTATGTGTGAAACATTTGTCCATCAACAAGAAAGAATACACGTACAATACTTATTCTTAACTCTTGTTTTCCTTTTCCTATGTGTCTTTTTTCCACCCCCCTCAAGTACTCGCAGAAAAAAAAATGGCGCAAGTTAACAAAAACGTAATGGGTGCGTTATCTATTCCGCCTTATGCCTGGAAAACTGCCAAGACAAATATTATCCAAGTGGCGTAGAAAGCTTCGAGATGAAGTCCATCTTTTGTCAGTTTAGGGGCAGTGGCGTCATTACGACTTTGCCACTGGAAAGAAACTTAGATGGCTGGAGCAATACACTTTTGCTCTGCTGAGTCTTAAGGCTTGCTCCTGCAAGGAATTTCGTAAATAATTTTTTATGCTCTAGTCTTGTTTTGTTTCGTCACAGTAAAATGTTTTACTGTAGTTTTCAAGAAAGAAAAATAAAAAAGTGTTTATTTTTATTTTGAAAACTACTTTAAAATCATATCAAAATAGAAAAACAATCCTGAATATATATGTTTCCTTCTACGAAATCTTTTTGAAGATGTCTGTTATAAATAATATTTATTAAACATTATAAAAACTTTACAATTATTCTAAAATAGAAAAACAATCCTGGATATATATGTTTCATCTTATGAAATATATGAAAGAAGGTTATTATGAATGATATTTACTTTAAAATTATTTCAAAACGGAAAGAATCCTGAAAATATACATTTCATTCTACGAAATCTTTTGAAGAAATCTACTTTGAATAATATTTATAAAACTTTGAAAAACTGCTTTAAAATTATTTCAACATAGAACAACAATCCTAAATATATATGTCTCCTTCTACGAAACCTTTTAAAAAGATTATTATGAATTAAATTTTTTAAACAATGATAAACTGCGTATATATATTTCATTCTGCTTTAAAATTATTTCAAATTAGGAAAGGAACACTGCATATATATGTTTCATTCTTTGAAATTTTTTTAAGAAGGCTGTTATGAATAGTATTTTTAAAACATTGAAAAACTGCTTTAAAATTTTTTCAAAGCACAATAAACAAATCAGGATATGTATGTTTCATTCTACGAATAATATGCAATTATTGAAATTTGTATTTGAATATTTATAAAACATTGAAAAATTATTACAAAATAGAAAAACCATCCTGAATATGTATGTTTCATTCTACGAAATCTTTTGAAGAAGGATATTATAAATAATATTTATAAAATTGCTTTAACTTTTATTAATTATTACAAAATTATTACAAAATAGAAAAACCATCCTGAATATGTATGTTTCATTCTACGAAATCTTTTGAAGAAGGATATTATAAATAATATTTATAAAATTGCTTTAACTTTTTTTTCGAAATAAGGAAACAATCCTGAGTACATATGTTTCATTCTACAAAATATTTTGGAGAGGCTGTTATGAATAATATTTATAAAACATTGAAACACTTCTTTGAAATTATTTCAAAATGGAAAAAATAATCCTGAATACATAAATTTCATTCGACCAAATATTTTGAAGAAGGCTATTATGAATAATATTTAAAAAATATTAAATTCCAAGAAAAATTTATTTGCAATAATTAATTTAACTATTTCTAGTTTGTCTCTTCCAAGAGATGAATATTAATGAAAGCATTAAAGTAGTATATTTCGTTGCTTCAGTAAATGAAAAAATATTTTAAAATGTTAAACACTTATCTGCAAAATATTTTTTATTCGCTTTAAGATAGCTGGTTTTGTTATTTAATTTCTGTTCCCTGAGGTTTTGATTTAATATTTTAGAAATTTATCGTCTGCTTTTCTGAAGGTTATTGCTTATAAACTGCAAACATATATAAAGAAGCAAGCAAAAAAGTGAATTCATGCCTTAAGAGACTTTAAAAAGAAATGAAAGACGTAATTAAGATTTATATTGTTACGTTTAATTATGCCATTTTAATTAGTTTTTAATAGTTAGTGAGATTTTTCTTTCTTTCGTATGAATCAATAATTACCTATCGTAGACTAGTTAACTAGCACTTTTTAAAATAAAAACTAATACTTTAGTTTCATAATTAAGCAAGAGCTTTAAATACGTTGTGAACAAGCTTTACAGAATCATTTCACTAGCTTTGGGGAATTTCTTTTCCAAGTACAAAATTCATAATTATTTGGGTAAGGATATTCATTTGCATTAAAACAAACAAACTGGAGCTTTGAAATACATATTTTACAGTGAATGATCATACGAAGCTAATGTTCTTCAGGGAAAAAAGAATATTTTACTGTTATCTTGTTTTCATTACATAGTTGAAAAAAATTGTAAAAAATAGCTAAACTTAACAAGCATTAAAAATCCTTGGTATATAAAATATAAACTGATCCATATCCTAAAATATTTCACCATTTTAGATTCTACTATTTTTTAACAATATTAAATTACAAAATTGCATTCTTAATAGCACTCAATACTTTTATAAATTGAAAATTAATTTTTGAAAGGTATTATAAAACATTGAAAATATTCATAAACCAATATCAGATGAGTGAAAATATTAAGTAAATTGATCAAAATAAAACAACTACTTAAATAATGAGTTTCTTACTAAGGAAAATTAAAAGGATTTAACAACATCATCATCATGGAAATTATAATGATCCAACAATTATTATCATCAAAATTATAAGGATCTTGCAATCACCATTGTCATGCAAATAATACTAATTTAACAATCATCATGATAATGGAAATTATAAGGATTTAATGATTATGACAATTTTTCGTATTAAAATTAATAATATGATATATTTGATAATCATTGAAACCTCCTCTATGATAATTTTTTTATTTTCTCGTACATGAAATATACAGAGATATTTATATTATCGTCAAAAATACAAACTCGAAATTTTGACGTCTTCACGTTTCAAACCTTTCTGATTTAGAAAAACACATTTATGGCATTACTCTGTTTCTATTACAATTCGAAAATTCCCAAATCATCATGAGCTAAATAGAAAATTTTCGGAGTATAATTTTAATATCAAAGTTGTAGCTATCTTTCAAATTTTAATTGAAATTCAGTCTATGAAAGTATATCTGTTTGTTCAAATACAAGCTAATACAATGAATTCTAACTGGAGGAGATATTTGAATAAAATTTGGTGTAGAAACTTGCCATACATATTTTTTTATCAAATTTTCAATCAAATGTGTCTAAGGGTTGAATGTTTGTCCATTAGATCAATCCATGCCATTAGATGCAATAATTCATAAAAGCAATGACTTAAAGATCTTAAATTCGATAGGTAATATAAATAATGTAGGGTGCAAATTTATGTTAAGTAAGGATTTTAATTAAGAGGAAAAATTTGTCCAAATTATATATCCAAACGATAGATTAAGTGAAAAAATTAGAAAGCTAATACATATTTCGTGTATCTTGTTCCGAATTGAATGAAAGGTATTCGTACCAGCATCCAAATTTTGTCATTGCTTAATTCTTTGTTGGAGAATATATGAGAAACTTATGGGTAAATCCATTCCGGCTAATTTTATTAATTCCATAATTTCTATATAGTAACTTGAATAAGCAAAAGTTTGGTTGAATTCTGTAAATAAATTTTTCAAGAGAAATCAAAATATCACAGAACTTTTTGAACTTAAAATGATTTGAAATATCTCCAACGTTTCCTTGTTTGGCTTGAATTTTGTTTCTTCTGATTTGAGTTTTTTTTTTATTTCAATATTATTTGCGAATTAATGGTGGTCACTTCCAAAATTTCAAGGAAAGAACAAGATAGAAATAGAATAATTTGCATTTTATCATGTAAATATCATTAATTTCTATATGCATTGATAAACATTTTTTCTTTTAACTTAAATATAAAAAAGTTTATTATCTCTGTAATTGCCAGGAAAGAGTATTAACTCATTCAAATGCAGATAGGGAATATTTTGTACTCAGAAATGTGTTGACAAAAAGTTTTTGCAGCTAACTTCTTTCATTTAAAAATGGATTCTTATTAAAATTTAAGTTCGAATTCTCTAAAAAACAAATAAAATTTTTGTTACGTGAAATATAGCTATAAATTTATTTTCTAAACATGTTTAATGAGACAGAAAATATTCCCGAGATTTCTCAAAAGGCACAGTTACTGCTAGTTTTATTTTATATTACCGATCCCATATTAATGTTTTAGACTTAAAAACAAATAATGATGCATTTTTTATCACCTGGAGACTAAATAACTCCATAGAGAGAATAAATAAAGAATTGAATTTTTATCCGCTTCGTTTGCTGATTTTTGTACTTATACCTAATACGTTCTTTATTAAAATTTAATGCTGATATTTTTGTGAAAATAAAATAAACATTATATTTATTTGTGAATTCATTATTCCAGGAACATTCTAAATGGATTTTTTTTTGTGATATGCAAAATGTTTATTTGTTTAACTTGTATAAAATATATTTTCAACTAATGAATATGATTGGCACATACCAATTCAGGATTTTTATCATTAACGCATCCGTGCAATGCAATTTTTTTCCTTAGTTTGCACATTATAGAAAAATAAATTAAGTACAATTTAATTTAAAAAGAAATATATAATATGAACAATTCTAAACATCACAGAGTTGTTTAAAATATGGGAATTAAATAAGTGTTGATCAAAAAGACTTTTCTAAATGTTAATACATAAGAAAAGCATGCATTTTTTGAAAAAAAAAGATTTTGGTTTATTTTTAGGTCAATAACTCTTGTT
Source organism: Argiope trifasciata (assembly GCA_026543055.1). Taxonomy (NCBI): domain Eukaryota; kingdom Metazoa; phylum Arthropoda; class Arachnida; order Araneae; family Araneidae; genus Argiope; species Argiope trifasciata. The sequence continues at coordinate 512,670 of JAPMOQ010030034.1, forward strand.
ATTACGATGACAGAATTTCACAACACTACTCCAAAAATATGCTTTTCTGTTGTTTTTTCAGTGGTATTATTAAGCCATTTTTTTCGAGTTTTTCGTCATTCTCGATTTTTTTCCTTGGATTTCCATGTTTTAAATATGGAATTCCTTTATCCACAATTATTATTTTTACTTTTAGAATTTCTTTGGCTTATTTTTCTTGATACTGTGTGGATATAGCATATAAATGAAACTCAAGAGTTGATCAATTTAAATGCGAACAATTAAGATCACATTCAAGGTACAAAAAATGTAATTATGTAAATATGTGCATCGTAAGTGATTATTGTAACCTTCTTGCTGAAGTTTTTTGCTTATTATAAGTTTATATTTTAATTAATTTATAATAAATGTATTCGACGTTCTGAAAGGAAGTTTTAAATAATAGCAAAGTATTTTCTCCTTTCATAAACTCAAAAGCCACTACTATGCTTCTAACTGAACTCAAAGATAGCATCAGCCTGAAGGGTGCAAGTCTCAGATTTTACGTCCTGACTGTATCAAATAGTTTCTGCTAGCCTGATACATGTTAGTTCTATATAATGTGGTAAAAAATTGAAGTTGTAGAGACTGTTCCGATGCTATCTTCGATCGTAACTTAAATCACAATTTTGGATCCATATTAATTTTTGTGTTCTAATCTTACTTAATATTTCTATTAAGCGAAATTAGTAAATCATAACTGATAATGTTGTCTGATTTTATGTCTGAAATAAATGTGTAGATTTTTTGAGCTAGTGATTTCATGTCTTATACAAATATGTAGATTTTGATGTAGGAAGAAAAAAGTTAACAAATACTTTATCTCAAATATGAAAAATAATAAAATTTTCATCGGCTATTCGAACTGCATTGATAAATTAGAATCTAAAACACTAAAAGCTTTATATGTAAGTAATTGGAAATGCATGTAAGGATTAGAAACCACGCAGGGCTTATATTTTCTTCTTAAAGTAACGCCTTAAATTATTAATTCACCCTGCCTTTTATTAAATACCTCCGAAATCATAGATTATTAATTAACTAAAATTAACACAAAATATTTTATTAAATATTTTTTAAGCTGCAATATTTGCATTGATGTTTGAGTTACATGGAAAATACCAATGATAGTTACTCTCCACTGAGATGTAAATAATATAGCTCTTTAAGATATTATTAAAAGAGAGGTTATTCTATGTTATTTTATTCTAAAAAAGTGTTCAATTCTATTCTATTAAAAATAATCAAAATGTATAATATATTAAAAAATGAAGAACAAATTGAAAATATGAATTTCCAATAAAATGTACTATATAAAAACATACTCATTCTATCAGTGAATCAAAATTTATTTATTTAATTGTTTCGTTATTCAACCAAATTCTGCCACCTCAGAAGATGTTAACGCAATAGCAAAATGCAGAACTTTTTTTATCAAACTTTCAAAAAGCCCTCCATTATGTATCTCAATTACCCCAGACACCTTTCTTCAATCATTGAAAGACATGACAACATCACCAGACAATACTAGATTCTACTTCATTTGCAAGCATTGCTCCTCATCATAATTAAGCCCAGAACACATCTTTAATTGCCCTGTCATTGCTGCTGCCATCTTTGGATTCTTCGGCCCTCTTTCGAGGGAAGATGTTCTGTACAGCCTTCAGGTTCCGAGGCTCTCTGAGCTCGTCCTAAAGACTTTTGGACACATTTGATTTTTTTTATCATACATATAAAACAAGAATACTTAGTTATTATGATTTTAAATTTGCATTCAAATAATCCTCGAAAAATCAAAGCTATTGTTTGTAAGCGAGAAAATGAAAAATGATGAAGCTTCAGGCAGTGCAGTTTATGCATATTGCAACAATGAGTTGCGATATACAATAAAAAAGAAAATAAATCATCGTTGCAATGCCACATGAATTTAGAATAAACTCAATAAAAGTTTGCCTCGTCATAAATAAATGAACAGTAGAAAATGATTGCATATGCAAAGACGGGGAACACTAGCCGTACGTTATGTGAAAAAAGTTCACATTGCCCGAGCTATTTTCGAATGTAAATGAAACTAGAAAAAAAGTTGAAATTATATAACAAAAGTAAGATGGTGCTTAAAATCTATCCCTGCTCTTCTCAAAAATATTTAGGATCAAATTGTAACATCAGCGAATTCAATCACTTAGGACCAAGTGAGACAAGAAATCGACTTACTATTCGATATTTTGCCACGTAAAAAAAGGAAACTCATGTTGAATGCACATAATAGAAGTTTGAATTTTTCTCTATAATGTGACGCCTCTATAGATTATTAAATGTCTTTTTAATAATGGATAAGTTCTGGAAGATCGAATTGTAAGTTCAATAACTAGAGAGCAATTCCTTCAGGTACGACAAGAAATTGGCTTCCATTTCGACATCTGATGCATAACAAAAGAACTCATTCTGAATGCATAGAATATAATTTTGAACTTTTCTCTATAAAGTGATGAATCATATGGATTCATCCCTATTTATTAGAATTAAAAATTTTAAATATTCTTCTAATTCTTGAATATTTCTGCTGTTAGAAACACGGAATTTAATATTTAATGGATAGATTTTTATTCTGTTCAAACTTCTTCAAAAAAAACTTCAATTTCTGTTTAGAATAAAATATGTCTTTACTATAGTTGTATTTTCTTCCTTGGGCCTTTTGCATCAATGTGATGCTAACGGCATTGCATTATTTAACATAAATATTGAATCATTTTGTTGTATGGAGGGCAAAGCATGGCTTTTGACTGGAGCGTTAAACATTTATTTTATATTTAACTATCTATTTTTATGAGATAAAAACAAAAAAATGATTGAAAATTCGAGAGTCTTCTTTTATAAAAAGTTTATCTCACAAAAAATCAATGACATTTATTTTAGCATGACATTTCAGTGAATTTTATTGACTGTAAGAAAAAGTAGATAACCTTCTTTAAAGTCTTCTTTTTTGAATTTCTTTAAAAAGAAAGAAAAACTTTATGAAGTTCTTTAACTTCCTGAGTAAAAATTCTTCAGCCGTCACTTTGTGAAGTTTAATTCTTTTTCGAAACTTTAACTTCCGCTGAAAAGAAGTGTTTTACTGTACTGAAAGTTAGCGTTGTATTATGTATAGTTTATTCTTGAATGAGCATAATAACAGTAACTCAAGGTGACGAATTTAAAATAAATTGGAATAAATCATTTTAGAAGTTAGGCAGAAATGCAAAAACTGCAACAGTTCTGAATTTGTTGTCAAATTAACTTCTGATGTAATAAATAAACACATTCTTGATTTTTTTTCTTCTTTTGTATACTTATATTAGGAAAGATCATGTGACAAATCGTTTTCAAAAAAATTTACACATTATATATAACGCTTGCATATGTGGCAGAAATTACTACTATTACTTAATGTGGATCCGCAGTAGCTAAATAGGTGCAAACTACTGTACGAATTCAATGTGCTTTATTGAACGTTTTTACAATTGTATTGAATCAAATGCTTCGCTTGGATACAACTAATTCAGGTAATAATTGATTCGCAATTAATTCATGTTTAAAATATTATTAGAAACATTGTGTCAGCAGAAGGCAACATAAAATTGGGTATCAAATGCAATGACTTTCAACATAATATTGGACTCACGTAAACTGAATTTCTATTGTCATGTCTAAAGTATATCATATTTTTCTATTTTAATTCATATAACTGAAATTACAAATTCTTGCATGGAAAACGGGCTTTATATGAAGTGCGTGTATTTATGATTATAATGACCAATAACTGTAACCAAATTAATAATCAAGAAATTCCCTAATTACTTTTGCAATTTTTAAAGTATTAGTTTAATAAAACTGTGATGAATTCAACAATACGATTTCAGAAATAACAATTACGGAGTTTTTTGAATTAGCAGCTTCCCAAAGAGAGCTAGCTGTTTACTTCATGCAAATAATCTAAATTCTTTGAATTATTTTGTCTCTAGTCTTGTCAGGTGATCTGTCCATAAGATTCATAATTATTTTAAATCTAGAGCGGCTTTATTATCATAAGATTTATATGGTTCTTCTTTTTACTTATTAAAACTACAAGGGGTGATGCAAAAAAAGGTTTACAAAACAAAGGAAAAATACGTTATTAGCAATAGATGCAGGAAATAAAGGATAACTAAAATAAATATGTAGGTGGTCTCTTCTCTACATAATCACCAAACCTATTGAAGCCTTTAATCTGTCTTGGTGATAACCATGTCCTTGATTATTGAGCCAGTTCTAGGCAACTTTTTGGACATCACCATCTGATATGAGCCTTGTTTTGGATAAGTGTTTCTCCAATGCTTGTGAAAAGGAAATAGTCACTGGGTGCTAAATTGGGGCAATGCAAGGGGGAGGGCTAAACATTTTAAGCAATCTTATTGCTCGCTTCAAAAGAACGACTCCATTTCGTCACTTATTGTCTAATATCTTTGACCCTAGTACATTTCAAATATTTGTCTGCAAATGTGCGATATAGCTTTGATCCATAGGATTCGTATCACGACTCGCACCTCTGTGTGAGACCACTTCCCTAGATGTCTTGCAATTATTGTCGCTAATTCAGGTCTCAGTATTAACACTATCTGCTCGAACCAATGGACTGAAACAATAGTGCCATCTGTCTCTAATCCAGGTAACTATGTTCCTACCCATTATTTCTACTTTCCAAATACTGATGCATGTAATACCCTTAGTATTTAACAGCATTTATCAGATTTTTTTTGTTATTATCAGCTTAGAAGCAATTCCATATTTAGTATTTTAGAAATTACTTTCTTTAATATGTGCATTTTTTTAACTAATGGAAATCTCTGGAGCCCTTTAAGGCAAATTAAATAAGGAAAAAAAAATAATTACAATATTAGATTTGAAAAAAACACCCTTAAAAGGTAGAAATATTTAAAAGTTCCCTAGAGAGATCAATAGATTTTCTAAGAATAAATTATTTTTATTATTACTTTTTCTTTTTGTTCATTAACAAGTGAACCTGCAAATGTTGATTATTCCCTAATGCTTTTGATAAGAAAAAGTAATAGAAATTGTATAATTAAATTTATACTTTCGATTTGAGTTTTCAATTTTTTTTTCCAATTTTTTCATCCTCTAAAAATAAAAATGGAATAAATGTTCCATTTTTATATTTAGTGGATGAGAATTCTTACAGGGCAATCAATAAAATTAAAATAGATTAAATAGATTTTAATAATAAAATTTGAGAACAGTAAAAATTAAAATAGATTTAAAATTTAAAATGTGGAATTTTGTTTCCTATACTTTCTTGATAATATGCTTAATTTACATAGTATAAATTAGAAGGTTTTTAAAAAACATTTTGATTGGCATTATTTCTTGTAAATAATCGACTAAAATTTATTATATTGCTACATACAGAGCCATGCAACCTTCAAATATTCAGTTGTGAAGGACCAGTCACAATAGCAAGACGTAAAATTGAGATGTTGAGGAAAACTTCAGATGACGGGGAATTTGTCTTTGGTCTAAAATGTTGTGATAAGAGGAATTCATCTATTGAAGCCGCCTAATATTTTGTTCCATACAAATTTCAACGCATATAGGTTGAACAAATAAAAATTCTGCCATGATTATTTTATTTTTAACCTTTAATTGTGGAGATTAAATTTAGGATTCAACTGGGGTGGTGCGATTTACCAGACCACATTTCATTTACACTCAAATAAAATTTTTTAATGATGCATTTGTATGAAAAGCTGTCAAATAGTATGTAGCTGTCAGATATTTTTCTTGATATATCGATATGTTTCAGAATTTTTTTATAAGTATATTATCACTGATAAAAGTAATTGCATTAGAAATATGCATTTTCTTCTTAAACTACATGATACAATAAATAATATTCTTGAAAAACCTAAATGTGATAAACAAACATTTCTCAGGACATTAATATATGAAAAATAGATTTGCATCATAAAAATTGTTCTGCTAAAAAGAAGTATGAACAATAGTTGGGAGGTAAATATTAAAACAAATATTCATTACAGTGTTCAAAAGTATCGATTTAAACCCAGTTTGTTAATATTTATCAATGTTTCAATCTGAGTTTTAATTATTTAATGAAAGGAATAGCGATATTCAGTGCATAAAAATAATTAGAAACCTTTGTAAAACATCTTCAAGGGATGTGTTTTCAAGTACACTTTAAAAAATATTTGAAAAACCATTCTTTATAGTTTTCTTTCTTGAGTTATCATGTTCACATTATTATATGGATATAGAAATCCATGGTTTTAATTTGAAAATATCTTTTAATTAATTTATTATTTTAAAATAAATATAATTAAAAGTTTGATATCCATCAAACATGAGATTGAAATTTGGAACTATTGCAATACTTCGTCTTTGCACACAACTTCAAATACGAGGAAGTAAAATAAAGTATGTTCGATAATATATAAGTTATTGTTTTAAGAAATATTTCTGCCTTTTTGAAATAGATATCTTCGAAGGATTTATATTTCACAACGTCTGGATTATATGCTTTGAAATAATTCTAATTGAAAAAAAAATGATTCCAATTGTCCTTGATGTTCAGTTATTTCAGATTTAAGTTAAATAGTTATATAAATGTTTTTTAAAGCTCTAAGGTAACGTTTATTGCTATTTTATTACCCTTTTCGATAAAAATAACAACAATTGCAATAGTAGATATTTAATCAAGTGCCTGGATTTCCTACGTTTACAATAAAAGCTGTACTTCAAATATAGCTTTATTCAAAAATTGTATTAAAAGTACAGAAAATTGTTGCCTTTTGAACAAATACTTACAATTAATGGAAGAGTTAAGCACTGATATATTTTTAATTCCTTTGTAATTTTAATATATTTTCAGTAATATGTTTAATAATTCAACAAACCCTTAACAATCTATACATGAATTTAATAATTTTTCATTAAGATGTTTAGAAAATAATTAAGGGTGTCACCGTTAGAAAATACTTGATATCAATGTAATTATATGAATAAAATATATAGCTATTATGTTTAATAAGCAGTTATCGTTAATACACGACTCATCATTATTTAGCCGTTATCGTTATTGTCATCATTATTAAGCCGTCATCATTATTTTCCTATTCAGATGATTACTGATTTAGATAACATTTTGGAATCTAAAATACAAATAATGACCAACCTATTTGGCCTTCTATTAAAGCAAAATATGCGCATAATTTGTAAAACAATTTCAACTGACAAATGTTAAATGAGCAATTACGAGGCAGTCAAAAAGTATGCTTTAAAATTCATTCATTTGAAAATAACAATACCAAGCCATAAAATGATATCCAGTTATGGTTATTTTTTAATCAACTAGAATCGTTTATCATTATCTTTAAAGAGAATGGAAGATAAGGATTGCGAATGATATATTCAGTGCTTTAAAATCACACTTCATTAACTACCACGTGCTGCAATTTAAATTTTTATGGCTGATAATAGCGCACACTAACCGTAAAAATAATAATCGCCATTTTCATCTGACGTTAAATTCCTTTGTTCAACGAAGGCTAGAAAGGGGAGAAAAAAAGCAATTTTTACTGTAGCATTGAAGCCAAACTCATTGGACAATCCCTAATTCGTACCGAGAAAAAGAAAAGAAAGAGGAAATAAAATATTTTGAAAGAATTACGGACACGGAACAACTCAACCCTAGAAAGTGCATCAGTTCCATTTGTTCCAAACTTTTCGTCTGGCAGTAGCAAATGTTCGAAATACTTAAATGCAAGCAGCAGAGATAAGACCAAAATGACGAAAACAATTTCAAGGAAATTTTAAATTGGTTGAGAACATTGTAAAGCGACTCTCAAACAAATAAAGCAGAAGAGATGGTATTAAGGAAACGATGTTTACTCTAACGAATTTGTTCCGACTTGTTGTCTGGTTCAGAAGAAAATTGAGATAGTGTTTGAGAATCCTAAGTCTGGTACTTTTTTCATCATTTTTGCTATTCTTTTTAGTTTGGCTTCAGTAAATTTTAGAAGTTTATCCGTTGTTGAATCTTGGATTTTTTTCACTATTTTTCCAAAAGTCTTGGAATGCTGTGAATAGCGTATTGAACCTCCATGAATATTTATTCAGTAAAAACAAAGAATCGTTTCGCATAAAGATCAGAATTCGATTTTTCATTTTCGTCACAGAAGAAGGTATTTTCTTCTATAATCCGACAAAGAAAATTTGGATTTACAAGGTCTCAGACTTACTTTGAAATAAATCGCTGAATATTTGGGAAGAAAGGTTTTATAAATTCTATTTCAATCAAATGGCTGTTTTTGAGCCATTCTACTGAAAGATAAGTTTTCAAAAGCCCTTCATGTAAGATGTATTTTTGTCGCAAATATCAGATTTATGTAAACGCGAGAAAGTCAATACTAGAAGGATTTACTCGGATATTTCTGAATTTGAGCAGTTGAAGTGAATGCACAACAGCTGAAAGTAATATAAAGAAAATGCAGATGTATCTCGCTCTGACAAGAATTATACAGCAATGCAATCGAAAGGTCTTATGTTCATTCATAAACATTCATACCAGTAAAAATATTCAATACTTTATGGAAACGATATTACTTTCGGTAGAGTTGTTAAAATTTAAAATAAAGATGTTAGAAAACAGATTAAAATGAATTCGGGTTTTTAATAAGAATTTGTCTAGACGTTAATTTTAAAGATTAAATAACGAGCTTATTTCCTTTTGTATAGCATAAGAATGAATTTTGAAAGAAATTACTTTAATTGTATGTAAGACGGAATTACGATTCCAATTAAGTTGGAACTACTGTATAAAATTATAAAAACTGATGAATTTAGAGAATTTTATTTGAAAAGAGAGAATTTTAATATGCATTAGATGTAGAAGATTGATATATTTTGTCTCAATAATTTTATTATTTTCGTGTTATGCACAGAAAAAAAAAGCACGTTAATTATTTTTTTCATAACTACAACCATTTTGGTGTCTTTTTCTCTGCAAATAAATATATATCCTTATTATTATCCCTGATTAACAAATATTAATGAAATTAGCATACTGATTGATGAAAGATAAATGTACATCTTTTCAATTCTTAAACAATCATATATAATATACACTCATTTACTTATTATCTTCGTGAAATTATTAATTTTATTAAGTTATTTATTATTTGATTTGTATTTTATTTTAATCAATTTATACGTGCGTGATATTTTTATATTTGTTTTTGTATAAGACCAAGTAGATAAAGATCATATAACTCTGGCAGTTGAGCCTTCTCTTTGGATTTAGACGATAACGAATTCGAAATTTAATGCCACAGAATTATCGTATTACATGTTACTGGAATACATTAAATTCCCAGTCGTTTGTAAAATACATTTAGTTTTCTAAAAAAAAGTATAACTTCCGTGTTCAGACCAACCCTTTCTTAGTGCACACAAAAAAAGGATTTATTTAAATAAACCTTTTTGCTTGTTGAAAAAGTAGTCATGCTTTAAAATAAATACAAGAATTTAAACAATAAGGAAATATTTTTAAATACATAACTTGTAAAAACATATTATGCTTTAAATAATATATATGTATCATTATCATCATCAACTAAATGATTCTAAAAATCAAACCTCAAATCCTTACAATAGTATATGTTACCAAAATAATTTAAAAAGTGAGGATGACTTGACATTCCATGAATTATGAGATATTTGTTATAATAGTGTAATTTTATATAATAACATAATATAGTGACCAGATTTTATTTTATGAAACAAATATTCTATTGATGTAAAGAAAGAATATTTGTAAATTCGAAAAAGGTTTAAAAAATACAAAAAAATGTACATCATTGAAAAATATATATAAAAAAGAGATTCCATTTATATTAATCAGATATAATATTATTTCTTGCCATTCAAAGGGGTTTAATCACGCTAATTGATATTATTTATTAAAAAAGTTAAAAAATAATGATTGCCATAACACTTTTTTCATGAAAAAAACTTGAAGAACTTAACAGAACTTTAAAGGTCACAAAAAATTAAACAAACAGGCATAATTTTCTAGGTTGATATTGAATATCAAAAACTTTGATTGCAATTGACTAATGAGTCTTGCATTCATTATTTAAAGGAAAGTTAGCAAGTCATTAAAAAACTAAAGGAAATATATATCCTTAAAGCATTTTTATAATCAGAGCCTGCTCAATTATCAAGTTTTGGTGTTTTCTGAATTACGAACACATCAGTTTTTGAACTTATTCCAATAAAAACTATTATTACGGGTAATCCGATTGGTATGTGTGAATTAAAAATATCTATGAGCTCAGTCATAAATAACAATAATATATTCTTCACAATTACACTATTATACAAAAGGGAAACAAAGGCAATATTAAATATAGTAATGCACTAAACAGCAGAACACAAACAAAATATCGCTATTAAGCAACTACAGAATCGCAAAACGATTAAACGCTTTTTTTTCTTTAGTTCTGATTTGAATGCGACTCGATAAATCTTTAAATGACCTTGATCTTCTGATTTTATAGATTCCGTAACAGGATATCAATTAATCTAAAATTAACGGTGGAACTTAGGTCAAATTGAAGCTGAACCAAAATTCTTGAATGTTCGGGAGGCTACATTTTTGGGGACATAATTACCATACTCCTGGCGAAATTGCCAAATCTCTAAAGATTTGTTACATTATCACAGATGATTGAATGAACATCCATTCAATATCGGTAATGTCAACTGTGCAGGATGTTAACATTGCATTTCCAACACTTTACATTCTGCTTCATTGTTATCTCCTCGTGAAATCAAAAAGTAATGCTGAAATATAATGCTATATTATTTTTGAAATACGCAAGATTTAGAATTTTAAAAAATGCATTACCTGAAATGTATTTTTAAATTTGTTTTCGGATTACGTACTAAAATTATTGTAAGTATATAATGAGTAAATGAATAAAATTTAAGAAATAAAAGTAAGTACTTAATCGCCACTTTCAAGTATTTTACTTTAAGTATATTCATATTATGACAATATTTAATCAAGTAAGATTAAGTTTTCTTTAACTCTTTCAATCAAATGCAGTTTACAATGCATAAAAATTTATACAGTAAATTGAAAAAAAATATGTAGCATTTATAATGTATTTTAAGATATTTAATATGCATGATGAAAATTAACAACATTTTTTAATGAAGGAATTTGGTTTAATATTATAACAACTCATTAAAACGATGAAACCATGATACACAATCTATAAATTTATGTATAAACATAAACTTTAAGAGAATTTAGAAAAAAAATTCAGAAATCATTTTGATTTTGGGTCAATTGATTATTGAAACAAATAAAAAATCAAATGATAATTTAAAAGTAAAATAATTAAATAATTTCATTGTGAAAATTCAGACATAAAAACTCATTGTTAGCAGAATAATGAAATTTCAGCTAATTTTTTTCATTATTGTTAAATTTATAATAATACTCTTATGATGAAAATACCCTAAAATAATATAATAAAATGTTTTAATTTACTACTCATAATAAAATTATTTGTAAAATTAAAATTAAAATTTATCAATCAATATTATTTACAATAATTTAACAATCTATATTTTTTATTATTTTTAATACAAATACAGTTAAAAAAAATTGCATCAAAGAGATAAACCAAAAAAAAAATATTTAATTTTTTTTCTGCTTTATTTAAATGACGCTCTTTCAAATGCGTTTAGATATAAATTCTACTGTATCAAAATATTTGTAAATCAAACAATAAATAATCTTACGATAATGAAACTAATATTTTTGTTTCAGTCGCATTCTATAAGCAGAAATAACAACGAGTTCCAATATTTATCAAAATGTATTATAAACTTAGCTGTAAAAAATTTTTGAGAATGAAAAATCTCTTCGGATCTATTTAATACTTCTCAGATATTAAAAGAATAAACGACTTCGAACCACTTTTCCCCTCAAAAATTTACTCGAATCTTCAACGTTTGCATCAGAATGAAAGCAATAACAATTGCAACGGAATATTAAGAAGCAACAACAAAAATAATGCAAAAGGCAATAATTTTTTCGAATGTTTTGCTAGAGAAAGCTTTTATCGCTTCGTTATTATTTAAATGTTTCAAGTAAAAAACGTTATTTATTTAATCCTCTAAGATGGTTTAATGCTGCAATTTTGTAAAGGTTTTTCAAGTCAAGGCCATTGTTGATATTTATTATCGAAATAAATAATTCTGGGACACTTTTTTGGAAATGATTTGGCTATTTACGGGAGTAGGAAATGTCTGCATTTTAGAATTTTTTGATAAAAAAAATTTTGATCTTATTATCGTTTATTTCTTTTCATTTGTTTTAATATCTGTAAAAATTTCGAATTTTTGATTCCCTGTTACAAAAGTTTGCATTTTTGAATTTTATAGTTTTTTATGCACAGAGTTGGAAAGCTTTCACAATATGCGGTAATAATTAAATCATAATTTCCTTTATCTTAAATATCAAAATAACTTTTTTACCGAAAATCTTTTTGAGTCTATATATCGCCTAAACTCTCTCATTGTTAATGGTGTGTGTGTGTAATTTCGAGTCAAGACCTCAAACCATTTGACAAAAAACTACTGCAAAACTTTGACACATATAGGATTTTGAAGATGGTAACTTGGGATTACAAGAGAGTTTTAAAAATCTGAATTTGAATTTAAATTTATGTAAAGCTTTAGCGTTTCCCAAGATAAATTGCAAAAACATGAAATGGTGTTAAATTAACTTAGCACCATTTCATATACCAATTGACCATAAATTTCGCCATACCATTTGAAAAATAAGAAAAACTCTATTTTCAGTGACATTAGTTTACAATAAAAAACTTATACTACGGATTGATTTTCACTCATATTGAACAACGTACTTTCACTGCTTTAAACGAAATTTTGCCAAAATAGTTTATGTTTTTCCTTCCCTTATGACGTTTAAGATATAAAAGATTTGAATTATTTATCCTATATTAAAGCTTAACTCTGTTTAATGATAATCATTAACAAAATTTTGAACACTTTTGCATTTATAATTAGCGTTTCATTTTAAAACTAAACAATGTAAAATACTTTTTTAAAGATTAATTAGAATCCCGCAGCCTTAAAAGTTACTTCGAAACCCAGAATATTACAAAGGACTAAATACTTCATGGTGTAAAATTTCTTATATTCTATAAGTTTCCATGTAAAATTTGATTTTAATAAAAAATTTCAATAATTTGGCACTCATAATCAAGGTGACTTTTAATTTCCAAATAGGCTGTGAAAGTAATTTTTATAGGGAGAATTTTTTAAAAAACTTAGCATGTCATTTTGCTTTCTTATTGTCATAAGCTCTTTTTTACTTTTTCATATATATAGTATATATCAAGTATAGTAATCTTCAAAAAAATTTAAACATGAGGCTTTGTGGAATCGAAATTTGTTAGAATGGAATTTTTGTTTTAGACCACTGTTGGTTAAAAAAAAACTGATTTTTAGAAAATATTCGTCTTTTAATCTGTTAGTTAATAAAAACAACTCTGAAACTCTAGTTAGACAGTTGAGATTTAATACTCTATCTTTACATTAAATTTTTCTTCAAATTCAGATTTCTTTCAAATTTTGAGTAAAATTTATTCAATGTAAGTCTTTAGTTTACAATATAAGTTCAAATTGTAAAGGGTATATCATAAAAAGAACAATAATTAATATAGATCTTAGATCCGTGTACCAAATTTTATATAATTTAGACAGCTGTCAAATTTTGAATAAAATGTAATTGCTAGTTGACTGTCTGTCGGTCTGTAGTCTTTGAAAATATAAACACAATAATTCAACAACACAATGACCTAAATATATCAAATTCGGTGTAGAATTCTGTGATTATAAATGCAGTTTTGTATGAAATAAATCTTTGCTTCAACCGATCAAGAAATACATGTATCAGCACAAATTTATTATTAGATACTATTAATAATACGCTGGGTGATAAATCGCCAAATCCCTCTGACAAGATCATTTCACTAAGAATTTAAATTTACGCTAAAAGTTAATAATTAGTAATTGTTGTACGCCAATGGAATGTAAGGAGTTCTCTGAATATATAAGTTTATTAAAGAGGATACGAAAAAAACATTTTAAGTGAGTACTTCCATTTGTTTCATTATTAAATCATATAAAATTTTATTGAATATTCCTGTTAGTTATAACTCTGAGTTATCTCTGAAAGTTTAATAAGGAATAAGGAAATGTAATTGCAGTGCAAATAAATATTACACACAGTTAAAATTTAGATTAACTGGAGAGTTTAATGATATTATGGAACTTTGAATTGGGAAGTTAAATCAATCGTTAAGCTTATGATATGTATCAATACCGCAATCTAAACCACAGAGAATTTCAAAATATATCTAATGTCCATCACAATTTAATGCTTTAAAATAAATATTTTATGAAATCAGAAACAAAAGAAAAAGTTTGCACAGCAAATTTAATGAGAATTAAACACACTCAATATTTCTGACAAATCAAAAGATAAGTCAAAGTGACTAACTTAAAATAGCATTAAATCTAGAACTATTTAATATTATTTTCAGCTAGCCAATTTTATTTTAGGCAAGACTTCATTTATTTCACGTCATTTCGTTTTTAAATATCATTAGCATACGTAACAGTTTCATCTTTAATAAACGACTTATTAACTGCCCTTCATTTCTAATCATTTTCATTGTTTAAGAATTATTTTCATATAATTTTAAATCACTCATTTTTTATTCTATAATTTTAGCAACTTCATAAAAATATCTTTTTTTTTACTAAAGGTACAGTAATATTCATAACTCATCATCTGATAAGGAATTGAATTCTTCCTTCTTAGATTCATTCACATGCTAAATTTGTTCTTATTCTTAAAATTTTGCTTATTTCGGAAAATAAATTCAAGTTTAAATTTCCGAGTATTTTATATGGATATATTAAATATTTACGATATTCTTTTCATCGTATTACCATTCGCCATTTATGCTGTTACACATACTTTGAAATGTATGAAGTGATAAAAAATAATTGACTGTTCCGGGATATTTTATATTGAATGAAGACACGGCGCTTTTTCGAGTCTAATTTTCTATGCACTAAACTATTTTCCAGACAGACGCCAGACGAAAAGTTTCTCAAATGACTTGGTGACAAATTCTAAGGTCTAACATAAGATTTAGAACCGGTTGATTTAGTCGTATCTCACGCATTTAATCATCCATTTTCATATTTAGATCGTGAAAATTCTTCTGTTTAATAAAATTCAATTTACATCTTTTTTTCCTGAATGTAATTGGTTACATGATAAACGAATTTTAATGAAATTCACTTCTCCTTAAGTTTTTGGAGCTATCACTCGTTTTACTCTGATGAAATATTAAACTACGAAATAAAAAAGTCTGTAATTGCTTGCTCGAATTTGACAATTAATTAAATAATCCGTATAATTGTTTTATAAAGATGTGATCAGCGACATCTCTAGATGTTAAATTATAAGATAAAGTATTTTTGTACTTGTATAATTTTATGGGTATAGCTGATTTTTGTGAATACGTTTTTATAAGATCTGATGTGAATAAATTTATAATTAAGTATTATCTGAAATTCAAGAAATAGGGATAATTTTTTTAGTATTACTGTTATCAATTGCATTTCTTTCTATTCTTTTATTGTTTATGATAAAAGATAATAAATTATTAAGATTATTAAAGTGTGAGGACATAAATTATTCTGAATTGTGAATATAGGATTTTTTTTATTTTACAGTTTCATATTATCATTTTTTTTTCAATTGCTTTATTGCATTTGATAAATAATTATGACTATTCAAATTAGTGGGTATCAATACTGCTTCTGAGTTTGTGAATATAAGAAATACGACTTTTTTTTATTTGAGAGTTTGATATCAGAATGTATTCATATCATCATAATTTTATTGTATTTGATAAAAGATTAAATATTGTGACTATTAAGGTAAGAGGACAATAATGTTTAGTTTGAGAAGATAGAATATAACGGTTTTCTACATTTTATAATTTCATAATATCGTTTCCATTAATTCTTTTATTGTATTTAATAAAATATTATTGCCATTAAGTTATGAAGACATCGATTATGCTCAATTTGTGAATATTTTGATTTATGACTTTCTTGATTTGACAATTTCATATCCTAATTTCTTCAATTTTTTTATTGCATTCCATTATATTATTATTTTTCATAAAGAGCATTTTCAAACTTTAAGAATATTAAATAAAAAATATTTTTTCAAAAAAACTCCTTGAAATTTCAGTGTATTTACCTGCTTTAAACGATTATTAAAATGATCTATGATTCAGGAGAGTTAAATCAATTTGTTTTTAATTACTTTTTGTTTAGACGTGAATTGAAAATATCAGTTGGGCTCCTCTATTTGTATAAAAAACATAGAACTTGGAATTTATCGAAATCCTTAATTCTAGAAGAAGAGGCATTTGGGAATGCCTCAGTGATTTGGGCAAAATTTGTTTCTTACCTTTCATTTATTTTATTGTTATATTTCTTGATAAGCATCGCCTCTTATTAAAAAGATTTTCACTTTTTAAACTTATTAAGATAAGACTTTTTATGTTCCATTGGCATCAAATTTCTAATATTTATAAGAAAATTGTAACTTAAGACTCTGACTTCTTTTAATGGAATCAAATAATTTCAAACAAAAATGTATCAATATTTTTCCGCCTCTGTTTCTTATCTCCTCGTTGGACTCGCAAACAGTATTAGCTATTATCACCTCAGGCTTTCAGTTTGATGAAATCGTAAATCTCAGGGAAAAAGGTTTATGGGAAGTACAAATGTTATCTCAAAATGCGAGACGGTTGAAACGTGATCGGAATCGAGAAATACGAAATATAAATCTACGAAAGTTACTTACTGGAATGAAATGTAACTGCGAGGCTTCAATCGAAAGTGACAACTTAAATAACGGAAATAGCTTTCTTAAACGGATTGGACGGTTTAACACTTCTACGAAAAATAACGAACCTTCAGCACTCCAGCATTCTCTGTCGGGATTAAACAATGTTTCTGGATTTTGTTTCTATCTGGGACGATTTCTAAGAAGAATGATTTCTGTTGGATTACTGCATTGTTTTGGTTTCTAGTGACAGCCAAAAGACGGTTCTATCATGTCTGGCTATTCTTTAACGTTACTGCGTAATTCTCTCTAGCCAACACTAGTTAAAAAAGTAATTGTGAATGTAATCATTAATCCTTATTTTATGAATGAACTATTTTCATATGTGTTATAGTTTTTAAACATTAGTTAATTGAATATTTTTAATAGATAAAATTTACCACAAATCATCGTTGAAACTTACTTTATGAACGAATAAAATCTAATTTCATCTTTTCCTAACTTGTAATTTTGTTTACTCAATGTCTCTATTTGCATGAGCAATTTGTCAGCTTTCTGACATGGGGTACAAAGTACTTCAAATGATCTGGGCGTCCCGAGTTTGAGTCCCGGCTAGGACATTGTTGTTCATATTCTGTGTTCTAGTTGAGAGGTGTGTAAATATAACCTCCCCCCCCCTGTCTCATTCAAAAAGGGGTTATGAAAGCGAATGTGGGTCATGAAGTTACCAATTCATACTTTTGACTTTACTTGGCGCTACTGAAAAAACAAAAGACACTCGTATGGCGTAAATCACCGACAGATAACTGCCGTATATAACTGACAATGGTGTAAAGTGCCACAAATCACAACTATAATGTGAGCAATAATTTATATCTGCATTTACTAATATTGGTGTATATATTTGCTTAATCTACCTTTGGATTTGCATAAGTATTTACGCATTTCCCTGCTTTAAATTTCATTACACCATTGATTAAGTATTACTATACCTAAGCCTTATGTTTGTAAGCTTAATATTGCAACACAAGTATATCGCTGAGTAACTGTGAAGGAAAGATATAAAGTTTCTAATTATCGATTCTGATGATGACAGAAAGTTCTCTATAGATAAGTCTTTGTAGATGAAAGCTCGGAGAATGCAGATTTCATTTTAGTCTCGAGTTTTTAATCTAATAATATTTCTGATAATTGGACGTTAGTAGAGCAAATTAATTCAAGCTCGGTACATAAAATTATTTCATTTTAATACTTTTTTATATTTCAGTTTTTTTTAAATCACCGCTGTTTATAATTGCTTAAATAACGTGGACACAAAATAATAATATGGTATTATTTTTTATAAAAGAAAGAAATACTAATCTGAACAGAATTATACATTAATTTTTCTACCTTATCTGTTGCAAAGAGTGTATTAATATTTTTGTTTCATGCGAAATATAGTGAAGTAGAAAGTATCTACAAAAAAGATCCCATATTTTACTAATAGTTTAAATGAATTTAGGAACTCAATCCTGAGACATTAACAACAAGAAAGTCATTATTGTTGAAAAGAAATATAATTTTTTTTCTCCATAGAATACATGGATATTATATTTACGAATAATTAAGTTCCACAGCTGCTTAAGTGCAAGATAATCGCCACTCGCTAATTCCAATACGAAAATCTTCTTTCGCTTTTATTTTTCCATGGAACAAGTCCATTAGCGAGTTCCATTTTTTATAGGAAAGAAAAAAAAATGCAATATAAAAATTTCGAACTTCAACATTTGGTCTCCATTGATGAGTTTGACAGACAAAGCCATAAACTACGATATGAACACTTAAAAAAAAAATTAAGTTAGGAAATAATTTTTAAAAATTTATTCGCCGTATCTATGTCTTTGCAAAAACTGCTGTTTCGAGGAAGAAAAATAATCCTCATATATCTTCAAAAAAAATTTTTAAACTCCAACTTCACCGGAATTCCCTGATGTAATTCTGACCAAAGTGGTTGATCCAGTAACCTTGAAGAAAAGATCATGGAAGAACACCGCAACACATTTGCTCCTTTACCTCCCAGCTTTATTATTTTTTTCCAACTTCTTTTCAATCCATTTGATGATTTTCTCACTATTTTTATATTTGCCATAAGGTTTACTTTTTTTCAATTTTTTTGCACTTTTCGTTGCAGTACTTGACTTCCAACCGATTTTTGAAGCCTTGCCGAAAGCGAATGTTTAAAGTTTCTTGGAGTTTGGGATCAAAATTTTACTTCCCTTTCTCAAACAGAAGGAAGGGGTGCCTTAATCTGTTTCTTTCTGGTTTTTATCCTGCTCTTGCCCTACTTTTTCCGTGGGTCAATATGCCTGGTATTATGTAGGATCACCGATGTTTTACGCGCACTTTGACTCGGCGCTAACGTTTATTGAGTACAGCGAAGGGATAATAGAAAAAAGTTGGGGAGATTTGATTGCCTTTGGAGAAAAAAGTAAAGTGTAGATACATATTGAGTGCGTAAAAATTTCCTTTTTCTTTTAGATATATCTATAAAGTCTTATAAGACATGTAATTTTGATAGAAAGTATTTTGGTGCTATTTTAACGCGAACGGTTTGGTCAAAAATTGTTTGCTTTTAGAAATTTTAAAATCATTCAGGCTCAAAGTTTATATTTGAAATATAAGACTTGCAATTTCAAGTTCATTCGATCTGTCTTTGTCAAAACTATTTTGAACTCATTTTAAAGTTTATTTAACCGAATATTTTTCGTTTTCTTTTAAAAATGGTTTGGATAATGACTTTATGCATGTCATGACATAGTATGCCATTTTGCAGGTGTCTTTAGTGTAGTTTGGACATCCTGGGTTCGAGTTCCGGATGCGGTATGGTGGTTTTTCTTCTGTATTCTATCTGTGAGGTGTGCGAATGTGACTCCCTGCAAAAAGGGGCTGTGCTAGCAAATGTGATGAATGAAATAGCTAAATGGTATTCTTGGCCCAAGTTGGAGCTACTGAAAAAACAAGAGATGCTCATTCATACTGCAAGTGACAGTTATCTGTCAGCGAACTTTTAAAGTGCTACACAAAAATATCATACTATTGTTGTGTAAAGTCACAACACAACAATAGTATGATATTTTTTTAAAAAATAGAACTATTAGCATTTCGCACTCAAAATCTAATTTGAAGCATAATTCTTCATCTAATATAAGAACTTGTTTATTGCTACAAAAATATTTATATAATTGTTTTACTTTTAATTTTCATTGAAAAAATTACATATGTCTTCTCAGTATCATGTGCATATTTTAACAACTAAACAAAACCTTAATGCCAAAATAATTCTTGAGAGGAGACATACTAAAGAAAATATCTAATTTACTAGGTAATTTTTAAATTCATTGTCATTTTCAGTTTGAATACGTTGTTTGACTTACACATTTGGCAAATATTTGCTGCAGAAAAAGATTTACCATTTTTACTCGGTTTTTTCAAGAAATATTTTTAAAATTCAACATATATCATCTGAGTTTGACAGCTATATACTTTTCTGAAATGTCAATTAAAAACTCAATATATATTGTAAAAGGTATTTTGATTTCAACAAAGAATTGTGTAGAATGTCCAAGAAGTCAGAAATTATATCAAAGTTCATTTCTCCTAAATTTTAAAAGGAAAAGTTAGCTCCTGAAATGGTATTCCGCTAACCCGTTAATAACTTTAAATGACTTTTTGGTGATATTAGTTTTTAAATAATTACTTAGTGTAATTTTTGAACACATTACTATACATTTTGTTATACATTATACGCAAACATTTCCAGTTCAAAAATATTATATATATGTTGTTGGTATCTATAGTTAAATTGATATCAAGAAGCTGATTTTTTTTTTAATAATAAGTGCAAAATAATGCATTATATGATCCATTCAATATTATCTGAAATTTGATTATGCACTGTGATTTCTATTCTTATTATTATTACTATAGTCTTATTATTTCAAGTCTTACCAAGCACAGCAACTCAGACAGAATCTTTACAATCTGAAACCTTAAGAATGCAATGTCTCATTTCAAAGATAATCTCAATGTCATCTTGCTTTTATATGATTGCAACGAATCAAAATGCATTTCCTCATCTATTTTCAAAGCAAAGTATGCTTCTAAGGGATGCAGCCTTTTAAGAATAAATGATATCAACAGCTATAAGTGATTAGAAAAATTAATATTCAGATTTAATAACAATGAAAAACTGAAAATATATACATGCTCTTCATTTTGTTTCAATCTAGATATCTAACTTAATAATATTTATCTGAAATATTATACAATTACTTAAATAAATTATGATTGTTTACAACATAAGCATAAAATGCAATTTAAGATATTAATTCAAATGTAAACTCATGCATTCAAGTGCAAAAATTAATTAAACCGAAGCCTTGGGCAATCATCAATTTTTGCTCTAGGGGCATTTTATCACAAATTAAATAAGAGCGTTTTGATTTTTCAAGCAATCCACTTTCAATTACTATAACAACAACAGTGGTGGGGGGTGATATTTGTACACAAAACGACTGCACGCCCAAGAAAACCCCCCGAGAGAAATTGCCGTCTCGAAACATAAGTTCGCTGTTTCATAAAAAATGAATACTGGAAACTTAGTATGAGTGGAAGCTTTGGAAAGTTAACAAATCTGTTGTGACCATAGGCACTAAATGCCAACACAATTACCAGACAAATTAGCTCTGCGCCTTCGTTAATTAAATAGAGAGCAGGCATTAATTTAAGAACTCCGGGAATCGGAATTTCTGTCCGATGGAAGCTTTTAATTACTGCCGTCTGCTTATTCACAAGCCCGTTTTATTTGTTCGTCGCAGGCCTTGCTCTTTGCTTGGAAGTGATAGCGTGAGGTTGGGGTCAATTTATAGGAACTTAGATAGGGGGAGATTCGTGTTTTATCTTAGGAACCTTTCTTGCAATTCAAAAATTAATGACGATTTCTAGGAGCTTGTAGTTTCCGGTACAACAGAACGTGTGCTTTATCTTTAAACTAGATGATAAGACCGTTGAAAATGGAAAATAATTAATTTTGTGAATAATGAGTTTTTCCTGAAACAATTATTATTCCTTGCCTTAATGTAAATCATGGCTCTAATGGAAATGTACCTTTCATATGTGTTCTTTAAACATATTAGTTTTGGTATTTTAATTTTACGAAAGGGCTAATACCAAGATTTTGCATCTTATATTACGATTGAGAAATATGATCGCATTTATGAAGTAATGTATTGTACGTCGATAAATAGTTTTAAAGGTATTTTTCATTATTAAAAGAACATATACGGTACAGAATACTGATGTATTCTAGGAGAATTAATTATTGAAGTGGGCAAAATTTTAGAACTGGATATAAAATCATTTGAGAAGCTACATTTTTGAATCATTAGGTAACGATTAAGAAAGAAATAAAAGGACAAACATATCTATCTTTAATTAATGGCAGCTATGCCTAAAATTTTTAATAGTGAATAATTTTGCTGCAGAAAAGCCACACATTAAAACTTTATTGGGTTAATTGAAATGTTCAATTCAGAGTTGAATTTGCTTTTACTATCACAAAGTTTCTTCTGCGTCTGAATTGTTTTTTCTGGTGCATCTGAATATTTAATATTAAGGTTAAATTTATATAGCCGGACGTTAGATTTATATAGGCGTAACTAGACCGATTAAATTCAATTTTCCTTTAAAATAATAAATACAAAAAAAACATTAATCGCAGCTTCCCTTCTGGAATGAATGTACTATAATTGAGACAATAAACTAGTGAAATAATATTATAAATTGTTGCTTTCTTCTCAGAAAAAGAAAATATGTCGTTTAAAAATATCAAAAATAAAAAAAAATCTGTTAATACTTGTAAAAGTTTTGTAAAGACTATATTACCTTCCTCTCATGTAAATGACGCGTATTATTAAAGAAATTGTCCAAACCCTATGAAAAGCAATCCATTAAGGCCTTAAAATATTGAAGGACGTGAAGTATGCATTTTGCCATCATGTGTTTACTTCATGAAAATAGGGAGTATTCTACGAATTGATTCAGATTGTAAAAGAATCTTTTGAGATGCTCAAGGATTTTATGCACGTTATCACTCATAAATTTCTTTTAATATTCGTCTACCTATTAATATTCACTTCATGGCATGATATTTATAAAATAATGGATACTATTTAACTCAATAACAAATACCCTTACATTTCAAAATAGATTGGATGATTCAAGTAGAAAATTAACAAATGACGCAAGCATTTAAAAAAACAATTAAGATCCTTAATCTTTTTATGGAATTTATCAGCCCACAAATTCAAAATTTATATTAGCATTTTCCTGCCTATTAATTATTAATTATTATTCAACTGTTATCATAAATATTTATAAAATAATAGATAATAAATTATATAATCAGTGCCTTTTAAATTTAAATTAGAAGTTGGAAGGATTTCCGGTAGAAAACAATTTAGGCAAATAGTTTTCTTAAAGATAATTGATTGAGATCCTTATGGATTATATGAGTCGCACAAAATTACTCACAAATACGAAATTTCTATTAGTATTCGCCTACCAATTATTAATTCTTATTAATATTCGTCTACTTGCTAACAGTCACCTTATATTAAAATATTGATAAAGTAATTGATAATATTAAACTGAGTAATCTCTCATTAAATCTAAATTATAATGAAGATTGGAGGATTTCAGGAAAAAAATAACAATTTACATAAATAGTTTTCTTTAAAAGAATTTATTGCTTAATACCAAGATTTAATGCCCTTACCACTCAAAAATACGAAATTAATATTAATAATCCCGGATCTATCAATATTCCTAATATATTACAAAATTGCTAAAATAACAGATAATAATAAGCTAATTTATAAATGCCATTAAATCTTAATTTAAAGGCAGATTGGAGGATTTCAGGTAGAAAATTAACAGCTGAGGTAAGAAATTTTCCCAATTTTAAAATTCCTTGCCAATGACAACAAACATATTTTTTTCTGGGCTTTTGTTCGTCAATTGCATATGAAGCGAATGACAAACAATCGCAGGTTTCTCTTCAAGTTACTTGATGCGAGTAATTGATGGCAAAGTTTTAATAAAGTTGATGATGCAAAAGCTTTTACTTGTTTGGTTGATTAAAAGACTGCCAAGGGCTTAGTCATTTAATTGCAAGAGGATTTTTTATAACGAATCTTTAATTAGAAGGCAGAATTTTTTAATGCATCCTTGTGTTTGATTATCGTATAAAAACTTATACGACAAAAAAATAGGGCTAAGGACGTAGCTAAAAAATAATAAAAAAAAATGAATAAAGAAAAACCTTGATGAACTTTCAGTTACAGTAAATTTAACTTTGTTTGTTGTATGAAACAGCGCAGATTACTTATACGCGCTTGTAAAAAACTGTGAATTTAAATGAAAAATATTTTAAGAAAGCATTTTTAATTTAAATTGTTATCTATCGATGGTTTAGGCGTCAATTACTGCGAAGAAAATTTTTCTTGGAAGGATTTTGATGTTAGTGGAAATGAATTAAATACAAGCTTCTCATTTTTTTTTCTAGCAGAAATAAAAACAAAAATACCATGGTTTTTATTTTGTTTTCTTAAAGTTCTGCATCAATATTTAACAAATATATGTAGAATAACTTTACAGTATTTAATAGAAATATTTTCACTAAATTAATTTTTATTTCGAAATTAAATTAAAATTTCATGATTTATATTTCAATTACAGTTTTTTAAATTTAAAGTGAGTGTTTGCAAGAAATTATGTTTTGTAAATATTTAAATTCATTAAAATTGATTCTGTATTCTATGAAAATGTATTCAAATGCGCTAATTCATAAATATATCATTTTCTAAGAATAAAGCAACCGTTCCATTAATTATTCAATTACCATAATCTGGTTTCACTCTCATTATCGTTTGCAAGATAAATATTTTATAATTTGACAAAGAGAAATTTCAGGTAAATGAAATTAAGACTGAAGATCATATTTTGTATTAAGATTTTGAAATAAATTTTTTAGGCCGAAAGATAAATGATTATTTAAATAATTACTTAAATTTAAAGTACTATTTATAGAATTGCTGAAGAGAAAAAAATTTCAAACCCTAAGATATTAATTTTCTTTTTAAAAACATAATAACGGTAGTAATGAATGTTTTTAAGAAGTTAGATAAAACTATATGGATTCGTTTAATGCTTTTTAATAAGATTACTTCACTAAATACCAAATAAAAATTTTAAACTGAAATTTCTAAATTATTTTCCTAAAATATGTTGTGAAAAGTGATATTTTCAAATTTATTTTTAAGGAAAGGAACATATTTTTAGAATTTTCATGTTCAGAGTAATTATACAAAAATAATTGCAACAGATTTTATTTCTTGTAAAAATATTTCTTATTAATCATAATTGTTTATTAATTTTTCTGATAATATATTTTAATCCATTGAAGGTTTTTAACACTTTCAACGCTATTGGCAAGATATGTCGTCTTTCAGATACTTCCAGTTTTAGCCACATAAATCTGTAATTGGAAGTGTCTAAAAGATGAGATATTACGTTGGTAGAAATGAAAATGTTATTAACACTAATTATACCATAACAGGTCAAATGACCCATTTTGAACTTTTGCATTGATAATGCACGTATTATCTTATTACTTCTCCAAATTTAACTTACTGACTTTTTCTGACTAATTAAGTCTACTGTTCTTATACTATTTTTATAATTTTTTGTTTTGTTTATTTTGAGTAATAACTGTCGTATACTGTTTTCTACCACATCGGGTCATTTGACCCGAAGAAAAGTTTTTTTGTTTTATAAGCTTATCAATACATATTGCTTATCTTATTATATTCAGTAAACTGCAAATGTATGCAAAGACTGTTACGTAAAGTAGTTCAATCAAAATAGCTGAGAATAATTCAAGAAAATATAAAAATTTTAGTTTAAAAGTTATATCTCGAGACAAGACTTTTTACTCAAGCTAGCAGTAGAACTTGCCGACGATTTTCGAGTTGCCCGTGAAAAACCAAAAGAAAAAGCAAATACTAAACGATCGTTGCCTAACCCTGTTACAGATTCTAATAAACGTAAGAGGTGTCAAATAGGATACTGCAAAGAGAATAAAACTAATAAAATTTGCTCCAATTGTAAAAAATGTGTTTGCGGGAAATGTGCGACGGAAACACTTATGTGTAAAAATTGTGATGTATAAGAACAACTCTTATTTTTTGCGTTTGAAATAGAAATTGTAAAAATACTATTTAATATAATTATATACATATTTTATTATCATTATATTTTTATTTCCTTTCCAACATCCATATTTCATACATAAAAGTAGGAAACGTAAATTTCGGGTCATTTGACCCGCTATGGTAAACTAGGTATCTAATAAGTGTTGGTATGATTAGTGTTAAATAAACTTACCTCAACCACCTTCTTAGAAACATTGTTTTCAAACTAAAAGTTTATAAATTTAAAATGTATTTAAATAAAATCACTTCAAAAAATATAAAAAGTGCAAAGAGTAAGAGGAACAAACCTCTTAACATATTAAACTTAGTGTAATATAAAGAGAAAAAAAACATCCCACTAAATTGATTATGTACCGAAGTCTTCCTTTTGCTTGTGTAAGACCTCAGTGTACAAAACCAGCATATTATAATGAAAATTGCATTAGAAACAGACATTGAAAAATATTTTAACAATGTTAAGGCTCTGATTTTCAATGAAGAAAATGTTGCTCGTTTTGTAAGCTATTTTATAAACATTCTTGACATCTAAAGGTTTTTTAGTATTTTTGTTGATGAAACATAATATGAATTAATCAGTTATGAATAAATTACTAAAAGCCTTTGAAGAACTTTGCTAAGGATAGATATTTAAATACAGTTCTTTCATATTTAACCAAGAAGCGTTGATAAAGAATTCAGCTTCATTCACTAATTATTTACTGAATTTTATTTTATGGATTAAACTTTTTATAAGCTGTGGTATGTAATCAACTATACTACTGAATAAAAAGAAAAAAAATAAAGGAATAAAAAAAAGCATTTCTACAACTTGGAAAGTTTGTGACTGATAAAAGAAAAAAAAAGATTTTTGAAGATAAAGAAATTTAACAAGATCTGTTATTCATGAACGCATTCTGCATAACAAGAAGATTATTATTCAAGAAGTTATTTGCTTTCAGTTTTAAATTTAAGATTTAATGAACAATAACAACAAATAACTGAGGTTACAAACTAGTGTTTCATTTTTTCCCCATTAGTTTTCTCTGCATTAATTTTCAGCGGAAAAAGAAACTACAGAATATAAACAACACGGTTTGTTTATTTTTCAAAATCACTACCCATTTTAAATTTGTTACTTGAAATCGTATGCTTAAGTAATGATGAATTGGTAGTATCAATAAAAAGAATAAATTTTATATAATTATTTGAAACAGTTATTTATATTAGTTATGCAATATTGGACATAAATAACGTAAAAAATAGATTTTAAGTATTTTATTGTTAACATTTTACATTTATTGTTAAATTAAATTTTTATTTTGTATTTAAAACATTCCTCATTAGTAATTAGAAACCGTATGAAGAATTAGCAACGTAATGTTGCAACATGTGCTTAGCATTAAGTCTAAAAAAGTCATGTTATTCAGTTTAAGTTTTAAACTTAAAATAATAAATGTATGCATATTATTATTATTTTCTTTTTTTCTTGCAACAACTTAAAAAAAATTACTTGATAAAATTCCTTATACACTAATTAGATTATTGACTATCTAAAATCGTGTGAGGAATTAGCATCATAGCTATGTACTTAGCATTGAGTTTCAAAGTGTCTTATTCTATTCAACTTATAAGAATGAAAAGTTATATATATTCATTTCTTCTTTTTTTCGTAACAAATAAAAATATTGAAACCCACTATAGCAAATTTCAAGTTACTTAACTAAAGGAAAAGCATGGTTACATGGTTTCAGTCTGAGAGAGAAACATATTCTCACATGACTCATTCGCAATAATCGACATTTAAAAAAAGTAATGCTTCATGGCTGTCTCAAAATCAACGGAGTTCTAAACTTTTATTTCAATCTAGGCCAGAATTTTTTCCGCGAAAAGCTAATTAAATCAATTTGAAGCAATCACGTGACAATCAGATTATACATGTATCGATATTTAGAAAAACATGTTATTTCCCCTTTATCTCAAAATTGTGCGACCTTCAAAATTTTTTCTCTAAGTCAAACCTTTTCTAGCTATCCCCCCCACGAAAAAAAAGAACAAATTTGGGGGGAGGCAGCTGGAAAAAAAATAAAATCTTAATAATAATAATAACAGTTTATATATATATATATATATATATATATATATATATATAT
>JAPMOQ010030034.1:541262-565964 GCA_026543055.1 Argiope trifasciata
TTTCAAGCGGTAACGTGCTGCCATCTATAGCCAATATGGCGAACTAAAAAAGTTTTATGTTTATGCTGTTATAGGTTTATAATAGGTTTCTTATGTATGTATATATGTTTGGTTTTTCTAAATAAATTTGTCAAAAATATTGAACTCAACACACTTCAATCTTTACCTTTACTTTACCTTTGTATAGAATAGTTCCCTTTCCAAACTCTAACTTTGTTTAGAATAGTTTACAATGGTGCACTTTAGCCGGTTATCTTTTCACCAATGGTTTCACAAATTTTCTTATGGCATGTATTGTTTTGATAAATCACAATTGAAAATTTAAATCTTCGAGTTAGCTTCGATACCTGTTTTCTCCGAGCGGAGCTCGGTCACCCGCTGGTATATATATATATATATATATATATATATATATATATATATCGAAATCTCCCTCTTTCATTGTTTCACGTTGATTCTCATTTTCTTATATGCACCTTTAGGCGCGATAACTTCTTTTGACCCAACCCTTTATATTCTGCCTGCGATTTTCGACTTTTCAAAATTAAATTATATTCTCGCATGAGAGCAAAGCAAATAAAATCCAGCGGAAACATTTTTATAGTAGTTTTTAAATAAGAAAGCAATGGTTTTAGAGTAAGATTTTGATGAGTTTTCAAGTAATAAATTTCGACAATTCCAAAAATACAATGGCATTCCCTAATAAATTATATAGAATTTTAAGCTGATTTCTTTCAAAGTAATATCTAATTCTAAGCTATTTAATCCATATAAATAAGAATGAATGTTTTTCGGTATGTTTCTTATGCCTTTTAAAAACATTTATCGGATTGCGGTGAAATTTGGTCAGCTTATTGTTTACACCTACGGGTTAGTTATAGGGATAGTGCAGTTATCTAAAAATAAAAAAAATAAAAATTCGAATCTCAACTGCATCTATTTACAAAGGATTAAACTCGCAAAATCCGCCGACGACACAACAGATTATGTAAAAATGCTAAATACAAGTTAAAGGTTAATATTTTGTAGCTATAATACGCAAATATCATGCAACTCATTCTCAGAGGTAACAGTTTTTTTACAAATTATGAGAGAACATTTTGGGCTGAACAACCTTGGGGGTTTTAAATTTTAATTAAATTTTAGCGTTTTTCTGAGTAAGCATCAAAACTATTGCACAAATAGTTTTGCACCATCTTAATTTTCAAAAGTTGTTTTTTCAACTACACTGATGATTTTATGGTATAAATATATTTTCTATGTTTAATCAATTTTAAAATAAAATATTTTAATCACATTTTTAAAATTAAATTTGAGAATTATGAAAGAAGAATGTACGAATCACAAGATACAATGAATAGTTTCTTTCATTACCATTTTAAAATAATACCAAGTTTTTGAATTCTAAACGAATAAACAAATCTAATATATAGAAATGAATACTTGTTTGTCCGTATTTTAAATACTGTTTTACCTTTCACCCTATTTCGATAAAACATTGCCGAGTTATTGACGGATTGCACTTAATTTTGTTTTTTTCGGTGGCAACATCGCACCATCTGTATAAGTAAAAATGTTAGTCTAGTCTATATAAATAAATAATATAAATGAGCTAGTCCAATTCCGATAAAACTTCGACAACATATTGCTTGCACTAAGGCAAAAGTTGCAGGCATAATACAATCAGCTAAAATATTAAAAAAAATATTTTCAGATCTATTTACCACATCTTTTAACCATGAATATCATCTATTAATCATCAAATAACTTGCCAAGAAGACAAAGAGATTCAGTATTGATGCTAAATTTAAGCCAGATGTTAATCTTTCTTAGCTATTGTGCGTAAATGCAATATGCGTTTTTCTCTGAGGCCAATATGCGAGAAAGTTTAAGATAACCAATTCTATAGGTCTGATATTTTAACTAAATATTTAGTAAAATTTTAAGGTTTATCGGAGTAAATTCCAAAAATATTACAGTAGAAATAGTTGAAATAGTTTTGTTCCATCTTAGTTTTCAAAAAATTATCATTTCAACTATATTAAAGATTTTATGGTATAACTATTTTCTGCTTAATCAATTTTAAAAGAAAATATTTTAATTACGTTTTCTAACATTTAACTTGAAAACTCTAAGCGAATATGAAATGAATTATGGGATACAATAAACAGTTTCCTTCATTACCATTCTGAAAGAACACCAAGCTTTACAATTCTAAAATAACACTCAAATATAATATATAAAAACGAATATTTCTTTGCAGGATAGAATAATAAAAATAGAATAAATACTATCGATGCTTCTCCTTTATGTATCCTTTAATTTTAATGAATGTATTCACTGTCGACAAGAAAATAAATATTCTACCTATCATTCTGAATTATATAAGGTAACTATTTCGAATTACAAACAAATATTTCCAATCTCATTTCTTCTGCTGTGGCAATGCGCCGGGATCCATACTTTATTTAATAAAACAAAACCAAGGCAGCCTAAACGAATAATATTTGAAATGCAAACGACGGAGACTAATGTAGAGGTATCGAATTTCAGCTGGCAAGTTGCATTAAAAATTCCATGGCAAGATACCTCTCCACCGAGCTTCGGTCGTATCATCCGTTCGCTGGTACCGCCATAAAAGATTAAGGAGCAGATAAAGCTGTCACTTACAGATGCTAACACAGATAATGTAGCCACGGATCCCTGTTGCACCAGGAGTTAAAACAAAGCTGCAAACTATTGATTCATTGGAGCCGATTAATTTATCAATCGATCGCCGCACTATTTCATTAATCAGGAGGTAATATTATCTCGAGGCATTTCTCCCAGTATTCATTCTTGCAAAGTGTCATTTTAGAAAACGGAGATGCCAATTCTTTTCGGGTTTCAAATGTAAGAGTATGATTCAACGTCATAGGTTGCTGTTAAATATTTATAAATATCGATTTTATTTCAAAATCGAGATATTATTTCCTATGTTAAACTGTTTAACTACTTTCACGAAAGAAAGAAAAAATAGTAAATATTTTGGCTTGTAAATATATGACTAAATCAAACAAAGTATGTCATGTGACTAATCAACTATAATTGATATCGTATATTTCATACACAAACAATACACGTTTGTTGCTCTTGATTATAGGAATTTAAAACTTTTCGAATGTGGAAAAGTATGAAACTGCAATCACTGTTGTTTAATTTATATATATATATATATATATATATATATGAATTAATTCAATTCCTACTTAGGTCAGCAAAGACTTTTTTAAATTTTCTTTTTACTAAAAAATTATCAAAAATATTAAATATGTAAAAAAATATTTGATTTTTGCAAGAATTGAACCCGCATTCTTCACTTTCACGTCAAAAATACTGAAATTCTTGCATTTTACCAATGCAACTGCCCGTCGATTTTCGTTTCCGATTACAAAATTTTGAACCACTGTTAGACAAGTACGATACCTGAGTTGGCTGTCTCCTCTCCACGTCACACCACACCCGAGGGAGGATATTTGGCCTGACAGATTTAACTTGCAAGAAACTATAGTAATTTGAAATCAATATTAAGATAGAAAACAGTATAAAGTTATTCGAATAATCAAATAAAATAAGCTATTATTCATGGATACAGTATTTTCATTTGAATCTTTCATCTTATAACTTTAGACATTTATTTTCAGTTTAAGATTGCCCCATATTTCATAACTGCTGCTTATTTCAGGGATTTTTTTTCCTATATTTTATCTCAAATAATTGATGTTCATTATTTTATAGAAATAACAAGATGTAACAAGCCCCAAGAGAATGTTTCAAGGAAATAAGTTAATTTATATTTTATGCTAGTTCTAAAAAAATTCTAAAGTAAAGTGATACTATTATTGCGTTAATAAATTAAATATGTCTACAACACGTGCAAAAATAAGTATATTGTTTTAAGTGAAGAAACTTTTTCAGCTCTCTTTACATATTTTCTACTTCGTGTAAAATGAGAAATATTTAAGTTAAGAGGCTTTATTAAATTAAGAAACTACATTTAGCTGGACACTTTTACAAATTTATTATGTTTAAAATGCATGTAGAACAAGAGATTTGTTTCTAAATCTGCAAGGAAATTTAATAAGTATTTTTTTTTCTATTTCAATTTGGCTACAAGAAGTTTTAAAGAAATACTCCATGTTATTGAAAATCCACTATGATAAATGGGAATAAAATTCTTTGGAAGAATGAACGTCAGTAATTATTGTTTTTTTTTTCATGTAAAAAAATTGTATTTTTCATATTCCATGTAATTTTATTATTTTGAAAATTTCTGCATTTATCTCTTTTTTGGTTATAGAAATTGGAGCTAAAAAGTTTGACAATTAGAAAAAAATTAAAATTAGAAAACACTATATTGGTTAATGGACGTTAATCCTTACTTAAAACAAATACTGATTAATGCGCAAGAAGTAATTAGACTCTTCCTCCCGAATCTTATAATGATCACGAGATTTAATAATTACCACATAAAATGCATACGCTATGTTCATTTACCATTATAATAAAGCCATTATTGTAACGTAGATAAAGTTAACGTAGATGATCCGTGTGTTAACTAAAATCAAACACTCGCTTACATCTCGAGACTTTATTTCAGGATTTATACATATACAATTTGTTTCTATCCACTAGAAGAAATTACCAAAATATTCCAGATATAGAAAGATACAGAAATCATAAGAACATTCTATTTTATTACAGCATAATTGTATTTAAGAGTAAATAAATGCATGTTTTAATAAAAATGTACTTATTGAATAAAATTTAAATATTTTAAAATTTATTGTGAGGGATGGGATTCAAGGAAAAATAGCAAATAAATAAAATTAGTCCAGGAATTTTAATTATTAATATTAAAATGTTCAAAGCTACTGGAGTAGATAATTTCAAATAAAACTTTTTAGATTCCATATATATATATATATATATATATATATATGGAAAAATAATTAATCGATTAAAAACTAATAGTAATAAAAATTATAAGAAATGTTAATTTTGTAAAAGAAGAATATTTAAAGAAATATAACTCGTAGAATATTGCAGTAAATAAAATATCTTTAACTTTTAACAAATGACGGAATTTCATTTTTTCTCAAAATTTTAAATTTTGAGAAAAAATCTTTTCTAGCATTAATCTATTCAACTGATTTATATTTGCAGAGCGAAATAACAAAAGCAAAATTGCAAAAAAAAAATTTTCAACTTCGTTATTTGATTCCAAAATGCTCTATTTGGTAATTTCAATTAATTTACATTTTTCGCCTTTTTCAATTACTAAAGTTTTAATTAAATGCCGCAAAACAAAACTTGCTTCATTAACAAGTATTTTACTTTTTCAAAAAATTCATTTGATTATTGTTTACGATTAATATTTAAAAGTAAATTTTTTCCTTCCGACTTATCTTAATTACTATTCTGATTGCATTTTTCATCGAAATAAGGAAAACTAATGAATTACTGTGTTTTCAAAAAGAAACTAAATATGAAAACAAAATTGAATTTGTTCTGCTGAGTTAAGTTTATCCACTAAAACTTTTTTTATGTCGAATAAATTTAAGTAAGATGTGATTATTTTTGTATAAATTTTAAATACTGAATTTTTACTGGGTTAAATTTAATAATATTGCAGATAATTTTATTTGCATATCTCTTTTTGCTATGTAATATTTTAATGCATTTCTTAGAATCTGATACAGCAATAATTAAGTAATTTTATTTTGCTTCGCTGAATTATTTTCTCGGAAAAGTATGATAAACAAATTTTAAAAATGGTGTTTGATGCAAGTACCGAAAATATTGAAGCATTGCTTTTCATGTTCAAATGTCTAATCAGTAATTATTTATAATATAATAAACTTGAAAACTGCTTGGAAGACCTTCAAGAACTTTCAAGTGCAAACGGCATTAAAAGTTGTTTCTATTTTTCTATTTGCGATTATCCAATTCTTTATTAACCCTTTTCACTAGTTATAAAGATATGATGATGATTTCGAGTCAACGTCCCACGAAAATGGGGGGGAGTAGCTTCTGAAGGTGACCCCTGAGCACCAGGGGGAAGATGTCAAACTTCTATCTGATATGAAGACGATAGTCAAATAATCGTTTCTGCAATCTCTTTTTACATGAGGAGGAGGTCTTTCACACACCTCACAGATAGAACACAGGCTGTAGAACAATCAGGGGTGAACCAGGACTCAAACCCTGGACGTACATAACACATTAAAGATTCGCTACCTCTAAGCAAGGACACATGCTTGTAAAGCCCTCAGACTCTTCAAAGTAAGCCATGTATTCCACATTTTTTTAGTTTTTGTACCCGATTTTTTACACATTATTTTATTTAAAAGGCGCAAGATTAAATTAAATTTTTAAAGAAAATAATTCTTAAAGAGTTACCTTACATGCATTTTATTTTCCACAGCATTTGGTTGTGGACAAAAAGATTGATTAAATTATTAAGTTCAAGCAGAATGGACTTAGTAACTTTGTACTTAAATTTAACCATTTGATACCTATATTTGATTCATAGAGTTGTAATTATCTTTATATTATTTACCCTTTTTCACTGGCTGTAAAGATACCAGACATTAAAAAATAAAAGGCATATTCACTATTTTTTTTAATTTTTGTTCCTGATTTACTACACATTAAATCTTACAGTTGCCTTTTTTTCTATGTTATTTATAATAATTCATTAAAGAAAAAATGCAAAGTTGATTACATTTTTATATAAAGTGATAATTAACAAGTTTTTTTGATAATTTTTATTTTCCATTACATTAGGTTATGAAAAAAGTGCTTAGATTATTGATTACAAGCACGATAGACTATCTGTTTCTGAAATGTTCTATTATTATTTTGTTACTGTAGCACAATTTTATTATTAAATGCAATGTTATGATTTTGTCAGATTCCACAACTCACATCCTTAATCCCCATTTAATGTGTCTGATTTTCCTCAAATAACCTGGATTGAAACTCATAAAACTTGATGAATTCAACCAGTAAATGTTTGGGGTTGCTTCTTAGATTAGTAATTATCTTTATGTTATCTAAGCAAATCAAGAAGTTTCATATCTAATAGAACTAAATTATATTAATGGCTCTTTTTTAGATTTATGCAGATGTCCATTTTTATTCTGCATTTAAAAATTAATGCTCTTTTTTTAACTTCAACTTCTTTTTTGTTGAGTTAAATTCGGGATGATGAAATTTTATAGAGTAGAACCATCAGTTTCTGTCTATATTCACTTTTGTCAATCATTTTTGTATCTCAAAAACTGCAAGCTAAAAAAATAACCAATTCTGGAGCCGAGAGAGAGACGATAAAAAAAAGAAAATTTGCGATTTCAAAAGCCACTGAACTGCAAACATGGCCACTAGAAAAATCACTAAATTATTCTGTTGCCATTCGGTCTAGAAAAACAAAATAAAAAAAATCAAAGCAAACATGGAGGGAAGGGAAAGAAAATATTACAAGGGAAAACCATTTATGAAGACTTTTGTTTATATTTTGATTGAGTGGCAAAACGTTTATGCTGGAAAAAAGATGAATCAGGCAAAAGAAATAATAACTCGCAGTATAAACATTAAACAGGATTATATTTCGATAAATAAAACTTCCTAAAACTTGCTAATGTGGAGTCTAATCGCTTTAGTTTGAGGCACGATAGTAACTTAGTTATTTCAATGCACTTTCATTTTATCAAATGAGAACTAAAAATAAGTGAAAAAAACCATGCAGATAGCTTAAGTGGGAAGTAATCCAATAATTGCAAGTCTCGTATTCATTTCCAAGATCTAAGTTTTATTTTTTTTTCTTCAGGACATGACGATTTCGATTAAATTATCAAGACTACGTGACGTTTGGGAAATTTGTGTTGAATGGATTTCATATTTTTAGGTATTCAAAATGCTATTGTAACTGCTACTGAATAATGCGAATGTAAAATATAATTATTTCTTTAAAGCCAAAAAGAAGCTTGTGACTTTTAAAAATATTTTTTTACTCGTCTTCCGTTTTCATTTCTAAGCTTGATTTTGGTACGGTAGATAAAAATAACTTATATTTGATTAAATTATTTTTCGAATGCTGTCTCTAAGGATAAGCCGAAGATATTTTTTGATCCAAATTATTTTAATATTTACGAAATAAAAGATGATTAGCCATACAAAACGCTTTCGGCCAAAAATACCGTGGGAGAAAAATAATTGTAAATCACATTAAATATGCAAATTATTAAAAAATCCCTTCATTGGAGATAGAAATGAAAATATTGTTTATGCTGTGATAAATGCAAAGAAAGCAGGAACATGATTCTTTTTAAATTATGTTCCATTTTTTTATATTTATTGTTATTCTGAAAGGAGTCAATTCAGTTGTATTTTATGCTCAAAGCGTATTCTAGCTTCTTCATATCATAGGTTTCTGGGAGAAGTCACATTACAGCAAGATGACAAGACAAGATGATATCATATGAAAATCTTAGAAATTCAACTTAAAGTTATTTATGTTCAAATAGTCTTCATTTTTCATGTTAAATTGTAAAAAAAGTATTGTTAATTTATTATTAAATTATTTACGATTTATCTTATTATTAACTATTTTTTATTTAGTTTCTTGCGAAATAAGATAGTATTGCATAAAATTTCGCAGCGTTTCTGCATCAGAAAGTAAGTGTAAAAATGATATAATTATATCTTATGGAATATTAAGTAACTCATAAAACATAAAATTATATAAAAATGGAAAAATGCTGAAATTTTATTACTATATAAATTATGTTTATTAAAATATATTTCTTCTAATTATTTTGCTTTTAAATTATCCATTATTTAATTTTCTTGCTTTCTCTGCTTGTTTTGATTCATTATTTTCTCTAAAATTTTAAATTTCAAAAAGAAACTGCATATAAAAATTGGTATTCGAGGATTAACTTGAGTATTATTCTACATGTACCCTGAAAGATTTTATTAAATGAAATAAATTATTAATTTTGCTAATTTTTTCATAATTCATAATATGCATTCAGTTTGAAAAAAAACAGGACATTTTTTTAATTAATAAAGTTGGAAGAAATTAAGTAATTTCGAAACTAAATGCTGCTTAAAATATTCTAATTTCTTCAACAAGATCAACTAGTGTATGATTTCAATTATTTAGTTGAAATAAAATGTGAAAGTAGTTTACGTCTGATAAGAATTTGCTTATTATTATCCATTAAACATATCTTCAAAACTGTTCCATGCATATCGAAAACAGCAACAAAATCATATAACTATTGCACATGGTTTATTGTTAGATACAAAAGTATGATTTAGATATGGTTTAAGAGGATATGGCTTGATTCGAGCTCTGAATTAATATTACATGCATTTTTAGAGAGAAAAGATGTCGGGAACTGTTCATAGCTACGACTTTGTCTACAATATTTAAATTGATTTCTGAGTATTTTTAAGCAATCCTCAATATTTACAGGTATTATAAGTATAATACAAGCATTGAAAATACAAATTAAGCAAATTTAAAAGAAAAGAAAAAAACTTCAATAAAAAAGCAAAAATTCTTACATATTTCCTGAAATATATATTAGAGAAAGAGATTATAAAAAATAATTAATTAACGAAACTAGTGCAAACACTGAGACTTTACACATCACGGAAGGGTCCTGTATCATTCTAAAACAAATAATTTTCATTTTACCAGTAAATTTAAAATATTTTTAAGGAATTAAGTTAAATAAATATTAACCAATCTTTAGTCCGTATATATTTAATTTCAGAGTTTTTTTAAGATAAGAAATTAATTGAATTAAATCTATATAAATAAAAATGACTGTTTGTATGTCTCTAAATCGCTGCCGTACCGCTCATCCGATTCGACAACTTATTACAACAAAAAACATAGTACTTATTGCCACAAAACTTCGACTACTTATTACTTGCAGTTACGAGATAGTTATAAGCACAATACAATCAAAGTATAAAAAATATTTTCGAATCTATTTACCCCATTCATTAACAATGGATTAACCACCAAATAACTCACCAAGGATACACAACAGATTCAGTGCAGATGCTAAATTCAAGCTAGAAAATATTTCGTAGCTATTGTAAGTAAAGACAATGTAAGTCTTTCTCTGAAGTAATAGTTTTAATAGAGAGCGTGCGATAAAGTTTTAGCTGAACCCTTCCTTTAGGTTTCAAATTTTATCTAAACATTTAATGAAGTTTAAGCGTTTTTTGCTGTAACTTTCTACAATATTATAGAGCAAATAATTTTGCATCAGCTCATTTTTCAAAAAATTATATTTTTAACTATATTAAGGATTTTATGTTATAAATGTTTTCTATGTTAAATAAATTTAAAAAAATATTTTAATCACATTTCCTAATATTAAACTTGAGAACACTGTACGAATATTAAAAGAATCACAAGATACAATAAATAGTTCCTTTTATTACCATTCTGAAAGAATCCGAAGCTTTACAATTCTAAAAGAATACATAAAAATCCTATATAAAAATAAATATTTGTTTGTAAAATAGAATAATAAAAAAGAATAAATACTATTTATGCTTCTCCTTTATATATCCTTTAATTTTAATGAATGTATTCACTGTCGACAACAAAATAAATATTCTACCTATCATTCACTGAAGATAAAAAAAAAAATTATATCATTCTTAACCAAACAAGAAAACTATTTAAAATTCCAAATAAAGTTTCCAAGATAATATCTATAACGGCAGCAACACGTCGGATACGAGCTTGTTATATTTAATTTAAATGTCGTAATATTTCAATCCCTGAAACAAAATCTTATTAAAAACAACGCTCTAATAATTTTTTCGTACTTTAAGAAAAATGCAGTTGATATAGCTACTTTTCAAAGATTATAGCAGTTTGAATAGTACCATGAATTTAAAAAATAAATAAATAAATCTGGGTATGGTGTAGTTTTCTGACATATGAATACCTTGCGTCAGCTTCCTTCAACTGTCTTATCAAAGAATGTTGTTCTGGATGATAAGATACCGGATAAGAAGTCCATAAGTTATGGCTTCAGAAATAATAAAATTCTTCCTATTTCTTTTTTTTTCCAAGAATAAATTATTCAGTTTCTCCATTGCCATATAACGTTATTTCAAAAGCTTCAATCGTTTAAATATCGCTGTTATATTTGCATTTAATGGTATTTTACAATGAAACTATGTTAAAAAAACGGAAATCATAAAAATCAATACTACAAGAGTATGTTTAATACAATATTTACTTTGAATAATAAAAGATTGTTGTCAGTTTAACCAATATATTGATAATAAATTAACAAACAACAAGGCTTAAGTTCTTAGTTACAAAAATGTTTATTAATAAAATAAACATTTTTGTAAGCATATAAAGTTAAAATCCAATTTTGATACTACACCGTTTCAATCATAATTTTCGTTTTTTTAAAACAAGAAAACAATATTTCTCTTTGTAAGATTTTGTATTACATGAATAGTTATACAGTAAATACCTTAAAATAAATTATTTTCTAAGAGAATAAAATAATTTATTAATAAATATTTTTTGAATAATTGTTTTTTAAATTTTTTTTCAAAAATGAATGTTTTTCTCTTTAAATTTTATATTTTCATTGAAATACATATATCTTTCTTTGATAATATTACAGAAAACAATATATGTGTGTGTGTGTGTGTGTGTGTGTGTGTGTGTGTGTGTGTGTGTGTGTGTGTGTGTGTGTGTGAGTTAATGTTGATAAAATTTAAAAACAATATTTGTTTTCTTGGTAATCATTATTCTAACCATAACACAAAAACATATCACCAAAACTTTGTTACCTTAGATACTAACAAAAATGGCAAAATGTCTGAGAATTTTTATATATATTGTGAGTATTATAGAGTAAAGCAAGAAAGAGTCTGCTTTATGATCGAACATCATTCTTAAATTAAGCAAAAATTACTTGAATCAACTGAATAAATAATGAAATGGCTTTATAGTTTAAAAATCGTACTTATTTCACGTAGAATAGCTAATAAACTATAGATGCTCAACGAATGGAAAATATTTACTAGAGGTAAAAATTTACCTTTTGGGAAAGAAACTTTCGAAAATCATATTTTTTCATTGGTTATTATTTTTTTTTAAAACCCGTAACAAAATGTAAAACGATCTAATGACAGCTTTTTTAATAATAAGAAATAGAACACTGCTAAATTGCTAAGTATACAGTAATAACAGTCTTCCAAAAGATGCAGAACTAGTTATGGTCCTGTTTAAGAAAAGACAATAAAAAAATTGCTGGAAGCTTAAATTAAGTTTATTCTAATTTCTCGACTTACTTTCGCAGAGAAGTTTCAAAACATGCTCTTTAATGTTGCGTGATTCTAAACTTCTAACATTTAACTTTCCTGTACAGCCGTCACGTATGGAGAAAATGTTGTTTTCCATGAAAATTCTTCTCTTGATGTGAAAAATACACTCCGCTGATTAAAAAGTAAATGTCTTTCTGAATTCTCTCAAACACAGTTGCAGTTAAAATTGTCTCTGCGTAAATTTTTAATTACTCTGGAGAGAATTTAAACGCTGTTTAATAAATGAATCGGAGAAGGTAACAAATTATTAACCAGATGAAAAAAAAAAGAATTTTATATTATATTGGTGTGAATAAAAATATTTAAATTGTCATATTTTGATTTTTAATTATGATTTATAAGTTTTAAAACTATAAAAATGCAAGTTGCTGAAAATACTTCAGTGTGTGTAACTGTTTTTTCTGATTCCTGACATATTTCTCAATTTATTATTTAATATTAATAACAAAAAAACAAGATTTTCTGACAGAAAAATAGAAACTGTTTAGGTATTCGCTTTCAAAAATAGAATATTTTAACAAAGTACTTGGTTATATGACAGTTAAATTATTAATGTTTTAATTTATTGATTTTCAATGTTTTTCATTTATTAATGTTTTACTAATCTTTTTACATCATTTATTAAGGCTTTTCTGTGTGATGATAGTGTGAAATTTATAAAAATACTTCAATTTTTTGTCCTTTTTCACATAGATTTTAAATTCAAACTTCCCCAATTATTGTAGTAAAATAAATAACAAAATGCAGTAAATCATTTTTTTTTTCAAAATTTCTTTCAAAGACTAAAAGGTCATCTTTGCATCATAGGCCACTATTGTTCTGTTACTTCTTAAATCCCATCCCTCTCCTCTTAATCAGTAGGCTTAACTTAATGCTTTATAATAAAAAAAAATAAAAGACTGTAGCATTTTCTTGTTATCAGCCAAGTTTTCTCTAATTTTTTAAACTCAATATATAATGTTTGAAAAAAACCAATTATTTATCATTAGCATATAATACTTAAATTTGAACTGTACCAATTTTTGTAATAAAATAAATAGCAAAATGTAGCAAAACATTTTTTTCTCAAATTTATTTCCAGTAGTATCAAGTCAGCTTTGTTTCAGAGGCCACAAAAGTGGCCTTTCTTAATCACATGGCCTAGGGTAATGCTTTATAAAAAAAACTATTGTATTATTTTATTATCTGTCGTTAGTCGATATAAATTACTATAAGAATAAGAAATCGCAAAAATATCGATATTGTAATTTCTCTTCAAAAATGCCGAAACAAAAGTGCTCTTTTATCATGTTCTCAAATTTTCTTTTCGTTATGTAAACGGCAAAAGAAATATTTCATCTCCAAATTAGGGCAGCAAGATAATTTTCTTATTTGAAATGTATATAAATATCTTTTTTAACGGAGTTAATGATTTTCAGTAAAAGTTTATATTTTAGAATTTAGCTGAAACAAATGCTACTAAATTAGGAATACTAAAAACTAATTTTAATTGAAAAGTTGCAAATTTCAGATGTGATGATGTTCTAGGTTTCTTCGGAGCAGAGATTAATAACATCAATGGAATTACAGGAGAATCGCAATGAAAGCTTTCCAGTGCCAAAACTTACACTGCTAGTATAAAATTATTGGATATTATTATTAAAGTATACATGAATCTGGAAGTGTAATTTAGTAAAATATCTTCTCATTTTTTATAGTTACAAATTCATAACAATAAGTAATATTATTCTTTTGTGATCCTTATACTTTTTTTTCACTTTTTCTGATGCTTGAGAAATTTCTTTAAGCTGCATTATATTGAAAACATAATTACAATTTTTAAGTAGCATATTAATTTTCGGAAAAAGATATGAACATTTCCCATGTGAGAAATCACGAATAAATTAGAATTGTCGCTTTTGTAAAATATTGAAATTATTATTCTATCCTGGAATTTTTAAAGTAAAAGTAATGAATTAAGTTACATTTTTATATTTTGTATACCTAAAACTTTTATTTTAAAAATGCTTTGAATTCTATCTTTATATATTAATATACAATTGGAGTTTTATATTGAGGCTTATTTCAAGAAACATTTTTTTATGGTTTTGTTTCAATCATTAAGTGATAGGTTTTTTTCATCAAATCATCCAAATATCACAATTACATTAGCTGTTTAATAGTTTAAATCATTAACATTTTTACTCCTTGGATTTCAAATAATATACTAAAATCATTACGAGAATTCAGATTCTTCAGAGTATTTAAGCTAAATAATATGAATTTTTAATTTTTTTACTATAATTTATTTATCATATTGCATATATCTTCGATATTTTTCAAATTTCTTTAAATAAATCATTAAATTTTATAGCAATAGATTTATATTTAAGAACCTATTATCTCCCATATGAGAATTATCGAACATTTCCACCCTTTTATTAACATCACTCCAAATCAAATCTCAGAAACGGAACAACTTCCTAATTTGGTAATTAAGCAAATCAAGATATCCATCCACAGAATTCGTGTAAGCACCACTCTGGGTAACTTAACAGTCACGATATCATTGTCTGAATTGAGTCTTAATTCAGTCTATTTTCGTTCCAACTGTACAGCCATTTCATCTACCAAAAAAAAAAAATGGCTATTCTTGACATGGCCACCATTAACCAAAGAAAGCCGAGAGTCGAGCCCTTCTTTTACTTTCAAAGAACCTTTGTTTCTCTAGTAGCCATTGTAAAATAAAGCCAGACGAGTTACCTTTGTTAAGAATAGGGGCAAAGCGAAGAGTGACATATAGTGGGCGTGGCCTAAAAAGACATGATTGAGCACATACAGAGGATTCTTTATGTCTTACTCAACTCTTAGTATGATAATCAATACAAGCCCTGTCTTCTAGTCACCATGTAATGGAAAAACCGTAGATTCAATTTAATTTTTTTTTTGTTTAATCTTCTGACGGCAATGAAAGTTTCTGCATAATTGTATCCGTGCTTACCTAGAAAATACTTTTTTTCCCTTCCATCTTTTTAGGTCCGAAAATCTATAATTTACTTTTTTTTTCAAAATCATAAGAGACAAACAATATTATTTTAGATGTTAGGTAAACGAAAACTTTTTTTTACCCCTCCTACAGTTATTTTTTTTTCCTCTCAATTTTTCTTTCGGAACTTGGGAATAAATTAAAATAGTCATGGCGAAACATGCAGAGAGTGTATTTTTTTAAGGAATTTTACAGGAAAAAATATGTTAGAAAAAGATGTTTAATTTAAAAAAAAATCATGACTTAGAGTACAGTCAATCAAAAACAAAAACTAAAATGAAGACGAAATCTTTGATTTTGTCACTTGGTTTACAATTTACTTTTAGAATTCTATTCGCTAAAAAAATCCATAATAACAGTTTATCTTTAATTTTTTCTTTCTTTTAAGTATTATTGATTGCATTTGTAGATTCTTGTGAAAATCAAATAACAATTTGATAATTAAATATCTTAGTATTGGAAAAAAAATCATAACTAAATATCTATGAATTCGTACCGATGTTATAATAATTATTTTATTTTATTAAGTACATTATCATGTAAGAATATGAGGAATTTTAGTTTGAGGTTTTTGAAGTCTCAAATTGCGTAGGCAACAAATTGGCGTCCTATCGCTTTTGATACATCATTATTTTGCTTTTAACGTTATAGGAAAGTAATGCGAAAAGTTGCCACATTTGACGATTTATCGCCAAAAAATATTTACAACGTTTTAAAATTATTCATTCTCTTAATCAATGTAAGTCATTAACTAGTTGAGATC
The DNA here is from genome assembly GCA_026543055.1 of Argiope trifasciata. Taxonomy (NCBI): domain Eukaryota; kingdom Metazoa; phylum Arthropoda; class Arachnida; order Araneae; family Araneidae; genus Argiope; species Argiope trifasciata. The sequence continues at coordinate 557,480 of JAPMOQ010030034.1, forward strand.
GGTTTTAGACATTCAGATTACGCATGCGCCGTTAGTTTAAAAACCATGGGTTTTTTTTTCTTTTCAATCTCAAAATTAGTTGAAGTTTAAAACTTTGTTTGCAAGCTTCGAAAGCTGGAAATGAAAGTTAAAAAAAATTATGTATACATATAGAGCGAGAAAAGGATAAATATATATAGAGAGGTTTCTTGATTGTTTCAAATCGTTTGAAACTGATTAATAACTCAAATTAATTAAAACAAATGACGACTTAATAATGATTGCACATGGAAACCTGAAATTTGTGGTAGCAAATTTCGATTTTTTAAAATATAAATTAAAAATAAAATAAAATATTCAATTAAATTTTTTCTCAATTTTTTACTAGGTCTATTCAACATAATTTTTCATTATATAAAATGTTCTCTTTGAAGTCTATATAAAAATCCTGATGAAAATTATAAAAAATGATTTATGAATAAATTTAATAAGAAATGTAAAACTAATCCATAAAAGTAAGTAAGATTATAATTTCAAAGCTAAATTCTTTGAAAATTGCATAACTCAGATAATTATTTGAGCTATTATAATTCTCCATCTAATTTAGAAAAATTAACCGTTATTATATCTTGATGAAAGATGAAAAACATACAGCAGATACTTCAATTAGATAAAAACAGGCGAATTAAAAAAATAAAGAAATTTAATTTATGATTTCAAATTTTAATTAAACTTATTCCAGTTTACTAAAAGAGACGAACTATATTGATAAAATGATTAATGAAGTTATTCAGATAAATGGATTCTTAATTACTAAAATAATATTTTATGTGAAGAATTCTACAAAAATAAAAATGCCGAAAGAGATAAAAAATGGGGTATATATAATGTATTTTATTATAAATCCTTATTTTTAAATTAATTTTTGACATTACTTTACAATATGGATATCATATTTGGGAGACTACTGCTACGTATTTTATTGTATCAAGAGACTGACCTCTTCTAAATTGTATGTCGAGTTTTAACTAAAAGCTAACCATTTACAAAGAAAGCCATTTATAATTTTTAATATCTAATAATTTATAGATAAACATAAATTGAGGTATTTAATTTTGATATCGTTCAATTTTACAACCCGGGACGAAATCCGAAGCTTTAAATTACCTTTTTATGGAAATTATTAAATATTATATTCACAATCATTTACTTTTTAAATAACTTTCTTTCATAAATTTCAAAACAACCCAAAATATCAAAAGAAGAAAATAAAGCAGAACTCAATGCTTGGCGTTTTCATCTTGTTTTCTCTGAAATAACAGAAATTTCTCAACTCTAAAGAAAAATATAATGTCTTAAAGCAAACATTCATCATTCTGGATGATATTTAAATCTGAAATCATTCAAAAGATTGCATTTTTATTCAAGCATATAATACAGAAATAGGCAGCTGCCAATCTATTTGAAATAATACGGAAAGTGAAATAAGTGAAAGTCACGGAAAAAATTCATTCATTTTGTAACTTTCTTCAATGTCTTCGAGTTAAATAATCATAGTTTATGAAGCATATTATTTAATCACGATCATCATTCCATTAGTTCATTTATTCATTATTTATTCTTATAATTCGATTTGTTGAAATATAACTGGTTGTATTGCTTTTAAAATAACACTTTTTCAATTCCTACTATTTGATCACACTCACTTTATACTCGTTTAATACGTGTTATTCAAATTTTCAGTCGTTCATAAAATAATTTTTATTGATTTATTCAAGTTTAAATACATTTTTAAAACTTGTAGGGGTTGGCACGTGATGTTAATACATGTTTTTTTCCAAATATTAATTCATTCAATAAAATTAATTAATTTTTAGTACTTTAAATGTGTTTTAATGAAAAATGAAATCAATAAGGTAAAATGCAAGAATTTCCAAAATTTTCACGTGAAGGACAAAAATGTGAGATCGATTCTTACGAAAATTAACCGTTTTTTGACAAATAAATTAAGTTTTATGTGAGAGAAAAATATTTTTATATCATATTTAGTTGGATATAAATTTAGGAATAAATACTGTCAGACGAGGTATGTATATCACTGGAAAAAGAAAATCTTTTGCCACTTAATATTATGATTCCGTCATATGTATATACATATTTATATTAATTGAAATTATTTAATAAAACATAACTAAAATAAAATTTCTTTATTGACCTAAGAACGAATTGACTTTACTATTTTTATATTACTTGTTTAAAGTATATTTTGTTATTATATTGTCAAATGAAATTGCAAAATAATTTTTGTTTATCTTTCAGGACACGATACATTCGAGTCGCTTATCCGTAAACAAAAACGATGGACAAAAAAAAAAGTAGTGTCGCTAGTGAAAAATGTCTTTGTGTAAAAGAATTGATGCTTGATCAACCGAAAATGTGCACTATACATGGAAAAAAGGTAATTAATAATGCACACGTACCATCCATGCATATTTAAATGACTCAATACGCCTCAAAAACGCAGGCAACTTAGGAAGGAGCAATGCACACGTTAATTCGCGTGAGGAGGGGCGTTTAACTTACGGAAAAGCGTGTCATTCCCTGCTAAAACATTCTTTTTTTACTTTTTTCGCGTGATAGAAACACTTATCAGAGGTGGTTGTCGGGCTTTTCAGGTGCAGTGATATTCAGCTTTTCTCAGCGAAAAAGTCGCCGAAAGTTGTTGACTGCTTTTTGGAGTTCCTGCAGAGTCGCGTGTACATAAGGTCTCGCATTACGCGCTGAAATTCATTAGGTCCCACTCACATGTTCCGGTCTTATCTTTCAGAATAGTTTCTGTAGTTTTGGAAGTTTATACACTTATATGTTTTTCAAAATTGCATTTAGAATTTGGTTTAAGTTAAGTGAAGTTAAAAACTTTTTAGAAAGGACAGCAGTCTACTGTTAAATGAAATTAAATCAACAGCAAGCTAATGTAGCCGTGAGTCAAAATTGCGTTTCTTTAAATTGAAATTCATCTAAGTGCAAACATAGTTTATTTTTATAAAAAAGAAATGTTAATTTAACGTTCAAATGTATGTATTGTTTTTATGCTTTTTCTTACAATTTTAAAATATGTTAATTTCGTAGGAATTTCATCTTGGCATTCCTTGATAACTACTTGATTAATCGGCCTAGATTTTCGATAAAAGAATTAAATCGATATTATAAAGAAATCTAGTATAACATTCTCAAAGAAGCATAATAAAATGTTAATTTATTTTCTAAATGTTTGCATTTTTTCCATATTTTCTTCTTTCAGCTTTAAAATAAACTAATTTCATGATTTTATTTTGCCATTTCTTGCTATTCCTTTAATTAATCTACCGGAATTTTCGATAGAAAAAATTGCATCAGTAAGAATGGACAGGTACTGCTCAACTATATTCAATCTATGCTTAATAGATACTGAATTTACCTATTTAGTGTCAGTCACCCAAGAATATCTACTTTTTAACTATATTCAATTTATGCTTAATAAATTGCCAAACACCCAAGAATATCTACTGTTTAATTATATTCAATTTATACTTAATAGATACCGAATTAACCTATTTAATGTCAGGCACCCAAGAATATCAGATATACAAAGCTAATGCAGAAAAACTGTATCATGTATGTAAATGATGTCAGCTTTTCCACTGGAATGTTATCGAATGGTAATCGGCTAGACTTTATTCGTTTTTAATCTGGAGATAAAATATCTATCTCATACAAAACATTCTATCAATATAATCTAATTCACTTCTCTGACTTGACGATGCTATGAAAATGAATATTTTTCAACTAATTACAAATCTTTTACAACCATTACTGTCTTTTAATCCACGTAATGGTACAAGTATCGATGAAGAATTAGGACTTTTTTCTGTATTATATCACAAATGCCTGTTTTTTCCTAATCTCATCAATACGTAAACACTGTCAAAATCCAAGTTATTAACACAGAGTCACCAATACCTCCTCTGAAGCACCAAGCATCCAGATTTAAATCATATTCCTATTAGTGTTAATTACCAGTCTCGCCACCAGAGCGAGAAATAAACTGAGATTCTGACAGGAAAAAATCAAGTACCAACTTTACAAACGTATTAGTTACAATCGAGTATTGATATCAACGTGTAACCGATATATCAAAATGGATAAAAATCTAACTCCAAATCATTCAGATTTAAAACATGCCATGAACTAATAATAAAATTGAATATAGTTTTGTTCTTAGTGCTTTGATCTTCTTTTTCAAACAAACTTATGGAAAAAAAGAGCTTATTTTCTTAAAAGAGCTTCAAAAGAGCTGAATTTGAGCTTATACAGCTCTTTTTATTATCCAATTCATGATGAATGTCTAACACAGCTATTATTGATATGAAGGCAACGAATATTTTTATGCAAATTAAATAAAATTGAATATATAATCAAAGTATGTTTAAATCGTTTAACAGTGCAGAATATGCTTATTATTTGTTAAGAATTTCAAAGATTTGCTTAAACACGAGTTTTAAATTTCATTATTAATATCATATTAACACCATTATTTCACTATAACATATTTAACAGCAATATTTTTTAACATAATGAAGGTAACTAATGAGAAAAAAATAATTAAAATCCAATTTTCTCAGCGAAAAAGTCGCTAATTGCTTTTTGGAATTTCAAAATTTTAGTTTCGCATGTTACTGCAATAAAAGTTTAGCTTCGCATGTTACTGCGAAATCATAAAAGAAATTCAATTAGTCCAACTTATATGTTCCAGTCTAGACAACCGAAAAAGTTTCTTTAATTTTAGAAATTTACTCTAGTCCATTATTTAAAAAAAAGTTTTGAGTGAAGTTAATTTGCTATGTGAAAACTAAATTAAAAGCCTTTCGAACACAGAGTTAAATTCTTCATAAAAAAGCTGAAACAATTTATGTTACTGTCAATGCAATTTTCATTTTTGAAAATAAGATATTACGTAAGTGTAAATATAGTTAAGAAAAGTAAATTGTTAATTGAACTGCAAACACGTGCTTCTTTAATTATATTTACTATTTACTACTTAAAAATGCTTTTAAGAAGCAATGGAACTTGTTTTAGACTAAACTATTTAACTTGAATACTAACTATTAATCTTAATTAATTTACTCGAACTTTCGATAAAACTATTCATGATTAAAATTTAAAAAGAATGTCTTTTCGGTTATGTCTACAAGAATTATTTTGTGCGTATGGAAATTATATTGAATAGACGAAATAAAATTCCTGGTAGTTTAAATTTAATTTTTATTATTTTGAATAATATTCTGCTTTCTTGTTTATCGAAAAGAAAATCAAATGATTAATGAAATGAAAATTAAATAACTAAAACTATTCACACTATTGAGAGAAAAATAAGTTCAAAACACAATGAAGCAGCGATTTAAAATGCAATGAGAAAAAACGTTTCAAAACGCAATGAAAATAAAACGATTCAAAATACGCAATGAGAAAAAATGATTCAAAACGCAATGAGAAAAAAAGCCACTCAAAATCTAGTGAGAAAAAAATGATTCAAAATCTAGCAAGAAAAAAATGATTCAAAATCAAATGAGAAAAAAATTATTAGAAATGCAATGAGAAAACAAAAAATGATTCAAAATGAAATGAGAAAAAAAAAAAAAAACCGATTCAAAATGTAACGAGAAAAAAATAATTCAAACGATTACAAAAAAATTTAAAATGCAAAGAGAAAAAAAAATAATTCACAATGCGAAGAGTAAAAAAAAATCAAAATGCTAAGAGAAAAAAACGATTCAAAATGCAGTTAGAAAGAAACTATTTAAAACAAAAGAGTGAAAAAAAAGATAAAAAATAATAAAAATGATTTAAAAAATAATGAAAAAAATTCAATATGCAGTAAAGGGAAAAAAAAAAGAATTCAAAATGCAATGTTAAAAAAAGAACGATACAAAATGCAATAAGAAATTTTATAACTAATTCAGTTGCTAAATAATAATATTTTTTCAGATTTTTCACTCAATTCAAACAAGGGTTTTTTTTTTTCTAAAACATCCAGAAAAAGAATTTCCTACTATTTAAATGTATACAGATACATATAGCAAACAAAACTGGAAAAGTTTCTAAGTTGTAAGCTCTTGCTAACTTAGGAGGGTTATCAAAATATCAATTCATATATATTTTTTAAGGTTTAGAAAATTCAATTTTTGTAATTTAAATAGATACAGGACCATGTAGAAACCATAAAAACTAGAATATAACTAAGCTGCAAGGCTTAGTATAATTGTTGTTCAGTCCCGACTGCAGCGCCAGCCTCCTTGGTGGCGAAAAATTTAGTTAGTTCAGTTCGCAATCAAAACGCGTACATGCGCTCGTCCGTTTAGGTTTCTCCACTATTAAGCTGGAGACAATAATGCCCTCTGAAAACAAGGCGAAAAATGGACATTTTATTGTTTAAATCCTACTACTAAGCTAGGATGTGAACAGACGTATCGTCTTATACAGAAAGTCACTTCGCTAAGAAGCCGAAGTCAACTGTGAAATTAACCAGCACTTAATTATTAATGTAAAGCCTATAGGTAACTATGTGCATTTAATATTCCTATATCCTAAACCTTGCCACAGTTTCTCTCTATTGTTATTTTTGTTTACCTATGTTGAATTTGTGTAATAAATGTTTTAAAACTTAATACGTCCATGTGCCACTTTTTCTCTTTTTACTGAGCTATCGTATCCATTTTGGTCCGTCGAGGCCATGGATGATTAAAATATACTGTGACTTATTTAAGGTTTAGGAAGTTAAAATTATATAGGTTAAAATGGAACAGGCTGATCCAGTCGAAAAAGTTAACCGCGCAAAAGGCGTAATAAAATCTAGCGTAACAAAGCTAGAAAAATTTATAGAAGAAAATGCCGAATCAGCTTCGGTTATTGTGCTGGAAGTTAAAATAAGGAAAATAGAAGAGTTAAAAAAGAAGTTGGATACCCAGTTGAACGAATTCCTACAAATTAAGGACATCACTGGACTGCAGAAAATCTCCGACGACTTCGAAGATGTGGATTGCCGACTAGAAGAATTAGAGGTAGGATTTACTTCTATTCTTAAGTCGCGTGAACTCACAATTAAATCCGAACCAAAGTCTGAAGAAAACATAATTGATGTTCGATTACCAGAGATACCACTCCCTACATTTTCCGGAGCATTAAACGAGTGGGTGTCATTTAAAACCCAGTTCACCTCACTGGTGTGTAATAATCTTCATTTAGATAACAATCAAAAATTATATTATTTGAAAGCATCTCTAAAAGGAGAAGCCAAACAATTGGAATCCGCAGAGGATACCTTTAATTCTCTTTTTGAATCCTTAAAAGAAAGATTTGAAAATGAAAGATTGTTAATCGAATCACATATTTTGGCTATACTAAATTATGAAAAAATTCATCAAGAATCGGCTAAAGAGCTCCGTTCCTTAGTTGACTGTGTGAAAAAGAACATTCGCGGTCTCAAAGTGTTAAATTATGATCAAAACAAATTCTCGGAAATATTACTGGTAAATATCATTCTTCAAAAACTAGATAAAGAGTCGCGAAAACAGTTCGAATTTTCCCTCAAGAGTTCCGAAATTCCCCAATTTAACTCTCTTCTAACATTTTTAGAAAAAAGAAGTTCCGTTTTGGAAAGTGTTTCTCGGATTTCAACAGTAAAATCAATTGCTCCATTTAAAAATGCTGCTAAAAGCATTAATGTAAATTATCCGAGTAAACCTAAAACACTGATGATTAATAAATCCAGTAATAAAAATAAAGGTCAACCATGTATTTGTTGCGATCATATACATCCTTTATATAAATGTGTAACTTTTCAAAATATGACCGTCGAAAAAAGGAAAGAATTTGTATCCAGCCATTCTATTTGTAATCTCTGCTTACGTAAGCATCCTGGTTCTTGTTCATCTAAATATAAATGCCTTGTTAATAACTGTCAGATGAGTCATAATTCGCTTCTTCACGAAGAAAGAAAAGGCATCCAAAAAAACGCAAGCTCAGCAATAAATAATAAGAACGATACTTTTTCCTCTAAACAAAGTAGCGATGACCCTGAAGTTTTGCAAGCCGGAAGTCTATCTTGTAATTTATCACTCGCAAGCAAAATAGATTTATGCATTTTACCACGCGCTTTGATCTGTTTTAGGAATGCGTTTGGGAAAAGAGTCGTTTTGAAATGCATTCTCGATTCCGCGAGCCAGGTTAGCGTTTTGACTTGTGAATGTGCTGAGCTGTTAGGAATAAAAACAGAAAAATTAAGCGTTCCTGTGTTAGGTCTCAGCGGAATAAATATTTCGCTTAGAAAGAAATTAGAAGCAGAGATTTCTAATTTAGAGAATGATTTTATTAGACGCGTTCACTTTTATGTAGCTCCATCGATAACGAATTTAACTCCGTCTATGCGTTTAAATGTTGATTTATCCGAATTGCCTGAAGGTTTAAGACT
>JAPMOQ010030034.1:579979-597931 GCA_026543055.1 Argiope trifasciata
TTTCTTATGTATGTATATATGTTTGGTTTTTCTAAATAAATTTGTCAAAAATATTGAACTTCAACACACTTCAATCTTTACCTTTACTTTACCTTTGTATAGAATAGTTCCCTTTCCAAACTCTAACTTTGTTTAGACTAGTTTACAATGGTGCACTTTAACCGGTTATCTTTTCACCAATGGTTTCACAAATTTTCTTATGGCATGTATTGTTTTGATAAATCACAATTGAAAATTTAAATTTTCGAGTTAGCTTCGATACCTGTTTTCTCCGAGCGGAGCTCGGTCACCCGCTGGTTTTAATTAAATTTTAGCATTTTTCGCAGTAACTACCCAAAACATTGTTGCACAAATAATTTTGCACCATGTTAATTTTCAAAAAATATCTTATTAACGATTAACTATATTAACGATTTTGTTGTATAAATATATGTTCTATGTTTTATCAATTTTAATCGCATTTCTTACGTTAAATTTCAGAATTCCGAATGAATATTAAACGAATCAGGTGATACAGTGAATAGTTTCTTTTGAAAGAACACCTAGTCTTATAATTCTTAAAGAATAGACGAATACAATACTAAGAAATATTTGTTTGTTACTACCTTTCTACTACCTAATCCTACCTTTCATCCTATTTCGATAAAAATTTTCCAAATTATTGATTGATTGCACATATTATAATATTTTTTGGCGGCAGTACCGCATTGGGTACCAGTAAATTTTAAATAAAAATTAAATCTGTTTGTAAAGTTTTAGCGTTGATAAAATAAATTAATAAGTCTAGTGTTGATAAAATTTTTAGTTTAAATTAAAGGTTTACTTTTTAAAAAAATAATTAAAATTATTATTGTAATACAAACTTTAACATATTCTTTGCAAAATTTTGTTGTGAATTGAAAATATAGTAGCCACGAATTTAAAAGCTCTACTTAATGAAAGAGGCACGTGCAATAAATTAATAATTAAAAAATCATGTAGTCAATTTTTATCACATATGAAGATGAGGAGTGTTTGTATATAAAGAAAAAGTAATGACGAAAGATCAAAAAATTATTACAAAAAATAACTTAAAAAATAGGAATATGATAATTTTTTATTTCCTTTTGTTAGATACATTCAATACAATTACTAAAAGAATCTAAATTTAAATATAATTTACATTTTAAATATATTTCATTAATGAAATTAGATTTTGGTATTTTGGCTTCACTTTTATTAAAATAAAGACGTATCTAAATACTAATTAAATTGTGAAATAGTGGATTCCAAAAAATTCAATAGATATAAATATTTATAGCAAAGTAAATAATTCTATTGAATCAACAAAAAGAAAGTTAGTTCATCGAATATATTAAAAAGAAAAATTCTTTTCAGTATAGATATCCATGAAAAAAATGCATACAGTATCATTAATAGAAAAACTAATAATTAAATTCATAACGTTCGTAATGAGATACTTCGAAAATATTTCAGAAATAATTATGCGTCAAAATGCATTTTTTGATGATGATGATAAAAAGCATTGAATTAGTGAACGAAGAATAAAAATAATTTAATTTATTTCAAAATTTAATCTGTTAACATATTTTCTTTTTTAATTATTTCAGAAGATTTTAAAGAATTATTTTAGTAGAAAATGATAAATTCTTTAGAGAATTCAATGAAGTAAAAATTATTTTTTGGAAATTTAGCTTTAAAAAGAATTATGCAAATATTCGCATTTTTCTTTTACCGTATCTCTTCACTTTTATATATAAAACAAAAGCTTAACTTATCGAATATTCCTCAAATGCTGCATGAAAGAATCCTTGAGACGAAGAATAAATAAAAACATCTAGATATTTCTTTTTAAATTTTCAAATCTTTCAGTTTTCATTTATAATAATCATATTAGCTGAACGCTTTTGTTTAACAGAATTTTATTGGAAGAGACATATCTTATCATTACAAAATCGTGAGAGATTTTTTGTAAGACCGTACGGATTAATGGATTTTTCTATATTTGACAATTTCAAAATGTTTACTTTTGTTTAACAGAAGTATGTTTCAGTTTATCTTAATGAAAATTTTGTTGTATCCGTTTTCAATGAAAACGGATTTTGCAAAAATCTACAGAACAAATTAAAGAATAGAGATATACATTATTTTTATGAATATTGAATTCTTTTTTTTACATTATCTTTAGTTTCTGAAGTTCAAATTTCGTTTCTCGCTGAATATTTTTAACTGGTTCAAAACTTCTAAGGTATTACAAAAAATTTAGATTAAAATAAGAATAAAATTATGAATTATAAGTAATATCAATTTGTTTCAATACTTCTTAATTCTATGAATTTCAGTAATTTAATATTCTGCGAATCCCAGAATAGATTTTTAATATTTATTGAAAATCCAATTCATATCTGATTACGATACGGATGGTATGCGATAGCAACTGATAGAAGTATGAGATTGGCAATAAGTTTTAATTCAAAGATGAATATTTATAAACGAGTTGCCAGGGTTTCAGAAAAACCTCATTTAATGTTTTCCTATCGTTGTCTTTTGAGATTAAAAATCTATATAAATAATAATGCATATTTGTATGTCTCTTATATGCTGCAGTACCGCTCATCCGATTGCGATGAAACATTGAATATTTATTGCTTGCACTTATTTAGTTTTGCTGACAATGGCAAAATAAAAATATTTCCAGTCCGAAACCCTTGAATAATAAAGTTTAAAAAAATAGAATCAATATTACTTTCACTTCTCTTTTATGTATGACTCAATTTCAATGAATGTATTCATTTCAGATAAGAAAATAAATATTATTATTTCTATCATTCCTAACTAAACAGGTCAGTTATTATAAATTCCAAACGATGTTTCCATTTCTTCTGCGGCAGCAACGTGCCTGATACCAGCTGGTAAATAAATGTTTTTGACATTACTTTAAAAATAAATTTTATAAGATATGATAAGAAAATCAACTATATAAATATATATAAACCACACTCGAATTCCAGTATTATTATTTGTAAATAAATAATAAATCAATGAAATTTATTTATAAATTTGATTTGCTGCTTCTCTGGGAAATATGGATATTTTAGTTAAATTGACATCCCTTCGGTTGCATCATTAATTTGGACCACGGTCAATTAACGAAGGCGACAATTGAGTGAGTACTTCAAAACTTCCTGACTGTGCCATTTGGCTTAAAATAACGTACTTTACGTGCATCCCTAGAAATATTTTTAACAATACGAAAAGCAAATCTTACAATATCAAGGGCTTTAATAATCTAATGCTATGTATTTGCAATGATGCGTAGCAATTTTGCAACTATTGCAATTTTCAGACTTCAAAGTTGAAATCTCCTGCCTCTAATGTTGCGTTGGAATCATTTTATTGTTCAGAAACTCATTGTGGCGTTTCTTGAAAATACAAACTTTATATTCAAACAACCGTTCTTAATTTAATTATCTATTTCTTTATCGAATGTATTTTACATCAAGATATAAATATGAAATGTAAGGGAAGATACGAAATATCAAAAAACTAATCTAGGCTTAAATAGATGACAGCTTTCTGTCAGTGGGCCTGTAAAGAGCCAATTTAAAATTACGGTTGTTAAAATAATACTACAGGATGTTAATCTGAAACTTCCGTACCCTTACATGGAATTTCAATGCAGATAGAACTATAGTTTCCTTATAGAAGATGAAAAAAAAAAATACTTAGACATTTTAAATGGGTATGAATGAATATTTCAACGCAAAATGAATTTAATATAAATTCATTGCTCACTTAAAAGGTTAGAAATAACATTTATTAAGGCAAATACATCTTTAGACCCTTTTTAAATACACGGACATTTTACAGTTGCTCTAGCACATATTATAAAGCACTCCTGCTCGCACGCTGTCTATAGCGTTATTTAAGGCATTCGACAACGATCGAAGGAAAAAAATTAAAAAAATTGGATTTTTTAAAAACTATTTAAAATTGTGTTATTGTTAATTATGATACAAAATATTATAAATGCAAAAAAAAAAGTTCGAAAATATATTTTGAGAAATAGGAATTTTTTTTTGTAAGTTTTATTGAAACTTAATTAAAACACTTATAAATTACGACAGTGATTCTCAACCTGTGCGGTGCTAGATCACCAATGCGGGGGCGAGAGCGTATCCAAGAGAAAATGTTATTTAAAAAAATTGATTAAGTGACTGAAAGGAAAGAACATACACACACATATAAAACAAAATACATTTCGACATAATTAATAATTAAATTATTAAATTAAAACAACTTACTAAATTAAAAACATATTTAAAAATTATTATTGACTTCCTTGGGCCTGTCTTGCAGAGCAAAGTTTTTCGAAAGAGGATTTAATATTAGAAACAGACACTCTCAGTTCTTTTTCTATATTTAGCTGAGATCTATATTTTGTCTTCAAAGAAGCCACCACAGAAAATCCAGTTTCACAAAGGTAAGATGGTGAAAATGGTAGTAGAATGCGAAATCCCCTTGTTTATAGTGTAGAAAACTCATCATTCACTCATGCCCACAATTAAAAGAGTGATTTATTACTAAATTGTCTTTTGGTTTCGCCGCCTGCCGTGAAGTCTATGAAGGTTTCTTCCTCTTCAATTGAGAGTCCTTCGGGAGTATTTTGAAATGGATCCCTCACCCACTTGTAACTTGATACCAGTTTGTCGTCAGCAAGAAGGTACTTAGAAAAATTCTTTGCTAGCATTGCTAAATGATTATCAATTTTTACAAAAACAACTTTTACATGTTGTTCTTCAGCCTTGTAAGTTTTAATACAATCATTCAAATTTGCAAACATTGTTAAGTTTTCTTGCTTTAAATTTCTGCTCCGCAATTCCAATTTCCTACAAAAAGCATTAACTTTATCACTCGTATCCAATAAATGTGTATTTGCTCCTAGCAGTTGAAGATTCAAGTTATTTAATTTCTCGAATATGTCGACCATGTAGCTCAATTTCATCACAAATAAACTATCGTGAAAATTCTCAGCTTCCGGTCTGTTTTCCTCTTCTAGGAAAACGGCAATTTATTCTCTTAATTCATAAACACGTTGCAAAAATTTCTCTCTTGATAACCATCTTGCCTCGCAATAAAATAGTAACCCTGAATGTACTGCAACCATGTCTTTACAAACTGAGGAAAAGATTCTTGATTTCAGGGGTCTCATTTTTATATAATTTATTACGGTTACAATCTTAGTCAACACAATATTCAAACCAGGACATTTCTCCGGAAGCCAAAGCAACTCTGTGGCGATTTTTGTTTCACAAGTGCTAGAATACTTTGGAATCTTCCGGACATCAATGGTGTGAGGCTTTTCACATCTGGCTATTTTATATGAAACTTTGTAAGAGGCAATTAAAACTTTTTAATTCAGAAACAAAGTTTTTTTAACAACGATTTTTGCTTTTCATATGATTTTAATTTAAATTCGAAGAATTCTCTGGGTTTGTTTACGTACTCACTATGAAACGTTTCCAAATGTCGTTTAAGTTTATAAGGTTTCATGCTGTCTGCCGCCAACATTTTTGAGCAAATGATACACAGGGGCTTTTCTTCTTCATTTACTTCAGTACTAGTGAACCCAAAATTTAATTATTCTTGAGAATATTTTCTTGATTTTATTTTCGGAACCACACTCATCTGTGTACTTGTTAATGCTTGTCTATAGTCTAATGCTCGTTTACGCCAGCTTAAAAATTTATCCATGACTCTTCATAAGTCTGCTGCCGTGAATATTTAATACGGTTAATTGCAATTACATGAAAATATATATAGCATACACATTCGGAATAGATTCAATAGTGATAGAAGGATCGACTCGAATGAGATTGTCTGGAATTGAAATTAGCGTCACAGAACTTTCTCCTTCTCCCTATGAGAAAACATTTGTTCACATCTACGCACGTTCTTAACCTAACCAGACAAATCGAAACTTCTCTCGAAACCGTGAGAATGCCCGACATGGCGGGACGCAAGAGCAATAAAAAGGCAAAGGATTCTTGTTTTTTCAATGCTGAGGATCGGTGTTGCAAAATGCCAATAAATTTCTGTATTCGTGGTAATTTGTGAAGTTTAAAATTAAGGCTGTAGTGTAGGTTTAGCGCCGAAATACTCAAAATACATTATTATTGTATTAAATGTGGTGGGGCGGGGGGGCGGGATGAAAATTATGATTGAAAATTGGGCCGTGAATACTAAAAGGTTGAGAAACACTGCCTTACGAAATTGCAAAACAGCAATCCTATTTTTCTTTGTAAACAAGTTACAGAATATAATAAATTAAATGAACGAAAATCGAAGAAAATTTGAGATGCAAAGAAGTTATGAGTAAAATTATGTATACAAATATGCATTTTTTCCATAAATTCACATATTAATTTTTCAACAAAGGCCAATAAACTAAAACAATATTTGACAAACAATAAAACTTTTGGTTCATTTCATTGCCCTTATTATTTAAAACACACTCTGAAACTTTAATGTAAGTAACTCTATTAGTTTTTGAGGATAGTTATTTAACGGTCTAGAATGTTTTTGAAAATTAAATTTTTAAGAAAATTGAAGACAAATTTTAGCTCAGAAATATATATTTCTTAAAATTCCCTTGGATGATAGGTCAGACCATCTTTTTTCTAGAAAAGATAATCTGTTTTGAAAAGAGCAAAGTTTGATAAACAAGAAATAACAATAAAAAATTGCCAGTGTCTTCGATAATCAGTTTTTTTAAAGTAGTCGAATACCTTAACCAGGTGGATGAGCAAAAGATGAAGGAAAAGAAACGACGGACCATCCATTGATCTCAACAGATAATTGATAAATATGATTGATTTGTTGATCGTATATAATTGCTGATAATTGTCTATAATAACTGGTGATTATCCATAAAAACTAATAAATTATAAGTGATTATTCATAATCCCTTATATTCTATAATTCTATATACATTATAATTATACAAAATTATTCATTTAGTTTTTACCAAAAAAATAATTACATGATTGAATTTCATATTATACAAATTTTTATCATAGAAGACGAAAGATTACTTTAAAAATGTCCTTTATGAAAACAAATACGTTTTAGAACGTATTTACAAACACATAAAGTACACATAAAAGACATAACGTATTTACAGACTCATATAATGAAAATAAATTATTCAGAGGTATGATGTGATTTATATGTATACTATGTATGATTACTGGTAATTGCTCCTAATCATTGATACTTACATGTACACAATCCTCTACTTAATTGCATTTCACATAATATATATACTTTGCCAGCGTTTAGGATATCTACTAAAACTAAATCATATATAATGCATTTCTTTTAAATAGAAGTGAATATAAGTCATAAGTGATATAACTAGTTGAAACAAAGGCGGAAATTCCTAATGAAAATAATACTTCAAATCTTACAGTAAAGTTTATGTGAGACTGTATCAATTTAGAGATTAATGCAGGTTATTTATTGTTAGATGCAGAACTTTAACAATTTCGAACATTTATTTTTCTAACTTCGTATTTATCCACAGTAGATGAGTTATAACATATGTGGTAATGTAAAACTCAATTTCATCTGCAACATTTCAGAATTTGATCCAAATCTAATCGGATATGGGATAAACAACCCAAATAGATCATTGCACTCCAATAAATGCTACTGCGTTTCAAACTTTTGATACGGGAAAGGAGTTTTGGAAGTTTCCTCTCAATGCAAATAAATAGAGCGCATTTCGAGATGGATATACGAAATTGCCTGCAACTTTCCCATTTGTCTATTTTCTCTCTCTACCTCAGGACATACGAAATCTCACGAAATGTCTACAGAGTGCCCAAAAAGAGAGAAAAAATCCAGTTCGGGAGACTTTAAGGTTTGATGTGTGGAGTTGATATTATGGAAATAGAGATAGAGGGAAAATAGACGAAACGGGAATGGATGTTTCATTGAATCGTCTAAATCGATTCAGTCTTTTATGCCGACTAAAATAGTTTCGACAAAATTTCACAAGATCAATTTAATTTATTTTTCAAAACTTAATCAAAATGTGTGATAATTTTGGAACTGATTATTAAATAATTAAGAGATTAAGTAATTATTTAATTTATCTAGGCAATGAGTCGAATGAGCAATAATAAGATACTCCTTCATTCAATTTGAATTTTAATTGAATAGCTAATTACATGAAATATCATGCTTAAAAACGAAGTGAAGATATAATAAGACGTCTAAGAATTTCAAGTCATGAATCGAACCTAATTTAGGAACTGCTCTGAATTTAGAACCTTGCTTAGTCGACAACATTGGAGATGTTCTATAATCATAAAATACTCGTTCCATAACAGTAATTCAAAGGGAAGTCTGTTGACCGTCTATTTGTCTGCATTGTCGAATATATGAGAAGAAAATAACTCATAAATTCACTGATTTCAACCAATGAAATTAGGTGTGTTGTTTTGTGACTACAGTTATAATTTAGTATCACATTTTGGTTTCAGTTGGCTTGCAAAACGCCATGTTCTCGCCCTTGATTAAAAGAAAATGCCAGATTCACAAGGAAGATTCGTTTTTTTTTTTAAACTATCGCAATGTAATATGTGTTTTGTAATCTTACCATCTTGCTCAAGATTTACAATTTTATACGGAAGACAGAATATAAGGTCTTTATCGGGAAATATGCGAAAACTATCAAATATAACATTCCCTTTCATATATATACTCAGTAACTACATTGGTGATAGTTGTAATATTCCCTTCTCAAACAATGCGGAGTCTGATTTTTGATACAAAATACTCAATTTTTAATTTTTTAAACTATAAATAAAGTAAAAGCGTTAAATAATTTGAAATGGGGACTTCTATTCAAAAAGTTTATCATCTCAATTGAGCTTATTTTATCATAGAAATTAATAATAAATGTTCCAATTAAGATGCGCCATTTAATTAGGAAGTTAAGTAAATCTGTAGGTCAGCGAGTTGAAGAATCCATCGTAAATGTTATTGCTTTACATAAAGCACAAAAGTGAATACCAAATAGTTTAAATATTTTCCACTGACAACGGTTTATTTTTTTTTTTCTAATTTTTAAGAAATAATTTGTACTACAGTAAAGCTAATGCGGCGTGACATAATAATACAAGTACCAACAAATAGCGGTCATTATTCTTCGTCAACATCACAATGCAGTGACGTTAATGAGAAATTAATGAATAATATACAAGGAGATAGCAATGCTGAACAGCCAATACTAAATTAAATGGGTTGTTTAAATGATATAATCTATAAAAGAGATTGAAAGTTATTATAAATTATCCTTTTAATGATATCTAGATATGGTTTATTTTTAATATAAAGTATATACTTACGATTAGAAAAATGGGAATATCCAGGAAAAATACCGGATTTCTTTTGAAAACAGGGATTTAGAAATAAATGTAGGCGATTTCTTTAATTATCTTTAAGCTGATGAGCAAACGTCGATTTGTTATGGATGGTGATTATGTTCGTGCGTTCTATGGCAAATAAGTTATGATTATTTAATTTTGGATCCTTTATCCATCTTTTTGGATGTAAGACACCATGCATGGTTATATTCGACTTCAAGTATTTTTCATTGGAGCTTTTATTTGTGTAATTTAAACTGACTGCATTATCTGTAGCAACTGTAGGCCTATATCATTTGCTTCGCATTCAAGGATAAGGATATTAAGTCACGATAACAAAAGCAGAACACAAAAAATAAATTATTTAATGAATAAAATTGTCTGCATCTTCCAGATTATACAGCTCACACCAACTTGGTATAAGTTCTTTTTATTTAAAAGCTCGGATGTAACAACTCATCCGGAAGTACTCCGAACTTCCGGTTACAAAATGATCTAACTAATAATGGTAATCATCTAGAACCGACTTATTTGATTTGAATATCCAAAAAGGATTCGACTGAAAGGAATTTGCGTGGATGAAATAACTGCGAGAGTTTCAGTTCAGAAAAGTTTGATCTTTTCACAAAACAGATTCTAAAAGGCAAAAATAAATAAAAAAGAAAGAGACTCAGAATTTCAAAAATACTGAGCCACACATTTTAAAAACAAAGGTTTAAAGTTTGCTGAAATCGTATTATTTTATTTTTAAATCAAAACAGATATAATGAAAAATATGTCTCAAGGAGAAAATATGCCTTGAGGTATGTATGAAAGAGGACACACATATTTCATAAGAGTAGAGACGCATTTCATATATGCCTACTCTTATGATATAAGAGTAGGCATATATAAAAGGCATGCCTAATTTTTATATTATGTTAGATTTCAAATTACTGTCATTTGTATTTTTAGTTAATGTCTCTTTAATTGACTCTATTATATGTCGGAATTGTAAATCCATCGTATTTGCTTCGTAAGAAAGAAAAGCGATTACTAAAAGGCTGTTATGCGAATGAAACAGATACGAGAGTTTCGGTTCAGAAAAATATAATGCATCAACAAAAGAGATTTTAAAGACAAAAGTTAGCAAGAAAGAGATTTAAAACTTCAAAAATACTGAACCACTTATTTTTCAAACAAGAGTTTTCAGTTTTCTGCATCAATGTATTTTTTTAAGGAGTTGAAACTTTGAGTACTATGAAAAGTACGCTTCATAGGTTACTTTTTATGTTCGATTTAAAATTTTTGTCAATAATACTTTTATTTCTTACCACTTTAATCCCTTCTATTATATCTATTATATGCTGGAGTTGTGAGTCCACACTTTATTTGCTTTGTATTCAAAAACAAACTTCTAACCAAAAGGTCATTGTGCGGTTGAAACAAATGGGAGTTTTTTAGTTAAAATAAGTTCAATTTATCAACAGTAGAGATTTTAAAGGACAAAAGTGAAAAAGAAAGCGATCCAAAATTTCAAAAACACTGATCCATCTATTTTAAAACCAAAGGCTTACCGTTTTCTACAACTTTTTTTAAAGAATTGAAACCTTTGGATAGTCTGAAAAATATGCCTCAAGGGTTACTCTTTGTTCCAATCATCGCAGTCATTTTCCGCATCCCCTCATGCAAACCATGAAGATCAATAAAAAACGGCCCAACCTGTCAGCAAGGCGCGTCTCTCTCCCTGTTTTTGGAGAGAGAGTTACTGCTCCAATGAAACAAGTACTTCACGTGGGGCCCATTTTTCTTGAGCCCACCAGGATAAGCTTTTCTCTTTTTTTTTTTTTTTCCTTTCCTTCCTCTTTTTTCAGCCCTTGTCTTGAGTCCTTCATTACTTTCCCTTAAGGTAGCGCTAAGGCCAGATAGTTAGCTTGATGACGTCATAGGTTGTTAGGTCTTGAGGCCGAGTGGTTCCAGAAGGGGAGGGTGGGCACTGGTTTCCGCTTTCTCCTCACCTCATTTTTCGCTGCGTCCCCCCTCCCTTCAGCATTGGTGCTGATGGAGGCAGGTTTCATCACCGTATATCAAGTGATTGGTTTGCGGGTTGTTTTTCTTTTCGGTAAGGATAGGATTTTGTCGGATGTCGTATGGCGAGGAAAGCAGTTTCTTCACAAGTTGTACCTTATTAAATGAAGGTTCTGTTATGTTGCTCGCCAGTTTTATGACAGGAGGTGAAAGTATACCGGTTGGTGTAAGAAGTGGCGGAATGATATAGATTTTTTTTTTTACTACGGAGTTTATTCTGCCATGTCAAGGAAGTGCTTAAAATCTAACAGAATGAGGTTATCCTAGCCGAAGAAGCTGTTAATAGTTTAATCAAAACATTGTTTTTATTTCTTTTTTTCTTTGCTCTCCATGCTTATTGTTATTTGCTAAATATTAATTCATATTTTCATTAATTGGTTTTGGGATTATTTAATTATGATCAAATATACCATGTAGGAGATTACTTTAATTAGGATAAGCAAAATTATAATAATTTAGTTATTATAAGCACATTTTTTAATTATGATGAAATGTGATATGGACAAGCAGGTGGATGGAAGTGAGGTCATGAGATAGCTTAGCTGATTTTATGTAGATGAGTTATTTCATTTTTTCACACCGAGATATTGTAGAAGTGATAAGAATATCAATCTTTTGCTTGAAAATTATATCATATAGTATTAAACTTGCAAACACTTAATTGAGTATAATTATATTAAATTTTGGTTCCATTACATTAGCGCTTAGCATAAATTTTCTGGTGGTTTTAAAATGCAATTGTTCAGTTAAAAGTAAGAAGAAAAAAATCAATCCTTTACTAAATGAAACAAGGATTGTACTTATCTAATGAGATTTTTTCTGAATCATATATAAGACGGATATTTTCAAAACAAACATTAGTTGTCTGAATATTAAATAAAACGTGTTTCATTAATAATCGAATTCAAATTCAAATGCTGAAATTACTTATAATATTTTGCCTCATTTACAAGAAACAATTGATTCACTTTTTATTAAATGCTAATCCTGTTAGAAAAAGTTATTAAGAAAATAAAGCCTGAAAGATTTATACAGACGGTTAGAAAAATAAGTTATATACTCAATTTTTATACTCTGATTTTTTAAATTTTCATCATTATATTTTTTTCGTCTTTAAATGAGCCAGACTTTCAACAAATGTTTACAAGTAGTGATTTACGGTGAAACTAATTAATTTTAGAGTAATGAATATTTTTTCCATTCCTCTATAAACTTGTTTTCAGTTTTCGTTTGCTTTCATAAACATGAAGAATTCAAATAAAGGTAAATTTAATCTATCTTAAATTGTTATCAAATCTAAAATGATTTTGTCTTGATTTTTAAATCTTAAAATTGCTTTTTTTATATGCAAGATCTTTCCTTTCACTTAACTTTAATATGATTTTTTTTTGCCATTTTGGAGTTAAATATTATTCGTATCATATCTTAATTCGCTTCTTAATGTAATACACCTATTTTAGAATTATTATAAAAATGAATCGCTACATAAAACTATCTATTTATCAATTTCAAAATAATTTCCGTTCTGTGACAAATTTATAAAAATTCAAACCTCTTACTCAAGAAACTGTAAAATACCTATACCCTGAAAACTATATAATACTCTAGAAACTATATATATACTCAAGAAACTAATGACAAATTTATGGAATATTCACAATAAATTTAACTGGCATAAATATTTTATTTATTAGGAAATTTTCATTTCTGAAACTGAATTTCCCTCATTCAGAAGAGTGCCAAGTGAGTTCTATTATATTAGAAGAATAGATACATTTACTGATATTTATAGAAACGGTTTGCTTAGGTATTCTTTCTAGCTAAAATTATTTATTTGTGACGATGTACTGACAGATGTTAAATTAGAAAAAAATATATTTTAACAAAATATTGCCTATATATGGAAATTTGTCGTATGGAATTCCTAGAAGTATTTTGAGAAATTATTATCACTCTACAAGCCTATAGAGAAAAGAATCTATATATTTTTTACGCTAAACAGAGAATGAGAAGTTCTGATAAATTAAATTCATTAAAAAAAATCACATTCATTTTTTGGTAAAATAATATTTACATTACAAAAAAGCCTTGTTTCTTTTTTAAAGGGATAACTTCTATAAGGATATAAATGAGTTTCGCTATTGAAAAATTATATTATGACATACTGTAGACTTGTTTTGTCATCCCCAAACATCAATAACTACTATGCATTCAAAGCACAATATAAATGCAACAAAATAAATGCGCAATATAAATGCAAATGCTCCTTCTCATAATTAAACTTTTCGGAATTCGAGAAATTTTAGCCCTTTTGCGGTCCGTTGTCAAATATCATTATAGAATACCGGACATAACATTATAATTGAGAAGATCCACTACCCAGTATCATTGGATATCTATTTTGGTTGAACAAATCCCGTCTCCAACATCAGTGGGCGCATTATATTGATGTGCTTATAAAAATGTTATCTTACTTTTAAATTCCAATCCAGTCTAATGATGTATTTATAATATTGAATACATTTTCAAATTCATTCACAGACACACTAATAGTTAGCAATAATAGTAGTTAGTTTATGAACGGAGAGATGATTAGCCGTTATTTCTCAACAGCTTGGCTTATATTTTAATATAGTGTAACTCCATATCATTTCTTGTTATTGCTTATTGGTTATTATTAAAGACCAGATTTATTATGGAATCCTATTTTCTGGCTCTATATTTTTTTATTTAACAAGTGGCACGTAAGTCGTTAAATAAATTTTGTCGGTCTATCATATCATTTAGATTAATAAACCATTCTAATAGAGCCTTTTGAATTGGATAAGGTTTAATAATCATGTGCATATAATACTCTTGAAATGAATTGAGCGTAAAATTGCTTTATGCAGTCCTTTCTAGAGAGATATATGACAGATTTAATGAATATCAAAACAATAATAAAGCTGTATGAAATGACAGATTAATTATTTTATATAGAACCGGTATTAATTATTTTGTTTTATATACCATGAGAAAATCCATTTATTAAACATCCATCATGCTTTTATGACTCATTTGGGATAAACATATCATATTAATATAAATGCCAGAATCACAAATCCCTTTCGTTATTGGGCTGTCAGTTTTCGTCAGTTCGCACAGACGGCCACTTCTAAATCAACTCCATCAAATCGTATAATTCTACCGCCTCAAGCGAGAGGAGACTCCTTTCGATAGACCGACCGACCCTATCTTATTTTTTTTATCGTCTGCTACCTCACTTCACTTCATAGACCCGCATGAAATAAAAATCTCGTCTTCCAGTTAGTACGTGTCGTAATGAGTAGTTAAAGCTTCTGTCGAATGTGATTAAGGTGCTATCTCATCTTTTCACTTCCTTTTTTTCTCTTCATCGCTCGCCATCTTTCTTCTCCCTCGTTAATCGAAGCATCAGAGCTTGGGGTAGCACGGAGTGATGAGCTGGTGTAGAGTTGCCGATTTTATACTCTCATTATACTCGTCAGAGGGTTTCTTGGAAAAAGCAGATTGCCAGATATTGGGCACCCCTTTCTTTCTTAAAAAAGAAAGTTTTTATTTCTTTCTCTTCTTCTTTCCTGTCCCCCACCCCCTTCAATTTCCTCTGGGAGTGAGTGGAAATGATGAAACCTTTCGTTGAAAAATCGCCCAAGGGTGGATCTGATCTCGAAAGGGGGGTGTTTGTCGGAAGTGATTCTTGGTAGTTTTCTGTTTTATTTATGTCGATGGAAACGGAGGATTTGAAAGGTACTAAAAGAAGTGACACTGATTGCGCAATTTGTTCTCCCAGCAGCTTACTCTATGTCTTTTTGAGTCTAATTAATTTTTATGGTGACACAAATCAACGGATATTTAAAAATGATCAAAAGGAATCTCGTTTAATGATGTTAATAATCAATGATAAAGATAAATTAGTAATAAAATCTGATAAAAATAAATTCATTTATATTTTGTAAGAGTGTGTAATATTCTTTATTTTTTCTTAAAAGTAATTATGTTTGCTTATGGCACTTGTCATAGACAAGCTCGTTGACGATGTCAGTGATTTTCCAAGCTGAATTTTAGCTTGTAAAATCACTGACTTATTATCACAAGACTTATTATCTTGTTTCAGTAATGGCATCTAGGTCCAAGAATACTTCTAAAATACTCATGCTTCAGAGCCCTTTTCATCGGGAGGACTACATTCCTACATATCATTCATTCATCCACTGATCGTAATGTAATATCATGAATCAGTGAACGATCACCCCTGATCCAGTTCTCTCAGTGGTATAGTATCAATTGTAAGACTTGGTGGCTAAGAGAGTTTTATATGTGCACCAGCCATAATGCATACGGTCTTCGGCTGGTGATGTTCGAACTCAAAAGCCAAGAAATGCGAATCTAATACCCTACCAACCAGGCTATTCTGGACAATGTAATTACACTTTGATCACCTGAAGGTTGTTGTTTTTTTATTCTATAAGTATAAATTGTTTATGTGCTAACAAATATATCCGCTGGCTCACTCAGTTAAGTCAGTGCATAGCTAATAGTGGAAAACATTTCAGATATAAAAGACACAGACTCAAATGCAGAGAAACAAGAAAATATGTATACAAACAAAAAATAAATCAAAATTGCTCATATTCTAAATTAAGCGTATGGTATATGGGCATTATAACTCCCCTTTTAACTTAAGCATGTTCTTCTAAATTAAGCATTCCATTCAGCAATTTAAGCATGCTCATCTAAAGAAGCATGGTAAAGTGAAGGTAAAATATTCAAAATACAAATACAAAAAGCATGAATGTATGTATGTAAACATAAATACACAGAAATAAAGTCTAATTACTGAAGGGATGGGATACTGTTAATGTGTGTTCAAAAGGAAATGAAAGATAATTTGCTCTGCATAAAGGCAGATAAATGTATATGTCAAGGTATAGTGTTCTTTAGAAGACAATTCTTAAGTTAACGCCCTTTAGGAATAAATTTGGAACAATCAAATATCAAATTTTTGGCATCTGGGCTGCATCTGTAGCACGAATACCTGTCAGATGGCGACAAATTGAAAAGTTTTGGGTATAAAAAATGTACTTTATATGACAAGTGACTTGGACATTTTATTTGTCAAACTTAGACTGTAACTTAAACTGCCTCATGTTAAAATATAATATCATGGGTAAAAATCCAGCTAAAATAATTCATTTCTCAGCTCTTAAATTTAAAGAAAATTTTCTTTCTTTTATAAAGTAATTCGATTAATTCTTTTAATATATTTTTTGTTTAAAGTGCCATGCAATGATCATGAGTTTAGCAAATACCCTTTTATTACTCTTATTATATAACTCATTTAACAAAAGACTATATATATATATATATATATATATATATATATATATATTAGTGCGGCCGAAAAGAAGACACTTCTGGAATAAATTAAACTTTTGACGGAAGCATAATTTATAAGCTTAAAGAAGCAATGACACAAGTCTGTTTATACTGTTATGCAAGAGTGAATTCAAAGACGCAGTTTCATTTACAATTTGTTAAGAGAATAAAGTAAGAAGACTGAAGTGTCGCAAGTTTGCAGGTGTCTTATTAGGAAATTCAGAATTTTTTTTAAAAAAATGCCGTGTAAAATTAAGAAATTAATTGCAAATATTTCTAAAAACAGCCAAATTTTAATTGTATTTTAGATTTTTTTTATTGAAAAGAACGTTTTAAAGCAATGGGAGCTAACAAAAGCGAATTTAATGTTTCATAAGGGGTGCTAATGTTTTCTTTCTTATGTTTACAGACTTTTGAATATTATGTATTATAATCTTTTGAAAATAATTTGGTACCCACGTTCTTTTATATAGATAATTCTTTTACATTTATTATTATTTTTTAATACTTTCCCACAGGTGCGTGTATTCCCACAGGTAATTTAACTTCAATTCAGTCTCCAGGGTTATGCATTTCTTGTAGATGCGAAATAAGGATCAACACGTCTCTTTGTACCGAAGCACAAGAAAAAGAACATTTTTCCCTACTTCGAAATTTTTATTGGGATTTCTTTAACAATTGCTGATTTATGAAAGGGAATCTTTCATATCTGAAAAGAATGTCCCAGTCATTACGATTTTTATCCCTCCATTTGGAATGTCAGAAGTCCATACTCGGCTATTTTTTAAAGAGCGTATTAGAAATAATTAATTAGAAAAAGTGGAATTTGCATCAGAAAATAAGAGAAATTTATTAAATCAAGTAATTTGGAAAAATTTAATAAAAATTATTAAATAAATGAAACTAATAAATATCAATATCTATACTAATATTATAAATGTGAAATTTTGCATGGATGTTTTGTTACTCAATCATGCCTGAACGGCTGAACAGAATTGGATGAAATTTAGTATAAAGAAACATTATAGTCAGAAATAGAACATAGGCTACTTTTTAT
>JAPMOQ010030034.1:604246-648860 GCA_026543055.1 Argiope trifasciata
TGATATAATTCTTCAGATGTAATTGTTCTTTTATTTAGTGTAATATGATATAATTCTATTACTAACTTAAAACTATTAATATCATAGACTAACAGTTAATCGCCGGAGGCAACGAATCATAGATAAAAAAGATTGTTGATTGAATCAAAGTAAATTTAAATCAATAACCTTAAAAAAATTCTTATCTACTAAATTTCCGTAGAAACGTATAATACTCTTATTATAAAGATATTCACTTATTCTCTTAAGAAGCTCCCTTCTGCAGTCTTGTAAGTAAATGTATTCCATCAGCATTCTTTCTAATAAAACCTTTTGTTCCCTTTCTGCAACAGCAGAAGAGATATTCCCTGATTCAGCACAAACTTGACAGATAAGGTAAACGACCGATTCCCGATTGCAGCACGAGCTAATGATTTTAGCTGCGAGCGATCTATGAATATTGATCGACCCCTGTCGGTCAACAAGTAGAACTGGTCGGGCAATAATACATTCTTTTATGACATTTCCCCCAAGAAAAGACTGCCGTTGAGGAAATCGAAAATAGATATTTATAAGGAATTGATTCCGCCAGAAAGTTAGAACGATCTGTGTTATGAAACTTCTTTTAAAGATAAGAGTCATTTGAATAAATGGGGAGTTAAGGGAAAAAGATTTATCGAAGGTATATACGAAAGTAAGTAAATCGAGGCAGTAACTCTTGAACTGTGGAATTTATTGTAAATGGAAAAGCTGTTGTTTACTAAACGAATGGTTGAGTTTGCTTTTATATTTTGTATTATATATATATGAAAATGTAGTATTTTAACAAAAGGAATCGATAAATTTTCTTTTAAGAACAAATAAACATTTTGTCGATTTAACATGAATATTATGAACTACCTAAATATTGCCAATAAACATTTTAGTACCTTACAGTTACTTATTTGTAAGTTGTTTTAAATATAGTTGTTTAAAACATATATTTCCCAAGAGAAATCATTTTAAAAATAAAGCAAACGATGTATTTCTTATATATAAGAACATTTACAAAATATTTATTTAAAAAAAAAAACATCATCTCAAACATATAAAATCGTAATAAAGAAACAAACATATGATATCATAATGAAGAAGTAGACATATAAAATCACAATAAATAAACAAATATATAAAATCATTATAAAAAATAAGTTGTAGAGTAAAATCATACTTATGTTTCTGTATGAAAACAACATTATAAGCTTCTTAAATGAAAGCTCAATTTTAAAAAGAATTTCGTATAAATTCGTATAAATGTTTATTAAACAAGAAAAAACTATCAGAAGTTTTAAACTATTTACTTATACTTTATTCTTTATATAGTTAAGACAACACAAACAAATGTAATACTTTTATTTTTAAAAACAAGAATCTATTAATTGTTAGAACTTTTCTAAGCTACATACTGAGGAAAATTTAATTGTACTAAAAAGCAGTTAAATACATCTTCCTGGGGGGGGGATAAGTATTCTTCACTTTTTGAATAAGTAATTATTAGTTAAATACAATTTTTAATGTTAATTTCGAATTATTTTTGTCCTTTAATTTTTTTAATAAAAGATATGTGCATTTAGTAAAAAGAAATCATTTTCTGGGAAAGAATTTCGACAAAATATGAAAATAAGAAATATAAAATACTTTTTTGCTTTATCTTGAGACTAAAAAGAATTTCTTCTAAATGTTATTAGTTTTTTATTAATTTGAGAACCATCGTAACAAATAAAAACAAATCGATGATATTTATATTCTAGAAAATAAATCAACATATTACTGAGGATTGATGTTTTGCACAAACATTCTCTTTGACAAAATATTTAAAATAAAACTGTATTGAGTGAAACTTTTAAAAACTTAATAGCGAGCTTTTGACATTTAACTGATGCATTTGGATTCCAAAGACATTTTCACAATTTTTTATCCAAATGCTCAAATATTTAACAGTTTTCAAACACCAACTAATCAAATAATTACCTGTGGACATACATAAAACATCGGTATACACAGAAACCGTTTTTTTTAATTTCTTATAAATAATAATAATACCAATTTACTTATTTTAAAAATGAACATGAAACTGAAGTAAGAATATTTTTAACAAATAAAGCAGAGCTCCAAACGATTTATTCTTGATATGGCTACGAACATATTTCAGAATTGAAACATTGCCATCTAAGGAGTAAAAATCTTCAAATTATATTTAAAAAATTAATTAAGATGCTACAATAATTAAATGGTGCAAATTCTTTTGTCCAACACAATCTTCAGAATTTAATATAAATCTCATTTAAATCAACAATTAGAATTTAATCCGGAATCCCTCGCTCTATTTGCTCTTCAAATAATATCTGACAGTAATACCCTTTGATCAGATCATGATACATATGAAATAACTATGATTCAACGATACATTTCCCAAATATTTTAAAGCGGTTTCTCGAAATAAAATCGATGAGGACATTAAACAATCGATTTCTAAATGCATCTAGCAATTAATGCCAGTGAGTCCAGGGATGTGATCAATCACCAAAGCTTCAAAACTTTGTATCGCAGCGTGTTGAGATTGCACAAAGCTTTCAGATTTCTTAAGAAATATTTTCATCTAATTGGCAGAGAAGCTCCGAAATTCTATTGAGATCAAACTTGAGATGAGTTTGCAAATGGAAGAAATGAATATAATTTGTGTGGGAGTTGAATTTAAAATACGTTAGTAAATTCGTTTGATATTTTCTATAACCAGTGAAAGAGTGGTAGTGGAATATTTAATGATTACTAATAGTATTTTGAAATTTAATATTTATTTTTTGAATCTTAATACATTAATTAACAGTTATATGTCATTACTATTATTAGCTATTTATTGAATGGGTTTTACTAATATTGAATATTTATTATTAATTTTGAATATATATAACTAATACTAAATATTTAATATTGATAATGAATATTAATATTTACAATTAATGATTAAGATATAAACGGGTATTTTTATCTAAACTTTTAATGAGTTTTTGAGTTTATTTTTGGATTGGAAACTGTGATTTACATGGCTATTTCTGATTTACACGGATTTTTGATTTACAAGTATTTCTGATTTACACGGAGCTCTAATTTACACTGACTTCTGATTTACCCAATTTACTCCTATTAATATAAAATAAAATATATATTTTTATGTTGTCTGAGTTTATAATAAGACTTCAATGACTTAAATTGCCCTAGAAAATCTAAGTATTATAGCAAGAATAATTATAAATTCTTTAATGATTGATTTTGCTGAATATAGGATTATGAATATAACTATTTAATACTAATATCAATAGATAAAATAAATTATTATTATTTGTTATTAGGAATGAAAGCATTACATATAATTTGAAGAGAATTATGTTCAACTTAATGATATGTTCAGTAGTTAATTATTATTATTATAAATTACATCTCATATGTGATAATAACTTCAGGTGCGATACAAAGTGATAGCTGCACCTAAATTATCAATACATCCAAATATTCATTAAAATTCAAATAATTCTTGGAATATATGAAGGGAATGAAGACGTTCGATTGTGGTCTCTCTGATGCATTTTCGCATGTTTGCCAATTACTCCATTATTTCGCATAAAATTGTGAACCTTATAAAGCAGAAAATAACTTGCATGACGTTAGTGAATGATAGTAAGAAATATCAATGTTTGGCATCAATCAGTTTTACTGAATATTCGGCTTTAATTTAGATATCTTTTATGAATTGACACCAAAATTTGGCAGTAATTTACGTTTGCAGTCATAAGATAACATACCAAATTTTCCTAAATTAAGTCATTGCGTTTATGAATTATAGTGTTTAAGTGAGTGAAAAAATATAAGCAGAAAAACAGGCAAATAGTAAATGGAATGGATTCCAAATTTGGTACGTATCTATGTTTCAGTGGTTAATTTTGCACTTTAAATGTTTTTCACCTAGCTCCTTGACTTTTGCAGTTTTCGAATATACTTGTGCTCGAATAGCTAGACAAATTTCCTTTGAATGATTTTTGTTCAATATTGGAAAGATATCTACAAATTAGGTTGAAATTCTATACAACATATTTCAACCATCTAGCTCAAAGTGCCTTTCAATTATCGTATTCACAGACAGAAAGACACATTGTCATAATACCATTTTTTTAACACAAGAAAGTATGAAACGTCTAGAATTTGTCAAAATTTCAAGTTCAAATTTTTTGACATTTACAATACTTAGTCTATATATCAGAGGAGGAATAAAGGGATGACACCACATCATTCATATTATTTAATGGCTTTAATTTGATACCTAAAAATTGATACAAGTTGATACTGAAAAACATTCATATACATTTTATTTTTAATATACCAATTTCCTTTCTTAAAACAAATATCGAGACTAATATTTTTTGAGTTATCAAATTTTGGTTGGATAAACCGTTCTTGAAATAATGTTCAGAACATAATTCATCATGGATTTGCTTCAGATGCGAAGATTTTACAGATTTTCTTGAGCTGATTATGATTTTCCTTTATTTTTATTATCTTCATGATATATCCTGTTATTGCTTCGAATCATCTATATACGATAAGCCCCAATTATCAAATCGTCTTTTAAAACCGTTTTTAAGAATGATGCTAAAAACATTATTATGTGTCTTCTTAAGGTGTGAAGGCCTTATAGAGTTACGTAGGGTGGTTATGGCTTTTCGTTTGTTTCTCTTCAATGCTATTGTTATCATGATATTTACATCCATTTTTTTGGTTTATCAATGCAAAATAGTTTATTCTGTTATTTGTTCTACTATCCCAAATGTGTATAGGCGTATTGGTGTTGATTCAAGTTTCATAATCTTTCGTAAAAGTCACCATACCTAACTATTCGTCTTCAAAATTTACCGCTTCAAAAAGTTTATTGATCTTAACTACAATGTGACTATATTTATTTAAATAGTGGAATTAATTCCAAGTTGTTTTGATTAGTATAATCAATTGATCGTTCCACTGGTAATCACTTCAAGCAGCGACTACTCTAACAATTTTAGAATAAGGACCCCTATATTTGATTTATCCCACAATCAAATGAATAATTTTGAAAAAAGATCGATATTATTGCTTATTACTTTAACTACTAAATTGAATAGGTCAATTAATTTTTATTTTGCATTTGGATTTCGAAAATTCAATTGCTATTTTGCTATTAGCAAATAAAGTTTGGTTGTAATAATTCAGAAGTTGTCTGTTATTGAGAAACAACATAGTTAATAGTTTTAAACTTCCCCATTGAGGAATAATTTCAAATGAGCTTCTAAAAATTCCACAAGCGTTATTTGATTCATTCTTAATTAGCCTAACCCCGAAAGTAATTAGAGACATTTCTGACTCTCTTCGATCTGATTGGCTTTCAAGTACAGTATACCCAGCCCCATTTTTAAAGGACCCCCTTTCTCTGCAATTGCACCTCTTCATATCCTATCCTCTTTCTAGATAAGCGTAAGCAATTATTTAAATGATCTAATTCAAGATGTGAAGGTGGCTTAACGTTTCTTCGATAATTGAGAGTCTTAGTGAAGTAGAAGCCTTACTTTTCAGCGCGCGCATCACTGAATCTTCCAGAATTCTGAATGGGTCCTGGTGCATTAAGGAAAAGGAAAATCAGTGACTGGAAACATATTTTAAAGGCC
Organism: Argiope trifasciata; assembly: GCA_026543055.1. Taxonomy (NCBI): domain Eukaryota; kingdom Metazoa; phylum Arthropoda; class Arachnida; order Araneae; family Araneidae; genus Argiope; species Argiope trifasciata. The sequence continues at coordinate 609,955 of JAPMOQ010030034.1, forward strand.
ATTAAATAAACATCGGATTCTTTGTTGTAAGTAATGCGCAACTGGAATTCCCTTCTTCTCTGAATTCCTTGCCAGAATTAACAATTTAATATTCAAATTTGTTTGGGCAGAATTGTTTTGTTTCGTTGGAAGTGGAGTTATTCTTTTAGAATAGTGCATTTCAAAGTGAATAATGTAGGCTTTGTATTTACTGTTTAAAATTTTGGCTTCAGAGAAAGTAATTTTAATGTGAATTGAAGTCTAATAATACAGAAATATCTCAGATAGATTTATATCTTCTGTATCTATTTTAATTTACTTTTTATCTTTTCTTTCTATAATGCAATGCATTCATAATAAAGGATATTAAAATAGATAAGAAATTCAACTTAGACTTTTAATTTGTTTGAAAACTATCTATTTCAGATTACACAAACGCAATAACTTGAAAATTAAGCGATTTAGATGGTTGAATTTGATTTATTCTAATTACTTCAAATTTTGAGATATGGATCATTTAATTGACAGAATCTTAAACTTGAAATCTAATTGGAAATATCCCCATTTGTATTCTTAATTTTCTTTAATATTATATGAATCATTATTGTGTTTAAAATTTTATTTTTTGTGCATGTTGTCATATGTTTTAAATTTTATTTTTTGTACATGTTGTCATATGTTTAAAATGTTATTTTTTGTGTATGTTTTTATATGTTTAAAATTTTATTTTTTTTGCATGTTGTCATATGTTTAAAATTTTATTTTTTGTGCATGTTGTCATATGTTTAAAATTTTATTTTTTGTGCATGTTGTCACATGTTTAAAATTTTATTTTTTGTACATGTTGTCATATGTTTAAAATGTTATTTTTTGTGTATGTTTTCATATGTTTAAAATTTTATTTTTTGTGCATGTTGTCATATGTTTAAAATTTTATTTTTTGTGCATGTTGTCATATGTTTAAAATTTTATTTTTGTGCATGTTGTCTTACTATCAAGGAATAAGAAAAATAGCTTTTGCAGTTATGAAGTAAAGGGAATTATATGACACACCTTTCTAAAATTTTACAACATAAGAGAGAAAGAACGAAAGTAACCTTTTTTCCATGAAAATTCTAATTGAGATTATGAGACACAATATTTCTGTAAACACTTCGTTCCTGTATTTTATTATTTATAATCATTTAAAAATATTTCAACAATAAAGATAATATAACAACTGTTCTTTCTAAATAATTAACTGTTTTCAATTCTTTTCTTGCAGTAAATTATTCACAATTTCCTTCTGCCTAAAATTTATAATTCGTCAAATTCAAAACAGTTCTTGTAAGTAGGAGTCTTGTCCCTATAGAATTTTACTTTATAAAAAGGGAAACTTCAAATTGTAAGTATATCCAAAGGATCACACATATAAAATCGCGCTGTAAATTGTCTAAATCATAGTTATAATATTGTTTTATAATCTTTTTTGATTGGATAAAAGGCTTTTACTAAACAACCGAAACTTCTTTTCATTTTAACACAATTAGCTATATTCGGCAAATTTTTTTGGAATAATCCGCTATAAATCTTCGTATGCTAAATATATTTCTTTCAAACAAATTTCAATATGGGTTAGTGAAATTAAAAACACTTATTGAAACGTAATGTAATATTAGTATTGTCACATTATTAAGAAGATTTCATATGTAAAGAGTCACTGCACATTGTAAAAGCATTAAGTTATTCACGAAAAGAAAGTAAAAATAAATTATAGTTGATAAATTTTCGTGCAATGAATACCTTTAGAGCATCAACAATAAGCATTTAATTTAAAGTTATGATGTTAGCAGCTTTTTCTCACTATATTTTTTTATTCAAGACATGTTTTCATGAGAATTCCGAGACGAGACGTCTAGACTTTCACCAAGATAAAAAAAATAAAGTAAATAATGATTTGGAAGAAAAAGTTAAACCGAATGAAAAATAAAAGCAAATCGCAAAGCACATTTGAATGAAACTTTAAATTAAACAATAGTAAAGCGCAGTAGATATTTTAGGTACGTTTTGCATTGGTACATTTAGATATATCTTGGATACATTTAGATATATCTTTGCCCATTCGAATAAACATTGCTGAGAATACATACATTCATATTTAAATATGTAAAGGCTTGATAGGGACGCACGTATATATCGGTATCAATATAGAAATATGTATGTGTTTATAAAATGCTTGTATACAAGAAGCAGAAGACAAAGTCGAAAATCAGACAAATATAAGCTGTTATAGGTTGTTAGTAAGAAGACATATGAAGCAATAATTTGGTAGAGGATGGTAGAAGAATAGGTGGTTTGAAGATCTAGATTCGAAAATATATAATCATTTCATTAAATGAACTCAAAGTAATTGCTTTTCCAACACACCATACCTCAACAACAATATTAAAAGTATAAAAGTTTTTACTACTTTAACTTCGTAATAGATAAGTCAATCCTTATTTTTTCTAAGTAAATACCGAAAGGGATACTTTGTGACCTTAGGTAGAAATAGGTATTTGCTAAATCATGGTAAACCAAGTTTTAAAGAAGTTACTCTGCAATCTAAATATAACGTAATACATTTGGTCAAAGGGAAATATTCAGATTTCTAATTTTCTTCTCAATATTCAAATGCATCAACATTCAATATATTTTTAATCTTGCCAGATGTAAGACTATATACCTGTTTTACACAGTTGATTTGAATGATAGAATTTGAAATTGATCATGTGTAATAACTCAACAGAACGAGATGCAGACTATATGGAGGATATGGACAAATTTCAGTTACTTCAGATTCTTCTAAATGGCATTGGATTATTGTAACATATGAAGTCTAGAGGTGTAATGATGGAGAATAATGATACCTTGGTTAACTATAAAATTTTGATATTTTTTTTTATATAGAAGTATTTCCCATAAATTCACAAGAGAAAACGGAAGAAAAATATTGACCATCTGGTAAGATCTTGAAGTGAATGGCTTGTTCATTACTCCACAAAATATCGATCATAAACTTTTTTTTTTCATTTCCCAACTGGGTCGTTTATTTGACAGATATCCAATTATTTTTTCCGATTATACTAGTTCCTGCAATCTTTTGAATCTGAATAAGAATTATATTAAAGTTCTAATTTCAATGTAGGTCTCATTTATTTTCATTAATTTATGCTCATTTAAGTATTTTAAGAAGACCTTAAACATTATTTATTATAATTACTATTTTAAATTTAATAAAGCTTTTACACGTGATAATATTCAAAGTATTAAGGATAACTAATAAAAATAATAACCAATTATTATTAATCAACTCTCGAGCTCAATACTTTTAAATGAATCGTTTAATTCTTTTTTATTTATTTATAGTTTTTGTACATAATCTATGCTTCAGATAGAGAAAAGGGCATATATGAAACATGGGATCTAACATAATCTAGTAATATCATCCCTGTTATATCCCATCTATGAAATATATGGGTTGGATCGAATTGTAGCGAACTTCACTGCTTCCATGTACTACCATAATTTCACATGCATTAATTACCCCACCGGAACTATCACTTGCTTAGTAATATACAGATAATAGTGACCTCATGCAATGGTGGGATTGTGGCTTCCCATAACATATTAGGTGGCAGTCCATTAGTTAAGTTGAGGATACAAACTATAGGTGATGACCTGGGATGGAAGCGCGGTAAAGCTCTTATGAAGGTTAATAAATCTCAATTCTCAATCTCTGTTGGAATGTGATTACTTTAGCAATATGATTATTTCATGATAATAAGGAATACACATTTAGTAATTTACTGATTTTAAAAAGAGCATTAGAAAATATTGTATAATATATTAATGATATGCTTACCCTAATTTCAATAAAGTTTTTGATTGAAGCTATGAATAACAAATTACACTGGGGAGAAAACGTCATATAAGAAGCTTACCTGTAAAAAAAAATGAAAATATATTATTACGTGGGAATTGTATTTCACAAGCTAAAATATTTTTAAAAAGATAAAGTTAACAGTATATTATTTTAAAAGATAAATAAACAGTATAAAACAAACAATATATAATCCTGAAAATATACAAATAAAACAATTATGTTTTATTAGTATATTTCCAGGTAATGGTAATAAAAAAGTCCTAAAAATATCTAATTATGAACATGTATAAATGTCCATGAATATTCATAATTACCGATTCATTTGATGGTAAGTATGAATCATCTCCGGTAATTATACATAATTACTGAATTAATAGCAATTACAGTAAAATATTTGATAATTCTTAATTGACAGTTATTTAAAGTTGTCTGGTAATTGAACTTCCATATATTCATGTGCACACTCCATTTATGAACATTTCTGAGCAAATGAGCTGATACAGTTATATAAATAGACTAAATATAAATTTTAGATAATGCACAACTCCTTTAATATAATATATGGTTTTGGATACTCACAATGTCATCCTTCTCTCGATAGCATGAATCTATTTTCAGTAGCCGTTTCAATATAACATCATTAGGTGTTTATGTTTTCTTATGTGAAAACAGATAAATTATTGCAATCATTAAGAGATATTATGCAAGCATAAATTATGTCCTTAAGAATTAATTTTTTATGCCTCCAGACATGGACTAAGAAAATAAATAAATAATAAAAAATTTAACAAAAAAAATCCATCATAACATTATTCAACTATCACAAATTATGTATTTTTATTTAAACCTGAACTAAGATGCTAAATGAACAATAAATAATAATATTGTCCGTTTTCATTCTGTTTTATAATAAATTAAAGAACAGAATATGTGTCTGTTATTTATATTTTATAATTATTTATCAGTAATTATGGATAAATAATATTAAAGAAATGCAATTGTGTGTAATTATCATATATAACAATGCAAAAAAGTATTAGTGAAAATTATAATTTCTAGCAGTTGATTAAATAAGCAATCACTTTTTTAATTTAACAATTATTTAGCAATCATTATTTTAGTTTAGTTACATTAACGTCCCATTTTGAAGCAACACTAGGCCTATATTGGGACGGACCACGTCATTTCGAACCATGGTGAGATGATGAAGACGACATCTGAGCTCTCACCCCCTCTCCAAACTTCCACACCACACCAGTGGGAGCACGTTTGAAGGATTAAACTTGAACCAGACCCGCTTACAAGGTGGTTCTTCGGTGGAATTGGACCTCAAACATTCAACCTTTCGGTTCCGAAGCTCGAGCATACTTTAAACGATTAACATTATTTTATTTTATTTTATTTAAATTTGTTAAACTACATCAACTAGACTAAGAGCATACCAAAGTTATTAATACAATAAAAAATTATTAAAGAAAAATAATAATCACAGTTAAAAGTAACTTTAAATGAAAGATATTAGGTTATATCAACCATTCTAACTCTGCTTCAAAATTATTTTCGATAAAATATCACTTTTCAGATCACATCTAAAATTTCAATTTTTGAAATATATTAAGTTGCATCAAATGTTTTACTGTGCATCGAAATTATTTTTGATAAAATATTATATCATAGATCACATTTGGAACTGGATTTATCTGAATATAATAATTTACATCACTTATTCTTACTGTATATCAAAATTATTGAAACATAAAATAAGTACCGTCGAGTACCGAAAATCATTATTTCATCTATCACACTTGAAAATGGATGTATTGATACATATTAAGTAACATCAACTATCCATACAGTGTATCAAAATTATTTTTGATAAAACGTTACATCATAGAACACACTTGAAATTCAGAGCAAGTCGTTTATGAATAAAGATACATCGCTGAATGAATTAAATATTGCATTGCGTGCACATACTGACATAACTACTGAGAAGAAAAAAATAAGTATTTTAATGTTTTTCATACAGTTTCAAAGCCGCCAAGTACCACAAAACACCAGTTCCACCCCACATGCCAAAACATCCAGCAAAGGATTTCAATTAACCTGGTAATTTTAAAACTCAAAACGGTGACATTTAAACCGAAACGGCCCGTGCTTTCCATTACAAATCATAACCCGCCCATTTCTCAAAATAATGAATTCCAGTCAGCGGTCCACCCTCACGCATTTCTGCCTCGAACGGAAACATTGTGTTAGAAGCCCGTATCAATGAAATTCCAGATTTACTGCCGCTTTCGTGAGCCGTTGAGTGAAAGCGTCCACGCCTACAGTCTACCTCGATAGACCTAACACAACGCGCAAGTCTACAATTACGCCAACATTCATTATACCGGTGTCCATTCCTAACGACATTTGGTCTGTATAATCAATCTATGAACATCGCGGGGTATTGTTGATGACTGACCGCTCGCGAGGGGGTCATAGGTGGGGAAAGATATGCCGGACACTCCACATTGACCTCCGTGCGTTGAAACTATTTGAACCGGAAGAGGATTCCGTGACGGACATTGCTCACTCTTGAGAATTGGTCGCTTGGGGAATGATGCTTCGCTGCCCACTGGACAGGTCGTTTTGTCGAAACAGATTATTGGGCAGGGCTGGAAGATAGTGGGTGTAAGTAGCGAATTTGCTCAGGTCAAGAGAATTGTTGTAAATTAATTGTTGACGCAGTAACACAGCAAACATTAATATGGATTTCCTAATTTATGCTTTAGAAATAGTGATAATTGGGTAGCTAATTTATTACTGTTATGTGTTGAATTTTTGTAATAAATTTCAATGCGAATTACTTTTTATCATTTAAAAGCATTTTATTTTATGGAAATAATTATCTTTTCATGTTTTTTGTGTAATATATTTGTATTGTAATAATACATTATCCTTTTCGCTGTCCCCCTGTTCGAAAAAATTTCTATTTTTCCTGTGTTTTTCGCCTCATCAGAACAAACAAAAATAAAAATTGAAACAAGTAAATGTTAACAAAACATTCAAAACGCTTAAGAGTTTTAATATACAGAATGCTTGAAACTTGTTACGGACGATCAAGAGGTTAATATAGTGATATTAACATATTGATTAATACATTTTTATTTAAAATCTTACAATAAAATATTTATAATCTAATATATATATATATATATTACATCAACATATTTATACTAACAAATTATTTAATATATAATAAAAATGCCAACAGTGTGGTATTAACAATTTGAAAAATGTGTTAGTATCACATTGCCATATTTGTTTAATAAAATAAATTAATAAAGTTTGTTATTCTTATTATTAGAAAGAAAAGAGATACAACAGAACATTTATTAAAATAAAATTCATTAAACTTGATTTTCCTTAATTAGATTTTCTGGAAAATTAGGAAAAAAATGTCAATAAAATTATAGGCATTGAATTGAAAAAATATCATTTTAGAAAATCAAAAGCTTTATATTTTCTTTCGTCTAATTTAAAAATAGAAGATGATTTATAAGCATACAATGAAGGAAATATAATGCTGGGAATAAATATTTTTTGTTGTCAAAGATTTTTTAATGAAACTTTTCGTTTTTCATGAAATTTCATATACACTACAGAAAAATGAAAGTTTTTTCTGATGCCAAATTTTTTCATTTTCTGTTTCGTAGATCAAATATAGTGGAATAAAAAAATAAAATTTTGCATAGATCATAAAAAAATGCAGAAAATGTTATATAATAATGTTAGAAAAGGATTTGTTCGAAAATAATTATAATTTCGAAATTATTACAAATTCAAAATAATTTTTTTTATAGATGATAAAAAAGCATGTTTTAAAAATAAAGATATTTTATATAATAATGGTTGAAAAGGATTTGTTCGAAAATAACTACAGTTTCAAAAGTTGATCTTTGCTTCATAACATTAAGGTATGTAAATATGATGTGGAATACCTTAAAAATTTAAATTTTGATGTTCAAAAAATATTACTTTACTACCCAACTAATCAATAAAACAAAAAATCCGTCTGACGAAAATTCAGCCTTCCACGGAAAATAAAACAAACATTTTTAAATTCTTAAATAATACATGATAGGTTAACAAGCATGATTAATACCATGATTTTTTAAATCTGAATTATTCATAAATATATCAGAAAATCATCACATTTAAAAGCATTTCTTTATCTTGTTTTGCGAAAACTGAAAATTTGATAAGGTTTATTTATCTTTATTTATACTGAAGATAGATGTGAATGCGGAAAGCTTTTTTTTGTATGCGTATTTATGTGTATTGCTCTCCCAATGTCTGACTTACAGCTACTAAACTTGGTATAAACATATTTTGGAGCATGAGAATGTGCTCCTTGGAGTGAGATTTATATCTGAATTATTATTTAGTTTTCATTATACTCTAACCCCGAACTGGGAATCCATAAATTTGATTCCTTTTATCTATCTTTAATTTTTTCCCTTTACACCTTCAAAATCAAATAGCTATAGCTTTAACTATCTGAAATTTGACCAGTTTAACTCTTTGGTTTTTGTTTAAAACTTTAGAGTACGTATTCCCTGAGTAGATAACAGTTGTAAATTCATTGCTAAAGTTTTTTTTTGTTTTAAATTTTTCCGAGGCCTCATTTTAAACGTTGCAATCACTTAAATCTTTATAATAAAGATGTAACGCATGCTTAAGTGTGTATGTGTCTGTTGGAGCTTTAGAAGCTACACACTTTGGCTTACAGCTACCAAACTTGCTGTACTTACATTGGACCATGGTAATGTGTACCTCGGACTACGTTTCAAAAACTTTTAATTAGAATTTAAGTTAAAAGCTAAGCAAAATTACTGAGTTAATCCAGAATAACTTCAAAATATCGCAGCACAAAAATCATTTTTATAGTTCCGTAAATTCCAAAGATAATAATATTTCCACACAAAATTAATTGATTAAAGTTATTAAATTTCCAACCTTTTTTTTCCAATCAAAATTATTATCCTATACTAATATATCATACATTTCTAACAAAGCATATTTCAGAAATAATAGTGATAAACACTAAATTCTGGGAAAAATATCTAAAAGATATAAATTTATTTGTAAAATATGATAAACACGAAGAAAAATACCTAATATATTGTATTAATTTAAGGTTATTTTGTTAAAAGGTTATAACAACAACATTCGTAAACTTTTTTATGAATTTTCGATGAATTGACGCATACAAATAAGGGAAATGCATTATAAATTAAACAGAGCAGCATAAAGCATTTTAAACTGTATCAATTGTATATCTAACTAGTTTTCTGAAGAAGATTAAAAATAAAATACTTCATACATCTAAATAAAAGATTTAGTAACCTCTAACAGAACTAGCTGGTCACCAATGGTGGCTAGTAAGAAATAAAGGTACTATATATACTTATATATATTAAATCAATGTGTACTTTTTTACTTGTCATTTTTTCTGTAAACAGAATTCTTACTACAGAGGATTATTTTCATTTCAAGCAGTTTTTTTAAGTACGATTACTTCTTGGTTAAGAATGCTTGGTTATTATTATCAAGAAAGATATATAGCTATATTTTTAAAAATATTTATTGTTGTAAAATGTTAAAGTAATTTACCGAAACTTCTGGTACCCATTTGCTTATAGATCGAAATTATTCTGCTTAAATATTATCATTCAAAGATCATTTTTTAAAATCATATCTTATGATTCGCGCAGTAATAAAATAAAATAATTTACTGATAATTATTAGTTTGTTCTAAAATCTGATCCCTGTTTCCTGGTGAAAGTTTTGAGTTCAATTATTTTGATATAACTTAAAAGATTATTTTTGAAATGCCCATAAAAGGAATTATGATGTTTGCATCTGAACTAATTAATTAATAAATAAATATTTGAAAATATTTAAACATTTTTTTGCTTGTGATAAAGGTGTAAAAAACTATTTAACAGGCAATACTCCTATAATTTGTTTTAAAAATCGATTCAAGAATAAAGTTCCAGAAAATTTTTTTTAATAAAAACTTATATATATATATATATATACATATTTATCCATCAAATTTTTGAGTTAGAAAGAATATTTTTTGATGCTTTTATACTTTTAAAAAATGTTTTATTCACCTAAACACATTTTTCGCTGAAAATATTCTATTCACCAGATTACATTTATTTATTGGCACACAAAAATACGATGTAAAGCACACTAAACCATATCCTTGTCACCAGATGTGTTTTTCTCCATAACTGTGTACCACTGTAAAGGGAATTTTTATTGTCCCTTAACCCCCATAAACGTAGCTCACGACATGTAATCAACAAATGAACGTTCCATCATGCCATAGAAGCAATTCCGATCAGCATTCGATGACCGGGTTGGTGATAAAAACACCACAGCCAATAAAAACTAGAAATAAAGGGATATTTATAAAAGGAAAGGAGGAAAAAAGATAGAAAGAGTTCGTCCATTAGAAGGAAGAAGTTTATGCTCGGACAAATACCAGTGAAAGAACGCCTAACTGCAACCATGGGAATTCAGTTGAGTAATGGCCTAACCACTATTATACCTCCCTAGGCACCGGGTTAGGCTGGCTTGATTACAGAGCTCTGTGAGTTGTATTAATGCCGTATAGTTACAGACTTGCTAACTCCTCCACGCGCTAGGAATGCATTAGATTTCAATTAAAGTTTCCGTAAGGTTTCCCTCAACAATATTTTATCCTTTTTTGAGCTCAGGGCTTTATCCTACTTTCTTGGGTGCGACTCGAAGTCAGCAAGTGCTTTTGAAGTGCAAGAGTGGGACCTTGTAATTGGGGCACGAAGTTCTTTATGGGTATTTAAGAGCTTTTCTATGGAAGAAACTGTGGTAAGGTTTAGGCAGGAAGAATTCTAAGTGGGTCAGGTTTTGAAGGAAATGCACATTTGGATTTCTATTGCCAGTGTGCTAGTAAAATTGGATTTAAATTGATTTATCCAAATATATGGGTTTTTGTAAATTTTATTAGCGTAATCATTTCATTTATTCAGTCTATTCAAAATAATTTTTGATCAAGATTAAAGTAATGTTTGAATTAATAATATAAAGAGTAAATTATAAAGATTTTATTGAAATGGCATTGCAATGATTCCGAAACTATTATTTGGAGAAAAATTTCTTTTATAAATTATTTAATTTTACTTGAAGATGGCATTTTATATTCCATACATAATTTCTTTCGTTGTATGTTAGAGATTGTAGAAATTCTATATAATTATGTATTATAAATTTCAATGAATTATTTGAGCATTTTTAATATTAATTTCATCTTAAAATATCGATTTGATAAAATTTTAATTCTGTAAGAGAGGCGTCATCTTGAAGCAAACTTCAGTACAAACCAATTTCATGATTCGGTAGTAATTTTACTTCATTATTACAAATAAAAATAAAAACTAAAAAAAAAACAATTGAAAAAATTATTTTTCTTCATTAGTTAAAATACGTATGTTTTCAAATAAATTTCTGCTAAAAACACTTTATTATTTTTTTTTACAAATATGCCTTTATTCTTTTTATATTTGCTTTAAATTAGGAATATCCAGAAATGATAATTTTACAAAACTCGATTATATTTCAAACAAATCTTGAAATAATTCTTTCGAAGTTCAGATAGTAAGAAGAAAATGTCGGTTATAATATTTAATGACAAAACTTTTTACTTACTTTTATACTTTTAAACTTTATACTTATAGTAATTGAAAATGCAGTTGCTGGTTCCTAATATTTCTTATTAACTGAATTTTGTAACATTTTACTAGTAAGTTCTATTGAATATTATATTAAAAAAACCAAAGTAGTCATGCCATGGAATGGAGGTACAAACTAACTCAGTCTAATTGTCAAATATAATATTTATAATAAAAGTGTCAAAGTACTATTTAATGTGACATTTACAAACCATACAAGTACGCTTTTAGAAAAATTTAGTCATCAATCTATAAAACTTCCTTTTCAATGGCAGATTTACCTCACATATTCTGAAAACAAATGTCAACCAATATCAGTAACTATTTATCAAATCCAAACCTGCTGTAGTTCTGTCCTCTCAGGATTCTATTTTTGTTTGAATAATTGCTATGGCATTCTTAAGGCTCGAAAATCAAAAATAAATAAATAATCAATTGCAAAGGTTAAAAAATAATTCAAATAAAATATTTAGTACTTAGTAATAAAAATATTTTCTCATTAAGCTTTTCTTACAATTGTTGTAGAATTTGCCAACGATTCTTAAGTGTTTTTAGATTCTAACATATTTGCATTGTGTCACGAAATACCGCTTAATAAGTCTTGATCTAAAATATTTAAAGTATCTTTAAGGAAGTATCATTTTTACTGAAGTACTTTACTCTTTTTAAAGTATCATTTTTACTGAAAGGACGATCATTTGAGGAGCATTATTAGTAATACGATATTTATATGCCTACTGAAGCTCACAGTTTAGTTTTAATCTGTCATTGAGTTGTATATTTTTCTTATCTGCTTATCGAGCTCATTAACCGTCTCTAACTGTTTATTTTCATGCGTTGGTTGTCAGCTTATCTTTTTTTCTTGCCACCAGCTGTTTTTGTCGTCTAATGCATTTGTCTTTTACTATTAGGGATTTGAGTTAAATGATGTCGATATCATTTAGCATATCATTACAGTTCTGTTCATTTTAAAATATCTTACTAACATCAAAAACATTTATTTATAGCAAACTTTTCATCTAAATAATGGTTTCAAATAAATCAGAAATCAGAGGGTTAATATTCAGCACAAATATCATTTAAAATAAAAGAACTTATGTTTTTTTTTCATTTTTATTATTACATTTATAAGGCATAATTTGATCAGATTATTAATAATATAAAAGATCAATATCATAAGTGAAATAATCGATGGTTTTGTGATCGTTTCTTAAAAGATCACAAAAACTATGTAAAGGAAAGTTTTGCAAGCATCAGTTCAAATCGAGAATCTCCTTAACTAATTTCTGACATTCGAATCAACTCAATTACGGCAAACCCGAATCTTGCATTACAACCGAGAAATAAAAAGCTCGATTCATCCCCAACATTCCTTTACCGATCCAGTTGAAACAGATTACGTACAGAATGATGTATCTGTACATCGGACTTGCATTTGTTCATCTTGTCATGGAGTTTAACAACATGGCCCTTTCTAAACGAAACGTTCAATGTCCCTGCCCTTTAAAAGGATAGAAGGCTGGAATATATCGGTTTTCAATTAAAGTTCTAAAGTATTTTAATGTTGTACGTGGAGCGGTAATTTATCAGAGTGAGTTAGGGCCTCATGTTGGATTCACGATGAATGGTTGTTTAAAATTACGCCTGTTAATGAAAGCGAAGTTGTCTTTTCGCTATAGAGATTTTAAAAAGATAAGGAAACGCAGGTTGGACATTACAAAAGGTAATTCTGTTGGACTTATTTTATTTTGTGAGGTTATAACAAATGATGAGTCAATGTTTCAGTTGAATGAAATGTACTTACTATATATTTTGTATCTTTTATTAAGTTTTAATGAAACTGATTTTCGTTTAAATAACACTAATTATTAGTTAAATATTATCCAATGCAACTATGAAATGGTTTTGGGAATGCTAGTAAATTTCTTCAAGTTTTATTCTTAAAACTGATATTTGAGTTTGAATCAATACAGTATACTAAAAAGAATAGCAGCATTAGAAATGGGAAATTATTTACAGTTAAAATATGAGAAGTAAGGGAAATACGAACATTTAATATTTTATTTTTGTTCCAAACGAAAATATATTAACATAGAAAAAATTCTGACAGTAAATATAAGAATGAAAGAAAAAAAAACGATTTGATACAATTTTTAAAGTGTAATTTCTACAATCAATTAAAAAATACATTCAAATGTTAAAAAAATTAATTCTTTGAATATGGTGCATTATGCCATGTTCGTAGACAGGTATATAAAATGAATGAATATTGTTTACAATATTTTATACTCATACAATTTATAGATACCGTTGTAACGCTATATTTCATGACTATTGTGCTGTAAGTTTGATATATGAATTATTAAATTGTAGTAGGGATCATCGGAAAAATTGTTAATTTATTTAGAAGTAATGAATGTTAAATCATTGCCTATTCTTTTGTATATCACCCTTTTAGGTTAAGAAAAGTTGAAATTTCAAAAGTTTCTTTCAAAACTGCAATTTTGTTGAAGAAATGTGAATATATTTTCTTTCCTTTCGAAATAATCTAAGAATAAGACGCGTGTTCCTTTTAGACTAATAATTTTAGAAATCAAATCCTGAACTCATCAATACTAAATCGAGATACCATATTTAGATTACCAAATTTAGATTACAATACCAAAATCTATTTTATTCATATGATACACTTCGGAAATTTTTATGCTTTACACACTACATTTATAAAAAAGTGGATTCTATTTATTGGTAAATATAAAGGAAACACCCATATGTATCTTCATCCTATCCATGTGAGCCAAAGTTTGGAGTCACTGATCTATGTCGTTATAGTATCAATGCAAGGATTAAGCTTGAATCCTAAATTGACATCATCCTGCTCCGGTTCAGCCTCTACTGAGTGTAAGTATGTATATTCCTCATGGAAATGGAAGTAATTTCATCTCACAACATTAGTATAACTATATTAGTAGAGCCAATTTTCCTACCCGAAGTTCCCTCCGAGTTGTCCACCAGTCGAATAAAATGTATGATAAAAGATATATCACCACACTCTGATATTCCTCTAATTTCAAAAAAAAAAAAAAAAAAAAAGATTTGAAAGACAGTGGCAGAGATAACAACTGATGAAGATTTTCCAACGCACTTTTAAACATAAAGGGTGAAAGAGAAATTGAAATTAAGGGATTAAATTACCTTTTAAGCGGATGATTTCTAAGCAACTTTAGCTATCAAAAAAAATCTGCATTCGAATTGTTAGTAGTGATAAAAGTTATATTTCTCATAATTCGAATTATTTATCTATTCATAATCTTAAAACAATTATAAAAAATAAACATCATGATTTCCCTTTGAGTCATATGACTTGTCAAAATTTTCATCATTCCCTTAGCAAATTATTTGCCAGTACGATTTAAAAAAATATTTTACTTACCCTGTCCAAAGAATAAAGTAGGTATGCTTTTATATAAAGGATTATAAAAATTTATAGGAAATTCGATAGCTTATCGCTTTTACATTTTAAAATATATCGAATTCCTATTTAAAATTTACCTAAAGCTTTACTTCCATTGCATATGTACTGTCCCTAAGCAAAATGCAAAGTTATTTCTCAAGAAACCTACACTGAAATGATAGGTTTTATGAATACAAAGCGATATTTTTAGAGACAGCAAAACACGCCCAAAACATGTAAAGACAAGGACTACCACTATTAACTTGCGATCAGACAGTGCCAGAGCTGCGAATGCCGGAAAAGTGCATCGCGCCTCAAGAAGCCAGCTAGTGCGTTGTGATCGAATTACCGACGTTTGTTCTTTTATTCCATTAATGTTTCATCAACTTCCTTTTTTCGCTATCTACGTAACTTATTCAGTCGGATCATCTACACGGCAGATGAAACAATGTTTTATGATAATGGGTTTACTCCGTCGCGTGTTAGCGAAAATCGATGGTCAGCTTCAGCAGACATCAGCTTTTCTAATCGCGCAGGGAGCTTAAATGCCCTGGTAGACTGCCAAATTTAAATCCTCTAATAAATCATGACCCGACTGACGGTCAGTGGTAATGCACAGTCTTATCGGGGTATTAGGACATTTCAATGTAGAAGTGCCTCCACCTCTTCCTCTTGATAAGCTTCTAGGACCGATTCCTTGGTGATCGTGATTAATAGTGTTATTATTTACTGTTTTGTAAATATTTTTGGAACTCTACTTAAAAAAGGAATAATGTTAAAACAGTTAAGTGATTAAGGAACTGATCATGTACTTTTGTATTGTGAAAGAGTTGCTTATGTTTGTATCAAACGCAATTGATGAGAGATTTAATGTTAGTGATAAATGGTCCAAAATATTTATTTATATCGACAAAACGTTTTTACAGATAAATATAAACATATAAATTCTATGTCAAAGAATTTGTGCTTGTATATGAATATCTTATTAGTAGTATATTTCCGAAATTTCTCGTTTCCTAGCATTAATTACTGAATTTTTTCATTTACATGTGACTAAATTTTATTGTTGTTTTAATTTTTGTATTTGTTTACATTCTCGTTTTAATTCCTTTTGTTTTGCAACTGTGACAGTATTTTTTTTTAACTTTACCTGATTATCGATTGAATATTGGTATACATTTTTAACGTGTGTCATCCTTGTTGGTACAGAAGAAATTTGTAAATATAAGTAAAAAAAAACAGGAATACGATAAATAGCATAATTATTGTTTAAAATAGCTGAGGTAAGGTTCCCTATGGCTAAAATAGATATAGATACGATAAAGTGATATGTAATCTATGACAATGGAAATACAAAGGAGTAGCGTCAAGTATATGTCATCAATCGAATAAATTTGTTTGGAATATGCTATTAATCAATGCGGTATATATAATTATTCTTCATAATATTTTACAGAAAAGGAATGATGTATGCAGAGTGCTACTAAAAATAATCAAATCAAATCTCGATAATTTTATATAGAGTAATTTTGCAGACAATCTTTTCAAAAAGAGAGTGATTAGTAGAAAATTTCATTATAAAATTGTTACTCTGCTTTTTTTTTTACTCTTTAAATAATGTCAAGTAGAAAGATAAGATATTCAATATCGTTTGGTTTTATAAAACTTCTTTTAACTGTAAACTTCTTAAAAATTTGCATTAGTAAAAAATAAAATCCTTTCCTACCAATGAACAAACATGTAAAAAATGTCAGGTAAATGATGAATGTCACGAATTGTACGTATATTTTATTCATATTTTCTGATTTTTTTAGTGCTGATAAGATTTAGCACTTTACCTTTGAAAATTTAATATTAATGATAGCATTATTCATATTATTTCTTAAAACATATATTCTCTGAAAGAAATCCTATCTTAATAAAGAATTTATCTTGCTAAAGAAATTATTTTATATTTTTGAACTGACGAAAAATATCCATTTGAATCAATGATTGAATATTTGAAGGCATATCATCATCTTACTTCTTGTAAGCTTTTGAGATTAAATTCATTATTGCCAATATAAGGTTATATTCTTGTATTTTTAAAGATATATAGGTTATTTGCTAAGTGATATAATAATAAAAGCATTTATTTTTTAGCTATTGTTTAGTGCTTCGGTTCTATAATAAACTTTTTTGATCTGAAATTAGATGCTCAGGCACAGGATTATAATTTTATTATATGCTTTTCAAATAATAAGAAAAGTATTACGGAAACACTACGATGTTTTATTAATTGAATGAAATGGGCTTAAAATTAGATTAAATAGATAGAAGAATAAATATTTTGCTCAAAAATATTTCCAATCACAGAAAAAAATGGATAAAAAGGACTAATTACTTTTTTACTAATTAAAAAAAAAAGGAAAATTTTGATGAAATCAAACACTGTACTAAATGTTGAATTCTGAACTAAAATAACTAAATAAAGGAAAAAAAATATCGATGACAATTTAGCAGCAGTAATAAGAATTAAAATTATCAATTGTTCTTATAAACAGAGAGTAGTAAAATTTAAAATTTTATCAAATATACTCAATCATAAACATTCAAATTCGAAAGCTGCCTGTGGCTCACAAAATTAATTGAGAAAAATAGATGTTATTATAATTAAACCTAAATATTAATTTATTTCACAAAGTTTATCTAAAAATATGTAAGCTTATTTTATTAAAATAAATTAGAGAAAGCTAAATAAAAACTTTAAATTTATGTCAATAGCGGCGAAATATGAATTTTATAATGCCAGGCATGCAAATTTCCGTTCCTCTTCTAGACATTAAACAATTAAGAATAATTTTGTATGATTTTTAATTAAGATAAATTAATTTGTACTTTAAGGCATATAGATATTTTAAGAATTTATACAAATAGAAGACATTCAAACTTGTGAATTATTGTTAAAAAATAAAACTGAATTTTAAAGTAAGAAGGAAGAAAAATGTAATTCCTTAAGCGTTTCTAATATTTTTCAAATATAAGAATATAATTATATAAGTAAGTAGTAACTGGGGCATAATTTAAATAGCCTGTAAGTAAATGGCAAGTAACGCCTGAAGAATAGTTTAAGTAAATGGCAAGAAGAAGATATATGCCACAACAATAGGTAAAATAACGACAATTCCAATGGAATTAATATACCACATTAAAAATAGTATACAATAGTTTTTAATTTATAGTTTTATTATCTAATTTTAATTATAGAAAAAGATTTATTTGTTAGAATCTATGAAAAGGCTTACAGTGAAATTAAAAGAACCCAAAATAATGACTTCATAAAAGAAATAATTTTTAAAAAGTATTCCATTTTTAGTCAATTTCTGAAAGAAAATATCTTCAAAGAATTAATTAAAACTTTAAAGATGTAAAATCGTAGTATATTTTTTAAAAAAGTCTTAAAAAATCAAAAATATGTGAATACTCGGAAGCTGCTTTTTGTGAGGAAATTCTAAAACTTTAAGTTCTTTGAAATAAGAATTTCAAAAAGTCATTAATTGTTCTTAGTATTTTTCCTTACTTTTGTGCTTGAGGATAAAAAAAATAAACGTATTAGCCGATGATAAAAATCATTTAAAGCATCAGAGGTAATATAAAAGGCTTTTTATCTCATTTTTCATCTTTTCAAGTATCATACAAGTAAAAAAGAAAAAGTTTCCAAAATTCCATTTTTTTTGTGTTTCATTTTTTAAAAAAAGTCCACTTGAGATTTTAATTCCCTCTCGATTTGTAACTTAGTAAGAGTGGTTACTATTCCATTTAAAAATAACAAAAAAAAAGAATGAAAGGAAAGAAACAAAACCACAAAGATCTTCCATTTCACAAAATTAAAAGAAAAAAATAATAAATACACAAAAGAAAAATTACCAGTAAGAGATCCACAAAATATACTAGACACTTTCTTTCTGAGTTGTTTCAGTGGTCTCTTTGAGAACTTATAGCTAGAACACTCGAGCGAAAGCGAAATTACTCCGAAATCTCATCGCATTTTTCGAGATCTCATAACAAAAAACTTTTTCTGTGATGGGGGAGGGGTGAAGGAGGAGAAATGTTCGTTAGAATCTCCAGCATCCAGAGCTAAGGAAGGAATCTTAGCCATTTTGGATGCATTTTTTCTTCTTCCTCTTTGCTACTCCTGGAACAAATTGTTCTGCAGAAGAAAACGAAAAGCGGTTCAATTAAGGGAAGGATTATGTTCTTATTCCGAAGAAGATAGGCACACACAGTCTTCTTTCTCCCACCTCCCACCTCCTCCTATGAATGCCGGATAGCACGGAAACGCTCTTTATTGTTTCCTGTCCGGCTGGCTAATAGTAGGACGAGGTCTGAGTGGTATCAGTTGGGCAATGTTTGCGACTCTCTCCCCTAGAGAGAAAGAGAGAGGTTTATAGATCCCAGAGACAAGAACTCTGAATGGAGAGGCCGAAAGTGACCGATTAGTCTTTTTCCTGATCCCTTTTTCTTCACTTCTGAGATAAAAACAGAAAGGTTATCGATATCATGTGTAGATTAGGTTGGATCCTGGAGTTCTGGAATTAGAATTGAACTTTCCTAATTGGGTCGCCATTTCTGTGTGTTCTGTGTAGCTTAGCAAAAGAATCTCATAGGTGTTTAGTCAACAAACCTATCATGCTACGGCAAGATAGAATTTAAATGAGCCTGGAATTTAACCCTTTGCAGTCGAATGTTTTCTCTCAACCACCATTCAAGAAGGTACATCAATTTGGACTTTTATTTCTTAATTAAATTTAAATTGTTAAAAATACGTACAGAAGGTTAAAATGATATGCATTCTTTTTTTAAATTAACTTAAATCAGTTACATGCATTTACTTTTTGAATAAACAAGTTCATATATTAAGTGAATAATTAAGCATCCAATTATCTTTTTCACTGAAAGGGTAAAAGTTTAGTTTATTTTAGTTATATTAACGTCTCGTTTTGAAGCAACACTAGAGCTGTTTTGAGACGGACCTCGTAATTTTAAACCACGGTCAGATAATGAAGACAGCAACTGAGATGGCCCCCCCTCTTCAAACTCCCACACCCCACCAATGGAATGAAGTTTGACCCCAACGGATTTAACATTCGCCAGATCCGCTTACACGACGGTTCTTCGGTGGAATAGGGTCTCGAACCTGCAATCCTCCGCTTCCGAAGCCAATTCCTTACAATTACGCCACCACGACCTTGCGCAAAGGGTTAAAATTCAACATAATATAAATTAATATATTGTTAAGAAAAAATGAAATTTACGATTTCTTACGTTAGAAAAATACTTTTCTACTTCTGATCATTTTTCGCTTTTAAGAAGAGGGAAAACTCAAAGCTCATCATTATATGTTTAAGGTTGCAAATAAAAGACAATGGCTATATGTTGTGATCAATATGAGCGATCGAAAATTATGAGTACTAACTATAATTATTACTAATAATTGCTGGTAATTATTATTACTAACCAGTTATATTAATAGTATTAATATTCAGCAATCCTTATTAATCTGATTAATGTTTACAAATGATTATTATTTATATTAATGCTTACCAGTTATTAATATTATCTCTATTTAAATGGGATGTTTAATTATAAGTTGAAATGTTTTTCAAATAAAATGACACTATACACTGAAGTGACAAAAGTCATAGAATAGCAATATGCAAATATACAGATGGCAGTAGTATCGCAGCGAAAAAGTATAAATGCGCAGTTCGTTTTCCAGAGCTTTCATTTGTGTTCAAGTTATTCATGTGAACAGGTTTTTCGTGATTTATGGCCGCACGAAGAGAATTAACAGACTTTGAACGTGGAATGTTAGTTGGAGCTAGACGCATGGGTCATTCCATTACGGATATCGTTAGTGAATTCAACATTCCGAGATGCACAGTATCAAGAGTGCGCCGAGAGCATGAAATTTCAGGCATCCCATCACATCATGGACAGCGCAGTGGGCGACCACCTGCACTTAACGACCGAGACCACCGACGTCTGTATAGAATGGTCAATGTTAATAGACACGCAACACTTTGTCAAATAACTGCAGGAATCAATGTGGGGCGTACGAGGGACGTGTCCGATAGGACTGCGCGGCGAAATTTGTCTTCCTTGGGCTATGACAGCAGAAGACCGAGTCGAGTGCCTTTACTGACAGCACGACATCGCCTGCAGCGACTCTCCTGGGCTCGTGAGCATATCGACTTGTCCCTAGACCAGTGGAAAACCGTGGTGTGGTCAGATGAGTCACGATTTCAGTTGTTACGAGCTGATCGTAGAGTTCGAGTGTGGCACAGACCCCACGAAGCCATGGACCCAAACTGTCAGCAAGGCACTGTTCAAGCTGGTGGTGGCTGCATAATGGTTTGGGCTGTTTTTACATGGCATGGACTCGGTCCTCTGGTGCAACTGAACTGATCATTGACTGGAAATGGTTATGTTCAGCTGCTTGCAGATCACTTGCAGCCATTCATGGACTTCACGTACCCACACAACGATGGAATTTTTATGGATGACAATGCGCCATGTCACCGGGCCAGAACTGTTCGCGATTGGTTTGAAGAACATTCCGGACAATTCCAGCGCATGATCTGGCCACCTAGATCACCCGATATGAATCCCATCGAGCATTTATGGGACATCATCGAAAGGTCCGTTCGTGGCCAAACTCCTGCACCATCCACACTTTCACAATTATAGACGTCTATACAGACAACATGGCTCAATACTCCTGCAGAGGACTTCCAACGACCTGTGGACTCCATGATACGTCGAGTTGTTGCACTTCGACTGGCAAAAGGAGGACCGACACGATATTAGCAGTCATCCCTTGACTTTTGTCACTTCAGTGTATGTTACAGGATAATAATATGATATAAATCCTTTATTCGTAAAAAATAACACTCTCGACTCCGAAAAATGCTAAATACAATAAAATATGAACTGATTGCAAATCTTCGGAAACGCCTTAAAATCAGCTGAAGGCTTAATTGTTACTATCACATTTTATTTAATATATTTATTTAAAAAAAATTTGCGTATTAAAGTAATATAAAAGTTCGATAAATATTTATTCCGTATAAGGCAAACTCTATTATTCCAAAAGATATTTTCTAAATAAATTTAATTAATCTTGAGAAATAAGAAAAACAAAGATTTTCAAGAATTGATAAATATTAAAGATATGATTGGTGATTTAGCATAGAGTGGAATTTAATTACCTTACTCTATTGAATTTCACATTTTTAAAGTCAGAATTAAAGAGTGCTGAACAATTTTATGAAATCATAAACACCTTTTATAAGGAATTTCAAATTTCACAAAATAATACCGAAACAGATAGTTATTTTGACTTCAGGAAATGTAATCAAATTGTCTCGCTCTAGATATAATTAGTTTATTCCTTAAAAAGATCGAGTAAGTTCTAGGGCAGTTATGTATTTTTGACTCTATCATTATTATGAAAGCATTTACAGCAAAATTTATTCAGTATTTATTAAATAAATTCCCTTATTTAATTTTTTAGTTTTTCTCATTCATAACCACTTATTTAATGCCTGTGTTTTCTTATATATATATATGCAATTTAACATTTTAAAAAGGTTCTTTTTTCGAAAATTGAATCTAAATAAAGTGAAAATCAAACTGAAATAGAAAATAATGATTTGTCAAATATTTTGATGTCTGAATTCTGCATTCCTCTTCAAATGCACAAATAGAAATACATTTTGATAGGAATTATTTATATGTTATTGCTTTATAATTAAACAATTATTTTAAAAAAATTATAAAGATTTTAAATTTTGGAAAAGAGCATGAAATCATGATACAAAATAAGATTATATTACCGAAAATTATAAAATTAATTTTATTAACCCTACATTTTATCCTTTGCACTCGTCGATTGAAAATTGTTTATTTAATACAAATGCTTCTTTATTAATCAGAAAAATAAATATATAATATTGTTACAAGTAGAATTTCCCCTAAAAGTTAATTTGCATCATTTTATTATTCTGTAGGTAATTTTAAGAAGCAAAATTTAAAAATAAATTATCCCCTTAACTGTTTAATTTTCTATTTTTTTTAACTATCTGATAAGATGATACCTTTTCTTTTGGGAATAATTTCTTTTTTTTTTATTATTCAGATGTAAATCCTTTGAATACTTGACCTATGTATTCGAAGTAATTTTAGTATTGAATTATAGTTGTTATGATTTATAATTCAATATACTCATTATATAGTGATAATCAATATAAACAATATTACAGCAACACAAAATTATACAATATTATTGATTTAGTTTTTGCTTACAGCTATCAAAATTCGATAAATCGATGCATATATGGCACACGGGTAACGCAGTTAAGCGGTTAATGAAAGATAAAAATTATGCACCATCTTGAATGGGCACTATCTTTCAACTCTTTAGTGCCAAAGGTTAAATATTTAATATCTTTGTTTCAATGAATCACTTAAGTATCTTCAATATTTTTCTTGTTTTTTGTTTTTTTGGTTTGAAAGAAAAAGATACCATTTATTGCATTAAATGAAATATCCTTTCAAAATTTTGTATATCGTATACATATTTATTATTATATATATTTGGTATTCTGATTTTTTCCTTCTTTCTTCAATGATATATATATATTTAACAATTTTCAATGTTGTTTAACTGAAATGTTATCGAATCTTGAAATGAAAAAAAAAGAACAGTAGTTTTTGTAAAATATATGAGAGTTAAAGAAAAATAGGTTATTCCAAAAACTGTTAGGCTTAAGCTAAAGAATAAACTTTAAAAAAATAACAATAAACTGACAGAGTTAGAGGAATATTTCAAAGTTTTCAGGAAAAAGCCGAGAAAATCCGAAAATAATGCCATAAACAATGCGAGGGCTTGTTTGTCCTTCTTGCATAAAAACTCATACATATATTTATACAATGTTCTCTAAACCGTTGACCTAACATTTTTTTAAAGTTTAAAATAGCAAAGCTTTACGCACGGAGCTCACAGGCGAGCAATCAGCAAAACTGTGTTTCACAAGTATATTTTGGTTTCAAAAAGATCGGAAGATAAAACCCAAACCGGATGAAGCATGCGGTGTGTAAATCTTGTTTAGGAAAAGATAAATGAAACATCGTTGTTTATATCAGATTTTCCCGGTGTCTGAAACATACCAGACGCGTATTCTTCTACATTTCAGAAAAAAAGTTACCATTTAGAGCATCTGTAAGGGAAATAAAGTTAGTTCGTTTTTTTGTTGCTGCTTAACAATGTTCGTAACTATTATTTTATCAGTTATTATCT
Source organism: Argiope trifasciata (assembly GCA_026543055.1). Taxonomy (NCBI): domain Eukaryota; kingdom Metazoa; phylum Arthropoda; class Arachnida; order Araneae; family Araneidae; genus Argiope; species Argiope trifasciata. The sequence continues at coordinate 634,401 of JAPMOQ010030034.1, forward strand.
ACTATTATGTGTATTTTTGTATTTCAAAATTTCAACGTGAAAATAGGTGCGAATGTGTTAGTGATGTAGAATCAGTTCAGGCTATATTGAGATGAACAAAAAAGATAGAATCAATATTTATATAAAACGGACAATGCATTTGCAAAATTTTATTTAAAACATGAGATAAAAAAATAAGAATATAATAAACGAAGTTTTTACATTAAAAAATGCTATGAAATTGTATAATATGTTAAGAATTTTAAGCATATTTCTTTAACAGTAATGAAATTTCAAATGGCAATAAATTATGTTGAAAGAGACATAATAATAGTAGTAACAGCAACGTTCTATAAAGGGCACTGATTCAGTGTAAACCTTTTAACATGTTTTTAAAAATATTTTTTTATGTAAAAGTATTATATTCAAGTATTGATTGCAAGCTAGATATTAATATTTTTTTTTGTACATTTTATTATCTGCCTTTTTATGATCAATATTATTTATGTATATTTAAAGTCCCAAAATCATAAAGCAAACGAAATAAAATTCAATTCTCCAATAACTATAAAAAACATTCCAGTTTCATATTTCAAATGGCACGTAGAAAAATATTAAATAAATAATGATTGAGAAAAAAAAGCCTTTAAAAGAAATTTACATTCACGATTTTTTTTCAATCATTAGATACACATCTCCTCTTCATTTAGACTAAAATATTTTTAAATGGAATTAAGAAAAGATAAGAAATCTCGCTATCTTAATACTCAATCCAACCCCCCTAATGGCCCCTTTGCGTTCCGTCCAACTTTTTACGATTCATCAGTTTTCCATAATTTTTCAGTATTTCCCAGCTTTCTATGGCTCTATTACTTCAACGACCAGTGATCTATACACACACTTTTTTTTTCCTTCTGCCAGTTTCACTAGAGCTCACAATACCCCCAAGATCAAATATTTATTCTCTAAAGCAACCAAAAAAAAGAAGGGCCTTCAAGCTTTACAAGCCTGAAACTTTATGTTTGCTATCAAACTTAATAGCCGCGTTTAATGCTTAACAAACAGGGCTGGTGGCTCTATAGGGAAATTTTGTGAGAGGCAGCAATGTGGAAAATTCCACTTACGCTTCAAAGATAATGGCCTTTTAGAGAGGGAAGCCAGATGTTAGGGAAGGTAAATCTTTGTTCCTAATTCGAGGTGTTTTGTTGGGTATTGAATGTGCTTTTTATTAGAGGCCGAATCCAAAACCAAAGGCGTAATCACCTGGGACCGCAGATAAGCATAATCTGTCCGGCTTACTTAAGTGAAAGGTGATTTACGTCACTTAAATTTCTTTTGCAAGAGTTGGAGGGTCTCTTATTAAGTAGGAGGTCTTGTTCAATTCCCTAGACTCTTTGCATTGTTTAATGGAACATCAACGCCATGTCGTACAGCAATGTCTTCTCTCTGATATCTTTAATAGAGAGAAATGTAATTTTTTAATTCGTTAGATAACACATTGTGGCAGTTAACCGATAAAGTCTGAGGGTTTATTAAGCATTAATTTTTTTTTTCCTTTCATATAGAGAAAATGAGAAAACAGACATATATTGAGAAATATCGGGATGTTATTATGAGAAAATAGACAGAGATGTATTGAGATATTATTATGCAAAAAATTGAGACAATAGATAAAGAGGTATTGAGACGCACTGGTATATTAATACGAGAAAATATTGAGAAAATGTATATAGAGAAAATATTGTAATTTTTTTTTTAAATTTAACAGTAGATTTTGACACATTTTAAATTCTTTTCATGAATTCGAATAAGATGTTTGTGATATTCATGTCAGTCTGTCTGTCTATAGCAAAAATAACTAAGAGCCCAAACAGAACATTCTGTTGCAAAAAATTTTACAATACTGTGCAATATTCTATTATATAATTTAATATTTCACAATATTATAAAATAATATGAATATTATATTATATACAACCAGCGGGTGACCGAGCTCCGCTCGGAGAAAACAGGTATCGAAGCTAACTCGAAGATTTAAATTTTCAATTGTGATTTATCAAAACAATACATGCCATAAGAAAATTTGTGAAACCATTGGTGAAAAGATAACCGGTTAAAGTGCACCATTGTAAACTATTCTAAACAAAGTTAGAGTTTGGAAAGGGAACTATTCTATACAAAGGTAAAGTAAAGGTAAAGATTGAAGTGTGTTGAAGTTCAATATTTTTGACAAATTTATTTAGAAAAACCAAACATATATACATACATAAGAAATATATTATAAACCTATAACAGCATAAACATAAAACTTTATTAGTTCGCCATATTGGCTATAGATGACAGCACGTTACCGCTTGAAAATTTAAGTAGCCATTATGGCGAACTAATGAAGTTTGAAAATATCCTATCTGTAACTCCGAACTGCTCGACCGCAGCGCTTCAAAACCGGCGCCAATCGATTCATCATGGCCAAAAACCCCAGACCCCCAAGTTTACCGGAGTTTATTAATTCTGGGGCGATTTTCGACTTGGCAACCATTCCTCGTATTATAGTATTAGATATTGTACGATATATGTGTGCTACTAGGGGAAAACTTTCCTCTAGAAAGATGAAATTTGGTATGTAGTTAACTATTAACTGAGAGTTTCTTATGCCTTGTAAAAATAGATCCTTTTTTTAATTTCTATTATTAGCTAACACTCTCCCTTTTTATTTATTTATATACATTCTTCAAATTTTTAACCGTTAATAAAATACTTTTCTTTCATCCACTCAAGTTCAAATACATTTTTTTCAACCTGTAGTGGACGGCATACGATCTAATACAGCTTTTTTATAAATATTAATTCATTAAATTTGTTTTTAATACTTTAAATAGATTTTTAGCAGCTTGTAATGAAAACTGGAAGCTATAGGCAGTAGCGTAATCAGTAAAACGAAAGTATTTCACTATTTTTCACTTGATGATGAAAAATGCAATTTCAGTTCTTGCGAAAATAAATAATTATTTGGTACTTAACAAATTTTGACAATTATTAAATAAAAAATAGCTAATATATATTTTTAATTTTAAAATTGAATTGATTTAACAACTGTATGACAATGCCATAGAAATGCTTTTTTATTTCACTCTGGGAAAAATTTTAAACGTTTTTGAAACCAGAACCAATAGTTTATAATTCAGAAATTAAGGAGGTCTTCGACTCCCGATTTCAAATGGCCCTCCTGTAAATCTGTTTCCCTTTTAAGAATAGCAAATATTTTGTTTTAAAAATTTGAATTAAGTTCAGAAATGACAATTTTTGATATTTCAATATATTTAATTTCAGTGTCAAGAATCAAATAATTAAACTGAATAAAAAAGAAGAAATAAACTTTCTCAAATATTTTAACATAATCTGTGATCCATTTATTCACAATTATCAAAAATCACCTTTCTTTTAAATTTCAACTATGGTAATTCAACATGGAAACTCGTTACATTACTTGGAATTCTTATTTTGATTAAAGATTTCTGGTTACTTGGAAGCAATAAGCTGCATAATAAGTGTCATACTTTTGACATATAACAGCAACCTTAATGTTTTAGCAAGTCCATAATACCCAAAGGAATAATAAAATTCCTTTGAATAATTGAACACATGCAGTGAAAAGTAATTTCGCGCCAAATAAGGAAGTCAAAGGTCTTGGTTATTAAGAGGATTTTGCTAAATTCCCAAGAACATAATGCATTGTTTATAACTTGAAATTATGCATCATTAATGAAATAAAATGTAGATTTCCATTCTTAGTGCTGCATTAACGGTGTATTGTGTGACCACATGTTTAATTATTATTTTTTTAACAAATCAGTAAATTTTATTGTTTTTTCTTAAGATTGATTTTAATGTTGAGTTGTTACTTATGACACTTTTATGTCTTATTGACAGTTATCTATCAGCGATTTAAGCCGAGTGATCGTCTCATTTTCAGTAGCTCCAACTAGGACCAAGAGTACGACGTAGTTACTTCATACATCACATTCACTTGCACAACTGCATTTTACAAAAGGAAGGGTGTACATTCACACACTTCGCACCTAGAACACAAAAAAACAATCCTGCCGGAATTATGACTTGAATCTGGGACGCCCGGATCACAGGGAAGACATGCTACCAATATGCCAGGACAACGGTTTTTCTCAATTTAAAAATACTAATTATATTAGAAAATAATCCTTAAAAATAAATTATTGATAAATAATGCATATATAAAGCAATAAAAGTTAAATTAAAAGGCTTTATTGTTACTTTATTTAGATTCATCTATATTTTTGTAGTAGTTGCATTGGCTCTCACTAAATACAAAGACAGTTTTTTTTTTTCTTTTTGATCTCTTTAATATTTTCTTTTCTTCAAATACCAAATAATTTCTAGTTTTGTTTCAAATATTTAGTTTCGTTTTCGTAATAAGTTTTCGTTTCATTTCCTAAATTATTTTAATTGAAGTTTGTTTCATAAATAGGTTTTATTTCATTATGCTCTTATTTTCGCTTATATTTTGTAGTTTAATTATGAAATAATTTTGAGTTTCACTTCCAACATAATTTAGTTTCGCTTCCAAAATAATTTTTAGTTTCACTTCCAGCTAATTTAGTTTCGATTTGAAAATAATTTTTAGTTTTTTTCCGAAATAATTTAATTTTTGATGATTTTCAAATGGATTGATGAACAAAAATTGAAAGGTCAATAAAAGCAAAAGTACTTCAGTTATTATTACTTTTTTTATTTGTGAAAACAGTATATCAATTTTTTTCATATAGTTTTAAAAATGACATCGGTTTAATAGCGATCCCCATTGCACATACATTGCTGAAATGAGTTAATCCCCAACAGAATCGAATTACGGCCAGTAAGGGGTCTTTAAGGAGGAATTTCAAAGAGAGCGCGGAAGGCACGTTGCGTAGCAACAAGAGAGTGACCGCAAGAAAACGAGCTCTCGACCAGAGCATGATGGCAACCAACTAGACGGAGAAACAAACTTCGGGACTTTGCCCTTTGGCAGCACTACCTATCACCCCTCTACCCACCAACTTACCGCTCGGGAATTTTTTCAAATAAGAAAGTTTCTCTGGCACACCCTATATTATATATATATATATATATATATAACGTACAGACTTTTCAAAAACCCATATTAATTTTCTCCCCGAAATTATCTTCTAATCTGTGTTAAGAGGATTATATCCCTCTCGATCATCACAAAGAATTATAAATCTTGGAAATGCGCATGAAAATCAGTAAGGATCATATTTTTATTTCTCAAGTTTCACTCATGAGGAGTTGTATGCTTCATAGTATAGCGCATTAGGCCAGAATTTGTGTATTTCTTAATGCATTTCATAAATTAAAAATAATTAAAAAGAAATCTTACTAAATGTGAGATTTCTGAAGTTTGTTTCCATTGGCGACTAATGGCTGAGATACAGTTAATACATAAATTCTAGAAAACTGAATATGTATTGTGAGAACCTTTTTCGGATCAACTGAAACCAAAATTTAACAAAAATCTAAAATTGTCAATAATGGTTTCATAACAGATTGCAAATTATATTATTGCGGTTTTGAGTTATCGCAGATGTATACAAAAAATATAGAGGCAGATGGTCAAACATTTGATGGAATTCTTTTCATATTTTGATACACTTCAATATAAGTTTGAAATCCGCGTAGCAAAATTTTTTCGCAGGGATATGAGTTTTTAGTAGCTTACTTTATATTCAGATAAGTCGGAAATATTATTAAAAGTGATTTAGTTAAAAATTTGAAAGAAATCAGCAAATTTAGGTATAGGAAATTAGATTAAAATCTCCGGCGTCCTGGCTTGAGGGTACCGTGTCTCCTTAGTGTTCTAGGCCTCCCGGGCTCGAGTCCTGGTTCGGGCATGGCTGTTATTCTGTGTTCTATTCGTGAGAATGTACCCCCTTATATAAAGTGGTTGTGCAAGCGAATGTGAAACATGAAGTAGCTATGTCGTACTTTTGGCCCTAGTTGGTGATACTGAAAAAAAAGGGGAGCTAATTTAGGCTTAAAATCGGTGATAGCGATCAGCGGGTTTGTTAATGACATGTGCCATTGGAAACAACAATAACAGGTTATAATATAATTGTTGATAGCGATGATAGCGATCAGCGGGTTTGTTAATGACATGTGCCATGCCATTGGAAACAACAATAACAGGTTATAATATAATTGTTCTATCACACAGACAACTATAATTTTATAAAATGATTTTTTCAGACTCGGAAGGGTCTAACACGAAGAGATTTGTTAAAATTTAGAGCTCGAATTTTTCTACGATAATAATACTTTTTCTTTTCCAAAAAAAAAAAAAAAAGCATTTACTTGAAAATAAAAGTTTTTTTTTTTAATATTTCACCTTTCAAATATGATTCAAATTATCTGTTAAAAGTTAAGTCTTGTCATTATGAAATTCCTGAAAACATTCTGGAATGTCGGTTTGATTATGGAATTTTTTAAAAAAAATGTCATATAAGCATAGAACCAAAGAAAAATTTTAGATTTTATTTTAGATTTGTTTAAAAAAAAATAAAAGTTAAAACAAAAAGACAGGACTATTTTCTGTTTACATTCACTAACCAAAGTATAATAACGTTTTGAGCTTTCATTTTTAAAGGTTTAATTTAAATATCTCTGCCTGAAATTCTTTGTCATCCATCACTGCAGTTATGTAATCTGAATATCTTAGTCCATATGCATTTTCTGGGATTCCTAACTATATGCGACTAAAAAATTTTTAGGTTAACTATTACAGAGGAAAGGCATTTCTGTCATTTCTTTGTTCCTTTCAATTTCTGTGCGGGGAATATTTCACATAACATTTTTAGTATTTCGGGAATGCATAATAGCATTTGCTGCTTAAATTTAGAAGTTTTGCTCCAGGATATTTTTTTAAAAAGTTGTCTAAATTAAATTTGAAGTCGGAATTCTTATATTCTGATGTCAGATTTGTAGCATTTAAAATAACAACCGACTGACATAATTTATTTCATCATCAAATGATCAAAATTTGAGACCAGTTTAGTTCTCTTGCCATTTTTCTTTCTTTCTTTTTTTCTTTACTTTTTTATTTACCAATTAGCTCAAGAGAACTGTCTGAAAAAACTTACAAGATCTTATAAATTTTTCAAAGAAATGAATAATTAATCTGAATATTTTAAAATAAATAAATAAAAAAATAACAGTATAGAGTATCGCCGTTAACGAACAGCTTGTTGTTGAAGATTAATTGAGTAATCTCAACCAATTTGGGTGAACTCCATTATCAGACTAAACGAAATTACTAATTTAAATTTTACTTGCACTTTGAACATAGAGCGTTATGACAGGCTGATTATGCTTCGAGAGAAGTGATTTTAATTAGAGAAATCGGACCGAATTTTGCAGTTGGGGGCTATCTTAATATTTTTATTTTGCGATATTTTCAGGAAACTGAGGACAGAGAGAAGAACAAACAATGATGGCGTATCAATAGTTATGAGTTTTAAAACAAATTGGCAAAATTGGATAATTATTTGGATGTAAACAACTGTTTCATTTCTCAATTATTTCTGACAAAATAATTATCCTAGATTATTTAACGTCTACAGGGAGATAGACACATATGGGTGTATTTAATTATTCTAAAATAAAATGATTCCAATTCATGTAAGTGAAATTACTAATACAAATTTCAACCACGCATTAAAAGCAGAGCTTTCTAATTGGCGTACTATACCTCCAAGGTAGTGAAATCAGTGAAATTGGACGGGATGTCGAAACTGGGAGCTCGTCAAGCTTTTCATTTAGCAATGTTTCATCAAAACTGAAGTAGGGGAGAATAGATAAACATTGATGATGTATCAAAACATCATTAGTTTTCAAATGAATTGAAAAATTAGAGTACTATCTGGAATTAGTCAACTAATTATTATTCTCAATTATTTTAAACATAAAAAAATATTCTACATATCGTTGCAATTCTTCAGGGTGAAGGATATATAAGAGTACGTTTAGTTAAAAAATGATTAATAGGAAATCTGGTCTAAAACCTCATAATATTATTATTATGAGGTATTATTATTATGTCAAATTGTAATAATGATTGTACATAACTTTCGATAAAAAATTAATTTTGCTGCCTACTTCACTCTTTTTTATGATCGTCGGATCTCTGAAAAAGTAAGTAAATAACAACCGTTATATGTAATGGATTGGAAAAAAGAAGCCCTTAGCTTGAATGGATGTGTACATCTTTCATAGTATGCTTCTTGATAACGAAGAAATAATCGTGCAAGCACTTTGAGAGAAGACTGGTGAAGAGGAAATAGGAAAACTGTTTACTAGGACTATACATATTCCAGAAGAATAAGAATATATAAATAGGTAAAGAATGACGAATTTTCTTGTGATTTACCGATAAATATCCATTTGTCTTTACACAATAAGTTATGAAACTTTATTGCGTTAAATATCACAAATCCACTGGAAATCTTGTAGGATCTACAAATCTCAATTTTCTGAAATGTCACCCATTTTAAGTTAGACTATTGCTTGATTTTGTGGTTCTGAACAATAAAATTACTTGTGCGAGTTTTAATTTTCTAGAAAACTATGTGTGATTTTCAATATCGTTTACTTAATTGTGCAACATAGATGGAAAACATGGAAAAAAATTACACACAACAAATTTTACAAATTTCAACATTTAAGATCAGCCGGGAAATTATAGAACATATTATTCTGGAGGGGGGAGATTCTTATTCGATATGGAATGATATTTCATTAATTCCAATTAAGAAGTGTTTTATTGTAATAGTACTATTTAGTAATAGTTAGAAATAATACAATAGTAATTGTTTACTGCACTCTGCATATACAGATTTTTCGATGAAATCATTGACCGTAATAATTAGCCCTTAAAACTCTGATTTTTCAAAAATTGATTTAAGAAATGGTATTGACTTTTCTTGAATAAATCATAGAAAAAATGTTTTTAAAAACCCTATTTTGCTTTACGAAAGATTTAAGACTAGGAAACAGTTCGTTGTCAATCGACAGCAGGTAACTATAGCTCGGGAAAAAATGTGAAAGTGATGTATATAAACTTAAATATCTTACTTTTAAATTGATAATTTCATCTTTAACATTACAAAATAAAAAATGGTAATCTCAATTGTGCACGCAAAATTAAAACATTATACAGTCGCAAGTAAACGATATAAATCTTTAAATTTTTTCAGAACTTTTACAACACATGCATAATATAAATACGCTATAAATCAATTTATATGTCTTATTGGAAACAACTAGCATTAGAGTTTAAATGTAATTATGATAATAATTTAAAGGACATTATTGAGAATGTAGTTTAAAGAAACACTTGTTACTAAAGAGTTAAATACATCAGTGACTTAATATTTAAATTAGGTAAATTTATTTCTTATCATAATTTAATTTTGTTTAATTTTGTTTCTCTAAAATCTTAATATAATGTTTTTCTATTTATATAAAACGTTTTTCATCTAATGTTTATAAATTATTAGTTATATTATTTTCATTTATCAACAAGCATTTGTTATGGATACTTAAATTATTTCCCTTTTTTTTATGACACACAAAATTCGAATAAAGGCAAGCTAGTCTAACGAATTAGTTAATGTAACATGAATAAATTTAGGGAAACATTTTAAGCTGTGTTTAAAAAAAATATATTAAATTTATATCGCATTAAATAATTCTTAAAAGAAGCTTTTCTTTTATTCAAATTTTGGGTATGTTATAAATAAAGAAAAACAATTAATTTTAAGTATTTCACCCTGAGTGAAGAAAGTATTAAGTGGTATACAAAAAATAAAAATTTGATTTCCTGAAAAATAGTGGTTTAATTTTCAAACTATTCATAAATTTTATTGTCTTTTAGATGTTCTGCAATTATTCATTTCCGTTACATAAAAACATTACTTAAATCTGAAAGAATTCAAAAAAGCGACAAAAGAAAAATTCCATTACCCTTTATAGCATCACAATTAAGGCATTTCATTAAATGCGAAAAAGTTAATAGGTTTGTTTGATTTATTTATTGACTTTTTTCAATCTAGAATGTTCTATCATTTCTATGTTCAACTAATTCACAGAAGAGAATAATAGATAACAATACAGGAAAAAAAATATTTCATCATCTGATTGAAAACTCAACTCTTATTTAGATGCCAGTTTCCGCAGTAATTAAGATTTTAAAAGATTTTGTATTTATTTGACTGCACTTGATGCTATCAAATCTTAATGGACGCATTTCTAATGGCATGCATTTTCTTTGAAGTTTGGCAAAATTCATAAACCATTTCATGTGGTTTCATAAAATTCAAAGAAGGGAAAATGCACTCGGTGGAATTCTGAAGGTTTTCCTGTTCAATTTAAAGACGCTGTAAAAGCTTGCAAGAACTATAAGACTTAATGACTGCAACAGTATCACTATAAAATCATTGGCATAAATTATTCACTGCATTCAGAATGTAAAAACGAATAAAAATAAAGATATTTACATATTTTATGTTCACTTAAATAACCTATTTAAATAAAAACCTCTGGTTAAACATAGAAACTATTTAAAAAGGAAAAAATCCGACGATTGAAAGAATTTATAATAAAAAAATTTCGATCAGTAGTTCATTTTCTCTATTTTTCATGCTATAATTTTAACAGAACTATAAATATAAGAGGGAATTAAAATTGTTTGTAATGGCAGTTATCGAATTAATTAATTATTTGTAATGGTAGAAAGTAAAAATTTAAATCAATTTACATAGGCATGCATATCGGTTTGACTGAAAAATATAAATACTTATAATGGAAATAAACATGTAACCCTGTTGTGTTGAAGGTGCTGTCAAACGGACGAGAATCTAAGAAAATCCCTTTTTTGTATGAGCTCAGTAATGAAAACAACCAGAAGAATGTAGATATAGACTACAATACAGTAAAGACAGTTTACATTGAGCGAGAAAGACAACACCTGCGTAATAGTGATCAAAATTTCAAATTGTTTGATAGAAGTAGAAGATATTTGAAACGGACTGTATTCAGATATCAAAATATAACATCATCCTAGATAACTTTTGAAATGAAATACATCTACAGAAAAATTATTATTATAAACTATTTTATGCGAGCTGTATATTTCAAAATTCATGGCAGAGCAATTATTCGAATACCAGTGACTTCGATATGCAATGTACTTGAACGACAGAAAACGTTAGGTAAGCATATACGTTGGAAACAAGAACCATGGCTGGAAAGATACCCTGGGGTTAGGAGATTTGCCGCTTACATTTTTTATAATAACGTATTAAATTATATTTGAGAAGAATCAGTAAAAATGTATCAAGTTAACTACCTATCTACTACTCTTAAACTACATGGAGGATATTCAACATATATTTATAGAATAGGTCACAGGTGGTCTCTATCCACGCGTTATCTTTCACGGATGCATCACAAGATAAGATTATGTTCAGTATACATTTGATTATCTTCAGCCAATAATGCAAACTAGCTTAAGAGCTTGTGCATTCATTCAGTCAACGTTGTATTCATTCACAGACAAGAATGCAATAAGTTGTCCGAATCAGTTTCAGTAGACAGGATGGCGAAATACAATATTTCGTATATTCTTCCCTAATCTGAAAATATTGAATTTATGAGATTTTCTGGGAGAAGAAATATAAAATAGAATTTCACCAACAAGAATATTTTCTGAATTTGCGACATTTTCATAGGAGGAATATGTATTAATTTCTGTGACTATTATTCAAACTATAATGCATAAAGAAGAAGAGATATGTGTAAGGCATATAGAAGACCAGGCATACATTGCTGCATTCAAACTAGAATCCACACAGGTACATTTAATGCGTGAAGAAAAAAGAGATAGTGATATATTAATAAAGAATTTATATCCTTTTACAGTTGCTAATATTAATTTGCCTTATTGTAAGCAATAACTTACATTTTACTATGTAGTTAGATTTCATTTTTATTTCTATAAACTCTATGTTTATAGAAAGCATGAAATAAACTGGCAATAATAAAATGGCGAATGTAACTGTATATGCAGTAGCTGGCTGCATCAAAATGGTAATAGCACAACTGTGAAATTTGTTTGAAAGGATTTATCAGTTTGTGCGCTATATCTCTAAAGCTTAAAATACAATGAACAATAGAACTTTCAATCAATTTTTGAGAAATCGAAAGTTATTTTGGGCTTCCTCAATCTAAATTATCTCTATGTAAGAGTCCTTGCTGGAAATTAGATTTTACTATGTTATCCGACAACTTCTAGCTCTTCTGGAAAGCATTTCCTGCCAATCAATCATCCATGACTCGATTATTTTACTGCAGTTTTCTCCAACAATTTGTATACAAAACCTTTAGTCACTTCGTATAATATATTACAGAGATAGTGACGATGTAATTCTATGAAATTAGGAAAGCAACTAATAATAATAATTTTTAAAAAAATCCTCCATGACGTGAAATAATTCAGAATATTAATGTGATGCGTATTCATATAAGCAGCATTAAAGTGTTATATTAGAATGTGAAGCACGTAGTTTATTCGGTGTTTACGATAATAAGCTACCTGTAAGGTTTCAATGAAAAAGAAAGTATTTCAAATGATTTTAAATAAAAATGCTTTTAAACTCGCATGCTTTCTTAAAAAGTATGAGGGAAAGTTTGTACAGATGGTTTCTAGAGTAAGTAAGAAATGACTTGCAAAATATACTGAATTAAGAGTAAGTCCCAACCTTAAAATTTTATTTAATTGAATTCATTTTACATCATTACACAAAAGAATTTTTACATCAATTTAAAATTTACAAAATTAATATTTTTTTAGCCAATACAGTTTTATTTCCTTCCAATTGTTTTCTTATTTTAAGTATTTATTCGAAATACGCATCAAGAAACATTTTATCAATTTAAAGGGAATTCATGTCATTTCCATTGTTTAATCAATTATTTCACTTACGTGCTTTGTTAAACACCTGTTAATCAATAACAATATATTTCGAATTTAATTTTAAAATCTACGAAAGATTAAATTGCTTTGTCTAGACATATTGACAAAGCTCTTTTGCAAAATGATATATTTGCGAAAAAACAAAGTTTTTAAATATAAATATTTTATGTGTCAAACATCATGAATTTTACTGTTTTAGATATTTAAAAAAATCCGAAATTCCGATTTTATCCAAACAATTATCAGTCTTCTAAAATCGAGATAGTTTTGAACAGTTCTATTAACGGACTTTATTTAGGGACATGTCTTTTAAAATGCATTTAATTTCAATGAGACAACACAAACATCACATATTAAATGGAATTTTATCTCTGTGACAAATATAATTGCCTTTATCAGGATCGGTGAGCGAACGTGTTGATGTCAGTGGTAGCTGTTTGTAATTGAGTGTTGATAACAAATTCGATCAATTTCAAGTTCATTTTGAAGAGCAATTATGAGTTGTAGTTTGAAGATGGCTATCAAATGTCTAGAGCTAATCAATCGATTATCTCCCTTCGTTCGAGTACTTAAAGCGAATATATATACTGTAAATATGCATTTTATAGGCGTTTCAGAATCAATATTAGCTTGATTAATATTATAAACACGCCAAAGTTATTTATCATGGCAATATCAACTCCTGCACTTTAGAAAATACTTAAATATTTATTACAAAAGCTTTATATAAACGATTTAATAACCTTAAAAATTAAAAACAAAAAAAAATTATCAAGGATTTTTTTTTAAGATTTAGGTAAGTTTAATTATATTAACGTCGGTCGAAAAGAAATAGGGGTGATTTTGTGAAGGATCTCAAAATTTTCAACCGTGGTCAGATGACGAGGATGACACCTCAGCTGGCACACCCACCCCAAACTATACTAGCGGCAGAACGCTTGGCCCCCAATGGATTTAACACGCACCAGAACATCAGGGAATTTTTTAAGGCATTTAATTACTGTACAATGTAGTAGATATAAATATTTTCTTTAAACTGTTGTCTACTTTTTAGTTCCTAACTTATAAATATTTTTATAATTATTATATTATGCCACAATCATTAGTATAAAACTGATTACTAAAAGGCACAACATCCACCATTTTTGAAATTGTAGAATTAATCTATTTTTGACAGTTAAAATCTAAAAAAAAATTAAAATAGTGTAATTTCATTAAAATATACAAAACCAAAATTCAAAAACCTAATATTTCATGAAACCTATGTAAAATTGATAAAAAAATTGCATCGATATAACATAAAATTAAATAAATCATTTATTTTTAGATGAACGAAATTGATGTATGCTTCATTAAACTTTTTATTACAGGCAGTGCAAATATTGAATTGTGTACGTTGGATCAAAATCATGCACGGCCTG
>JAPMOQ010030034.1:649260-718120 GCA_026543055.1 Argiope trifasciata
TTTAAGTTATATTAATTTATTCTTTTTCTCCGTTCTATTTATAAAAATGTAGGAATAGTATATCATTTTCTAACACATAATATCCGAAAGCATCACTTGAAAAATTTCGAAATTATTATAATCTTTCTTTTTTTACCTTAAATGGTTTTTGCCTTTTCTCCGATCTAAAAAGATTACAAATGTTCCTTTTTTCATAAGTCAAAACTGCTCCAAAATGCTGAAGCAACAGCATAACTCTTTTTCTATATTATAAAGACAATAATAGAAAATTATAGATCTGAGAAACTCTCTCTTTGCTTCTGGAGCTATTCTGAGAACTATGCCATCTGCCACAGAACGAGAGGACTGAAAAATACACACAAAAAGGAATGCAGAACAGAAAAAGAAGTCGATGGATGTTATAGACCTAATAAAGAGGAAGAGGTATTTTCATTTCGTTCAAGTTTTCGGGACGCTAAAATAGACTGAAAAAAAGAAACAGAGAGAAGAAAGAAAACTGCCCCCCCCCTTCCTATTTCTAGCTCTTTTCTTTCATTTTCTTTTTGTCTTCTCCTCAGTTGGGGTGTTGGCGGTGTTATCAAGGGCAATATTTCCTCGGCGCTATCTCTTCACTCTTCGGTTCATTTCCCGACCCTTGTGATGTTGCCGCATTATCGGCGGGCAAATTTCGGCATAGTTAGGGAAAAAGACACCACGCATTTCTTGGTAGGCAATGTGTTGCAAAACATTGCCCACAGGCAAAGAAGACGTTCTCTTTGTTGCCTTTTTTCTTTCTCTCTACCTCTCTCTTTCCTCTCAGGTTTTTTTTTTTTTTGGTTGCAAAAGAGCCAAATTTCAGCATTGGTGTAGGTTTATCTGTTTATTTTTTTCCTCTTTTGTTTACTGCTGTGATGATGATGATGATGTTCGATGGTGTATTTCCTTAAGAAGAAATTCTCAAATGAATAATCTAATCTTTCATTCTAGTAAGAAACACTTTTCTAGCAAAATATCCGGTATATTTTTATATTGCGATTCTTTATCCAATGACAGTAATTTACATCGAAAAGATCAGACAGATTATTAACTATATTTCCATTCTTAATTCACTGATAGTAATTTGCATTCAAATGATCAGTCAGATTTTAAACTTTATTTACATTCTTAATCCTTTGATAGTAATTTACATTGAAATGATCAGTCAGATTTTTAACGATATTTCCATTCTAAATTCATTAATAGTAATTTAGAATGAAATTATCAGTCAGATTTTTAATTTTATTTTCATTTTTAATTCACTGATAGTAATTTACATTGAAATAATCAGTCAGTTTTCACTACTATGTTGTCATTTTTCATTCACTGATAGTAATTTACCTGAAAATGGTCATACAGATTTCCCACTATTTTGCACTAACGAAAATCGATGAAACTGAAGACCCAGTTAATTAAAAATTCATTTACATTAAGGGTATATTTTTGTCCAAATTTAAAGGCTGTTTTGAAACTATAACCAGTAATTTAAATCACGGTTAACTAATAAGGTCACATCAACGAATTTCTACAGCCTAAGTGAAGAAAGACGTTTAAGCAATGATGAGAGTATATACAGGGTGTCCCAAAAAGATTGAAACGCGCTTTAATTCTTTAACCGTTAGAGATAAGTAGGTGATGTAATTTGAAAAAATGTTCAAAATAAGATAGGAGAGAAGATTACATGAAGAAAAAAAATCCACCTATGAATTTTAAAAAGTTACACTTTGCAAATTTTTATACAGCCCCTCTATGCAAATTTGGTCAATTAGAAAGTTTTTCCTTTCTATCCCAGAAGACCATTAAAAATAATTGCATAACTGTATCTTTAAAACTTTTTGAATTATAACACAGAAAAAAATTTGACTTATTTCACTTTTCCATACCACTTGAAAGACCTTTTCGTCGGTGAAAATAGGGACCATATCCAAATTGATAATAGAAATTCTTCGATCAAAAAAAAATAGTAAGCGTAAAAGAAATCCAAAATGGCATTTAAATAAAGTCCTTATTGATGGAGTTAAACAGTTTTGACGACATAAGATTGCAAGAAGTGTAACATAAAAAAATAATAATAAATAAAATGAACTTACATTTAAAAAGTTTTCGTTGAGACAGTTTGTTACATTTATAGACTTGTGTGCAGGCGCTCCGTCTTGTTGAAAATACATTTTTTTTACTAATGACAATGGTGTCGTCTCCAAAGTATCTGTTACTATGCCATTTAAAATAAGTTGCAAATATTTTATAGCTGTAAATGTTCCTTCATAAAACACTGGACCAATCAGTTTTCCGTTCCTCACCATACGGACACAGAAAACTTTCTCTGGTGATGTATTTCTTGTACAAAAAATGGTTTTGTATCATTCCAATAATGATCTTTGTGTGCATTTATGTCTCCATTTTCCGTAAACAAACATTCATCAGACCAAATGATGTTCTTGACAAAGTTTGAATCTGTGTCCTGTTGGATTAATAACCAATTGGAGAATGCTACACGTCGGTTAAAATCAGAGGGATGGAGTGCTTGAAGTCCATGAATACAAAATGGATGCCAATTGTGTTTTTCAAGTATTCTATGGATTGACGTCCTAGGTAATCCTGTAATTGCACTTGCTTTTCGAATGCTTGATCGTGGGTTGGAAGAAAAATATGCAATAATATCAATTTCTTGGTCTTCATTGAACAAATTATTTCTACCAGGGCCAGGTCTTGGATTAAATGAACCGGTAGTTCTCAATCTTCTCATCATCCGATAAACAAATGTACGTGAAATTTCAGGCAAATAGGGATATCGTCGTCCGAATTCCCGAGCAGTTTCTGCATTATTTCTATTGCAAATAGAATAAACCATTGCTAGTTCAAATGGTTCGTCATTTGTTAAAAGTACCATAATGCAAAATTAGTTACAGTATTTTTAATTCGACAATATGAAACTCAATATCGCTGAATGATTTCTAAACTTTATTTTGATATGCACGAGGAAATCTTAGTTAAGTTGTACAGGAAAGAAATAATTTTGGAACTAAATAAGTAAATTGAAAAATAATCGTCTGCATTTCTTTATGTAACTTAAAAATAAAATTTAAAAAACTTTAATATACACGTATTAGAAGCAGTTAAATTCCAGTTAAATGAAAGGAAAAAATCGTCTGGCAGTTAATTTGTTAGAATGTGCTGTGTTAGAATGTTAGAATTCATGACAAAAATGTGATGAATTTGAAAACAATTAAAATTCTACCAGACTAATTTAACAGTATTTTTCTTTTTTATAAATTTAGCTATAAAAATCTGTCAAATGGCTTTTATTGATTTTCAACGAAATCTTATAAAATTTCTAATGTAAATTTAGAATACATGGCATAAAATTACTTGCCCCTGATAAGATTAAAACTGTATCTTGAATCTACCGTAATACGCAAAAATGTGTTTTGTAAATAATATAAAAAATTTATGTGTTTATAATTTGTTGCAAATTTCCATTTCCATTTTGGTATATGGTCACTAAAAACAGCGTTCAATTTTCAATTACGCATAACTCACTCAATTTTAAAGATACAGTTATGCAGTTTTTTTTAATGGTCTTCTGGGATGGAAAGGAAAAACTTTCTAATTGACCAAATTTGCACAGAGGGGGTGTATAAAAATTTAAAAAGTGTAACTTTTAAAAATTCATAGGTGGATTTTTTTTATTAATGTAATCTTCTTTCCTATCTTATTTTGAACATTTTTTCAAATTACATCACCTACTTATCTCTAACAGTTAAAGACTTAAAGCGCGTTTCAATCTTTTTGGGACACCCTGTATACGTAATGAATATATATACATCTGAATATATATAACTCCGATACATAGAGGATGTTAGGGGAGGTACTGTTTCGAGTTCGAAACCTTCTCGTACAAGTGCATGACTTGACTGATTCTAACAGTGCACTAGAATTAAGTGGAGTAATAAAATTGGAGCATATGAATTTATTTTTGGATACGAGTGGATATAATGATTAGTAATAATTATGTAAATTCAAGTTACTTATAAATATTTATATTCAATAGTATTAAAGCACTAATAAATGTTTAATCAAAACCTATGACAGTTCGTAATGGATCATTCAACCCTTTGAAAGTTTTGAATAATAGTTACAAAATTTGTACTAAATTCTCCTTACATACATATTTTAATAAGATAAAAAATTGTAATATGAATCTCTGATTTTTCAGTAAAGTGAAGTACAATGGCAGTTTAATTTTTATTTTGAATTTATAAGTGCTTATTATTCCAAAGTAAATTTCATGCATTTTATCCGTATGAGTAATGACACTGATATGGAAATGATCGGTCTTGTCTTTCATTTCGACAAAAGCAATTTGATTTCACTTTAAGAAAAGTTAATAATACTCCTTGAATACATAAATAAAATATTGAGCTAGGTCATTTTTCCCCACTTAATACAGCACAAAAATTTGCTCCCAGTTAATTTATGTAACGCGAAAAAAATCCATAAACTTCAAACGGTTTTGAAAAATGTATTAAAAAGAATTTCTCCAATCTGTTTTACAATGCTTTTGGTCATTATAATACACTTTTTTGTAACACTCTTTAAATTTTCAACCTCTTATGAGTGAACAGCAATTTCCCCCGGGTTTACTTTAATAATTAAAATCATTTATTAAAAAGCCTATTTTTGATTTAACTAGAATTTTAAATGGAAATAAATTTAGCGTTTTAAATTGAAACGAGTTTTGGATAAATAACTTGCAGATACATCGGTAAAATATTTTTTATAATAGAAAAGAATGAATGATACTGAAGAAATAAATAATAGATGACAAAATAACTAAGTTTAATATGACTATTTTGAAGATATTCCTTTAGAGGCTGTAGAACGATTATGATTTCCTATAACGTCCTATCTTTACACGGACTCTCAGTAGCATCTAATTTGGTTCTAAAATGCCATACAATTAGTCAATACATTTATGCTTAAAATAGTATTAAAACTCATCTTTTTTACATCCATTAAAATTTATCACTTAAAAACTTTCGAATTATTAAAATATATTCAATAAATTTTTAATTATTTGCAAAGAGTTATTGCTTTGATATGATTTGTCAATTTTGTTAAGAGATTGAAAAAATTTGAAGATTTCATCGTAATTTAGGAGCATTATACTGAACACAGAAAATAATTGGGTAGAAAATGCACTATTAAGCCCGCTTTTCTTTCCAAAAACTTCTTACACCTACATGGTATGGAATTATGTGAAGTCTATCAGAATCATCCTTTGAAAATTGCTTAGCGTGAGCAAATGACACCTGTAGCAAGGTATTATATTTTGCCTCTATATAATCTTTCTTTATAAATAATGATATAAATACTTTGGTGATTTGGATTGTGGTGTCGCGCCAATATGGAGCCTGAATTCCGCCAAGGATCGTACGCACGACTGTACGATTTGTAATCGCGTAACATATCCGCTAGACAAAAGTTATCATCGATGTTCAGTAGTTGTTACTGGCTTATTATAATACCCCCACAATACATTTGATATTTTATCCGAAGTTACATTTTATTCCCAAGATGCCGTCTAAGCAAAGGGGCGTCAAATTGAAAAATACTAAAATACAAATTCTATGCACGGTTCTTCATTATTGAAGTAACGAAGCAAAGGGGGTCACAAAGAAGTTTTTGTCCATGTCTCCAGTTAGGCTAAGTTGGTCCCTGTTTCTGATCAACATATTTCCAATATAAAAAACCTTCAGTATGTATCAATACTATAATCCAAATTTCTGTTACAATTAAAGGACACTATCTAATTCCGTTATTTATAATAATAAATCCATAACAAAGAAAGCATAGCCTATGTAATGATAGTCTATTATAACAAAAACGTAATTACGCATACAAAAATGTTTATCCGTAATATACAGAAACTGATGTTGTCATCCATACTATAATATAAAATTGCATATCCGTAATAATAATATGGTATTATATAGCAGTTATTACAATATAAAATTTAGACCTGGATATGACTTTTCTGATTTATACATTTCGACATAAAAATAATTTAGTATGATTCATTATCCGAAATTTCTTTAAGTACAAATAAAGGGAATCGACTAATCAATAATATTTATATTAATACATTAATCACACAGAAACGACAATGTAACATAAATGCAATTATGTACACGAAAATATGTTTATCTTTAATACATAAAAACTGTCCCTATCACTTGTATTACTATAAAATATTACATATTCTTTACTACTGCATAATTTTTCTAACAGAATAAGGCATTTTTGATCAATATATTTTCAATATCAAAAACATTGAGATATGCATCAATATTATTTTTTTAAATATTGTTAAACAAATAACGGAGACCATCGCATTCAATTACCATTTATAATAATATATCAATCACACAGATGTAACAATATTACATACATGTAATTATGCGCATAAAAATATGTTTATCTGTAGTACAGGAAAAAAAAACTATCACCCATATTACAAAATAAAATTACATACCCATCATTACTATATAAAACCATTACCTGAATAAAGCATTTCTAATCAATATATTTTCAATATCTAAACCATAATTACATGCATCAATATTATTATCCAATCACACAGAAGTGACAAAAATTCGTAAGGTACAAATAGATGAGACAGAATAATTCTCTTATTATTTATATTAATATATCAATCACACAGAAATGACAATATAACATGAACGTAATTATGTACACGAAAATATGTTTACCCGCAGTACACAAAAACTGACGCTATCACCCACACGAATCGAACAGGAATAACTCAAGCGTGTGATACAATATACTCGTGTCGAAATCAGCAGGAACAAATTTAGCCACGCACCTTCGACTCGGCGGTAAACTGATAGTGTTGGGTCGGGAAACAGCAGTCCTTATCAATCAGTGTTGTGCCCACGTCGTTCAGGACTATCAATTATTCCGTCTTGCAGGACAGAAACGGAAAACAAGGGGAGTGAAAAAGAGAGGCAGGCTATTAGGATGTCATTCTTTGGACAGGTTCGTTCTTGTAGACTCCTTGAATTCCATTAACAATTGCTGGGGACTCGGCAACTAATGACCTATAATTCATATTTCGTTTTGTCAAAGGAGAAATGGAAATGTCATAATAAATGCTTTCATAATGGATGGTTCAGAAGTTTGATGGCAAGTGGGATTTTTGTTAAAACTAAGGTAGTTTCCTATTTAGTTAAGTTGTCAGAAGAAATTTGATGACTTCATGGTAATGTAGATCCTTTCTGTTCTGGGGATGATTTGAATAAATTATCCAAATCTCTGCTTTAAAAAAAATATGTTAACTTTTCTATGTCTGTAGCACAATATATTGAATTATTTTCATGGCTTATTTGCGGTGTCCAATGTGGAGGTTCAATTTCGCAAAAGATGGAACTCGCCTCTTTACGATTTGCTGCCACTAACATATCCGCTGGAAAAAGGGATCACCAATGTTTAGTGGCTATTACTGGTTTATTAAGATATCAATACTACCTCGCCAGTGAGTTTGGGAGAAAGATTTTATTTCACCTAGAGCTATGGCGGGCAAGGAGCGTGTTTTAGTAGCCCCAAGCGTTGTGGCGAGCGAAGGGTGTTTCGATAGCGCCAAGTGTTATGGCTAGTGAAGATAGTGTTTCGGTAGAGTCTGGAGTTATGACAAGTGTAGAGCGAGTTCATTGTCCAAGGTCACCAATGTGGCGAGATTGTATTGTCGGGAAATGTACCAATGCGGAAATTGAATTTCGTCGAGGGTCTTATTAGCGACCTTATGATTTGCAACCTCGTAAAATGTCCACTAGACAAAAATGATCACCAATGTTTAATGGTGATCATTAGCTGTTACTAGCTTATTAAGACCTCACTACACTATATATCTACGATGTTGTTTGATATTCCGAATGGAGTCCAATATCGTGAAGACATTGCAATAATATCGTTAGGCATTTTGTATTAATAGGATAATCATAATACACAAGGCAGTCAAAAAATAGTGCGGTGTTCTTGGAACCGGTTTATGAGAACTTTTTTTCCCTCAAATATAAGAAAGTATGGCCAGGTGCATCCAATTACCAAATAAAATATGGTACTGTATATGCTGTTTGCAAGCCAAGTAAACAAAATAAAAAAGATTTTTCAAGTAGAAATTTTATTTTGATGGCACTGGCCAATGTATAATTACATAAATTGAATGCTTCATACATTAAGTTTATGGAATCATATACCAAAATCTGTATTCTTATATATATATATATATATATATATATAATTTTGCATCAAAAATGGTAACTCAACAATGATTTGTCAATGATTTAAAAAAGTAGCTATTCAGTGATCCCTTGTAAGTTATAATTTTCAGATTATCATAAAATCGAAAATCTTAAGATGTGAGATCTGGTGAATGAGGAGACATTTTCAAAGATATGAATGACTAATTGTTTGATTCCTTCTAAAAATATCGCCATTGAATATGTTGAATTCATACTAGAGTATGAAAAAGTACTTAGAGGTACAAGAATACCACAGATGGGACGAAATTATATTTCACAATTTTGATTGTTAGAAGTGTAAACTTATCAATTAAACTAATCAAACTTATCAATTAAAAACGCAGTAACAGACTTTATAAGGAAAATTATGAATTTCAGCTAGTTTACTTGATCAATTACTTCTACAACTTTATTTTGAAGTTGTTAAGAAAAACAGGATATGTGCATGTAGAAATAGTTATATATAGATATTGTTTTTCACATAAATTGAATTTTCTGGTTTTATTGGTTTAATTTTTTTGGGGGGTTTATATTACATTTTGAATAATTTTTAAAGTATATTGACCAAATTTGACTATATTCTGCTCAGCATGGGTTTTAGAATCGAGTTGTAAACATCTCGTTTTACTTCATAACCAACCTGTATTTGTCAAGGAAAAAGTGCTTCTATAAATTCATATTTTCACGAAACAAATGGAAATATCACAATAAAATGTTTCAAAGTTTGACAGAAAAAGGAATATTTGCTTTTGAAAGTAAAATTGTATTTTTGTGAAGTTCCCCCGAAGCAAAACAATGAATCGATGGTAAATTTCGGTTATACAGCGTTGTTTTGAAAATATAGAATTGATTTTCCGAAGATCGATATCTCTAAGCTATCTATTATGCATTATGAGCCAGATGAGAAAAAAAAATGCAAAAAAGCATATATATATATATATATATATATATATATTTCGGAAGCTATTGCATTTGACAGAAATAATTCTACATCTATATTTTCGCATAAACTTGAACATGTATATATTACAAGTGATCTTTGTATTCATATTTTTTTGATTTTTTGTTTTAATTTTAAATTATGAAATAACTAGCATAAACTACGAGCCTTTTTCTGTTAGTGACTTTTGCGTTAGTAATAAGGTTCAAAGACACTACTTATTTAATAAGTCAAGTAAAGATTGTAACAATGACGTTTTTATTGGTTAGTTTAGTTACATTAACGTCCCGTTTCAAACTGACATATTTTGGGATGGACGTCGTAATTGCGAACTGCTGCCAGATGACAAGCACGGCTCTTGAAATGGCACCCACCTCTCCGAATTTCCCCATCATACCAGCAAGAGAGCATTTGGTCTTGATAGATTTAGGCTGCACCAGACCCGTTTACACGTCAGTTTTACGTGGAATCAGGTCTCGAACCTGAAACTCTTCTGTTCTAAAGCCGAGACCTTACCACTGAGCTACCACGGCTTTCCATGTTTTTATTAAAAATCATACTAGCGCATCATACGAGCATTCTTTATTCAGTTTTATAAACTAAATATGAACTATTCAAAGAACAGGTAATTTAACGCAAAATTTACTTATTATATACAAGATTTTAAGTAATTAAAATGAATTCTGTAGATTTGTAATTGAATGAATAAAGCTGTCCATTTGCCGAAAGGGAAACTGTCATCTAATTAGGCGCTTAAAAAGTAAAAGAATTAGCAGTTAGAATGATAAAATTTGACCACTTTCTAAATTTCAAAATCATCAGCCTTTAATTCACTAGAAATACAAACACTGTACATGTAATTGTTAGATAATGCATATTTAGATTAAAACGGAAATAAATTGACAAATATATTTTGCATTAATCATTTTTTTATCGCTTAATAAGTATTATTTATTTGTTTGCCTACAAAGGTAATGAGATCTCTGAAAAAATTGCTATTAAAATAAAGAAAATGTCAACAATAAATGAAAAAAAAAATTCCGAAGATAAATACAAAATACTGCATAAGAATAATTAATAGTAAACAATTTTCGAGTGAACAAATGCACGCAAAACCGAAGCTTTATATGTTTGCAATGAATTCAGAATCGTATCCGATTCGTAAGGGAAAAAAATAACATAAGGTCACGCATTTATCTTCCTAAATTAAAATTAAAAAAAATTATATGAAAGGAATATGAAATAACAAGCAATATGAAAATAACAAGAAGCAAGGAAACGGATTTCTACAAAATGCTGCTATTTGCACAAGAAAAAACTTCCTTTTTCTGAATGAAAAAAAATGAAGCATTGTTTTAATGTTATGATACTATAGCTAATTTAAAAAGGAAAAGAACACTAATCACTATATTTTAGCTTTTTGACGAAACATGACATATTCCCTTCATTATTTTTAGCACTTTTACTATGATATATCTCAGAAAATAAAATGGTAGAAATATTGCTATAAACAAAATAAGGCAAAAAAAACTTCAGCGATAAAAATTCCAATTTACCTGAGAAACATTGTATTAGCTCTAGAAAGACCAATAAATTATGAAAAAGCAACTTTTTTCTAAAAAAAAAGATCGCTGACGCAACGCTCATTTTATCTATAGAATAAATGAGAGAAAAGCAAAATAAATGCTTCAGGTGGGATTTGCTACATAAATGTATAAGCACTAGAAGGGCGAAAAAGAATACAAAATAAAGACTTAAAAAAATATAATGTCTTATATTCTTCTGAAACAGGCAAAAGGCAAGCGAACACAAATGAACTCTGCAAACGAGTTTTCTCTTTTCCTCTGAAAAAGTTTTTTTGTAAAAAATGTCACAAGGGAATGAGGTTGCAAATTGAAATGTCAGAACATCAGGCTATAGTCGCGTGCTTTGTAATTCTCCCTTTTGTTTGTTTTTCAGTTAAAGGACAGGGACCTATACATCGAACAGCGGTTTATTGTGTTAGTATGATAGCTATAATGTTTCAAATGAATGTCTTGTTTGTGTGCTTTAGTATTGCCTTTTATTTGGGCAGCATTCAAACTACTTTTTGGGTTGTTAATTGGCCGATAGGGATTTTTTTGTCCTTTTGCCAATTTTCCTTCTTTTTGTCTTAATGAGAATTTAGATTCAGGTTCAGAGGTTTTATGTTTTTTGGTAGTAAATACTGTAAAATTTTAATCAAATATGAAGCTAACAAAACAAAAGAGTAATAGAAAGTTTAAATTGAAATTTTTGTATCGTTTCGTAATATATCACGAAAAAAAAATGGTACTTAAAAAGCTTATAATTGCGAAGTATTATTTGAATGACTGAAGATTTAACTTTATTTAATTTTTAAATGCCTTATGTCTCAAATAATGTTTTTTAGTGATTTATATTTCTTTTTATTTAAAAAAGCGATGTTTTTAAATAAAAGGGGGGCATTTTTCTGCCTATATGAATTTTACCCAAATATTTGATACTTATTCAACCATTTTATAAAATGTATTTTCATTGATAACAGATATTTGGCTAAATAACATTTAATTTGGCCATACTATATAAATCTCCGAAATAGTAAAATTAACGGAATATCACCGATTGTCTTAGAATTGAAGATATTATCTGGATCTTTGAAATACTGAAAATGACAGAATATCACTGACCATATAATATTTGCCATTTCCTGCAGCAATCTAGATTTTTTTAAATTATGTTTTTAAAGCTGTATTTTCTGAGTCTCAGTATGCTAAATGTGCAAAATTTCAACTTTTTAATCAACTTTACTGAGGTAAAATAGAAAATATGGTCATCAGTAACTGATATTGTAAACTACAAAGATTGAGCCCAAACATAAATGTAAAAATCATTATATTTGTTGGAAGGATAGTATCCTGCCAAATCTAAAAGGAAATCATGGTTAGAATTTGTAACCAAGTAAATTGGAAACTTATATTTCTTTGTTCTGTAATTTGACATCAGAATCAATCACATTTGCAATAACACGAATATGGAACAGCTTTTAGTGGAACATAACATTTGTAATCCGTATTACTGGAACAGGTTGCAAATGTTGTCAAAATAGACATTGTAATATACACATATCTTAGAAAGAATTCGACAGTATTTCAACTGCTATAGATGAAGCTTACTTAATCGTAGAGGCTTTATTAAAATAAATATATCCTTGTGGAAAATATTTCCAAATAAATATCTTCCGCCAGTTATCAGCACTTCATTTCTACGTCATCACCTATTCACGTATAATTATCCTTTTGATATTTCCATAGATACATTTCTATATTATTATGATTTTTTGGATATTCAGAGGGTTATAAATGTTTGATAATGTTCATTAATTTATTTACTCCATTTGAAAATCGTATATTGATGTCTGTCTCTGAGGCGTCATTTCATGTTAAATCGCAATTCAAATCATCCCTCTTTGGCATACAATTGTCCTCTCATAAAACTGGCTTTTGAGTTTTAAAAATATTAATAAGCAATTAATTTACTAAAATTCATTTTGTTATTCAATAAAAAACATTTATTAATTTAATCGGTCTATATGAAACTACGGCCTGGACAAATTAACTGTAATGAGAGCTATTGCATATTTGTGTCTTAATTGCATCAAAATTCAAATGACGGCCATATACTAAATAAAAGGTTTTAACAGAATGTTTTTCAATTGTTATACATATTAGGTTATTATCCTATACATGTGCACAAAAAAAATAATCACTTTAATAATTAAAATATGTCATTGCCAATTTCATTCATCTTAAAATCGTTCATAAATGTGTTGAAATGCTTGCAGGTTACCTATAAAGAGTATATTAAGTATATATTCCTCTATTTCATAGAATTTCTAATTATTTCATAAAATTACTTACCTTACTGTAGGAAATAACGTATTTCAGGTTTCAACGATGCATGTCATAGTGAATAGCTCGTCTGCCAGTGGTTAAACCTAATTTAGCTGATTAAACTTTGTTTGACACCTGAGTCTGATTTCGTTTACATTTCTTTTCTCTGAATTAATTGCACTTTATGGGACAAGATAAGCCTTTTTCTTAGTATTTCCAATTATATTTTAAAATTCCAGTAATTAGCTAAGCAACACATTGTATTAGCAGCTGTATTAGTGTTCCATTAAGATGTCTGAAGTATCCTTAAAATAATTTGTTTACATTTGACTGTTGCCAATCGCCAACTAATAATACAACAGATTTCTATGCCCTATACGTTAATGTTTTATATACCTTGAAGAGAACCACTTTTTTTATACACTTATCGAAAACTTCATTCAAGACAATTAGAACAATGAATATGCCAACAATGAGATTATTGACAAATTGGCGCTGTTATATCAAAGTGTCATGTATTAATAACTGCAGGCAATAAAACACGCGAAATTTTAATATAACATTTGAACCATTTGTGACAGGTGGTATTTAAAAACAATGTGAATATTTTTTTAATATTATACATATAATTTTAAGCACAAATTCTATTAACCTATGCAATAATTTTGCACCGGCAAGGATTGCTTGGCTGATTTGACTAAAAATATATTAATGTATCATGACAACGATATACCATCTTTAAAATTAATAATGCATTCTACTCAAATCAATCAGAAATTTTCTTACAATCAAGTTTGCTTTGTAGATTTGTTCTTTTTGAAATATCTAGGTGAGGCAGAGATCACAAGAAGCCAACTATTGCGCACAATTGAAGATCACGCCTATTTCAGGAAAACAACGCCTAATTCACACCTATTTCAGGATTCACCTGGCTACAATGGCGCATTGGCAAACAGTTTTTCAGATGAGACAACCATTAGCCACTATCCCGTTTCGGAGACGTGATGTTCCTGATTTAAAGTCTTAGCAATACATTGCTTACAGTCGTTGGCCTCGAGTGAAAGCTGTTCTAGAATAAATCCATTCTGATTCTTATACTGTTGTTATTGATTTATATTGTCTTATATTCATATATTATTGTATACTTATAATATTGTTATATAATTATAGTATATAATTGCATTATTATATACTTATTCAATATTATTTTATTTATTATTCAGGGGAAAATAGCTTTCGTTTGGAAATGATTCTAAATTTAAAGATGTTTTTTTTTATTATGAGGAAAACAATTTCTAATTGTAATTAGTGCTCAAGTTAGATTTGACGGAAAAAAAGTACAATTCTATTAAGAAAAGTAGAGTAGATCAACTAATTTTTTTAAAAATACTGATTTGAATATTGATCCCTCAATTTATATTTAATTTTATTTCGTTTATTATACCAAATCCAAACATATTCATAGCCTATTTCTCTTAAAGAAAGATACAATTGTAAAACAATGAATATAATTTAAAAACATGAATATATTGTACTAATATAAATACCAAAGTCAATAAAAAGAGTATGAAACATTTAATTTATGACACTTTTGTAAAGAACGAAACTTTAAATGTAAAAAATTTAATCAAAAATAATCAATACATTTCCAAGCTTTCAGTTTTATTTCAGTGTTTAGTTGCATAAATTAAAAGGGCATTGATATTGTACAAATTATAATTTTAAAAGATTATTATGATTTTATTCAAATTTCTTACCGAAAAAATTTTAAGAGAAAAATTCTAATAACTAAGCTAATTTTGAATTTGTCACTTTAATTGGTTTATTTTTGTGATGACATATTAATTAGTATATCTATTTCTCTGCTAGAAAATAATCCAAACAAAGGGCCATAACAAAGCGCTTTTAACTCGTGTTAAAAGCAATCCTGCTTTTAACACAAGTTTCGTATCTTTATAGATTTTTCAAGGGTTTTAAATGTTTAAGTACTCAGATAGGAAAGATAAATACAGATATTTAAGAAGATTATCGACGATTTAATGCTTTAAAATATCTCACTACTCCTAGTTCTATCTGTTTTTATTTTAGTGTTATGTTCAGAGATGTTTAATTGAAATGTTAGAATAACAATTATTATATTAATTAACTAATAAATTGCTGCATTATGAATTATCAAATAGTAATGTCTTTTGTTAATTACGTTGTGTTTCAAACAATAGGTACTTCTAGATAAGCAATAAAATATTAGGGATTTAATTTTAAATAAATTTCCAAACAGTTGCTCCTTTTTGCATGTATTTTATAATATTTTTCACATATAAAGAATTTTATTTTTATGAAAATTACTGCTGTATAGATAATAGTTTTTCTCAAAGGAATTTGAATTTTTAGGAAATGCTTTTAATTTTCTAAATTGTATTGAATTTTATTACTCTACGATTTTTTTTTTTTTTTTTTTTTTTTTGGAAAACATAAATGTGAATTTGGTATTTTAAATTATATGAATCCTTTATATAATGTAATAACATCTAAGAAAAATAAATGAATTAAATGATGTAATTAAATGATGAAATAAATAGATATAACCCACGTCTAAAAATCAAAATAAACCGTAGTTAAACTTTTTCAACATTTCATGACATTTTTCAATTACGAAGAACGTTTTGCGGAAGTCATTTCTAATACTATATGCTTTTGAAACAGAATGATAACGACAAACATGAAAAACTGTTTTTAACACATTAGCTTTTTATTTGACTGTATAATCACATTTTATTAGTTTTATATAGCTAACTGTATTTTTAACAGCAACTTAAAGAGTCGAGGTGGTCTGTTGGTAAGATTTCGGCTTCTTCTGGTTTCACCTTCGAGACCCAATTCCGACCGTTTTGTAAATAGTTCTGTTTCAGGTTAAGTCATCTAACTGACCTCCGACTCTCCACGAAGGCACTCAGATTAACCGCGAAATACTGAATGACCTCACCAACGCAACAGTAACACTGGTTGGAACTGTGGTTGAGTCTTAATGACCATAACTGGCCACGGTACAACACTTCCCGTAGAGAGTATGTCCCGTCATCGATGGGAGTGTCTGCTTTCCCATCTGTTATTGTACCCGCTGGGTTGGTGAGATCCAACCACCATACCGGAAGCATCTCGTCCTCATTTCGAGGTGCCCCCTGGTTGTCTCTGGTGCAGGGTAAAGTCCCTCACTGATGTGGTTTGGAAGTTTGGAGAGGGGTTGCTTGACAGCTCAGGTAAAATCCGCGTCATCTGACAGCAGTTTCAATTTACACTGTCCATTCCAAAAGAACCCTAGTGTTGGTTTTAAAACAGGACTTTAATATAACTAAATGAACATTGCCATGAACTTAACTGTGACTGTAATACAGAACGTTTTTAGTTTCTTCATGTCATTAATGTTTTTCGAAAATTTATTTAAATAAATATTTCTTCATGCTTAAGACAATTTAAACGCAGTGTTCTTAATCAGGTTTATTACTCATAATGAACTAGATTATTCAAAGATAAAGTATACATTTATTATGGAGTTCATACATATACAAATTTGATACTTTGATATAATTGATCCTTAACCCTCATTTCTTTTGAGATTTCTTATATAGTGTGAGCACAAAACATGGACCCGATTCTAAAAAACCATATTTTCGAAACTACTAGACATATTCCAATGAGTGATTTTTGAATTTGAAAAAAAAAATAATAAACTAAGTTTTTCTTTTTTTCAATTGCAATTGTTTGAATGTGGCTCTCTAGTAACAATATTCCCTAATACTAAGATGTCTCCAAGGCGATACAATAGCTGAAACCAAAATACCAGTCAAAAGGGTTACAGCTTCAAAAGTATTTAAAAGTCCCTTAAAAGATGCAGTCCTCAAGAAGGAATACAAACCCACAGGACCCAGACAGACACGACAGATTTCTACTGGGATTTTTTATTTGCTGATACATGTCAAAAAGATATTCTCAATGCACTTTATCAATATTTTTTTTAGTTCGTATTCTCATTTCCCTGTTAGTTCAACCCGTAGTCACCATTTGTTTAAGTATTCTTGTTTCCTCGATCTAATTACTTCACCAAAAATTGAATCCAGTCGTGTAGGATTTGAACCAATGGGATTCTTTCTGGAAATACCTGGATGGTTTGTCATCTCCTTTTTTCTCTTTAATTTTTTTCCTTTCTTCCTTTATGTGCATATTCCTGCTGGTTAGATAATTTAGTGTTATTGGCACATCGGACACAGGAGTTATGTTACGTTACATGACATTTGTTGTTACTTAGGGCACTTTTAAAACACGCTGACAGATATGTCAGAGATTTAAGCCGTGTAAACTTCTCTTGTTTTTTCAGTAGCGCCAACTAGAGGCAAGAGTACAGCTTAGATAATTTATGCGTCACATTCGCTTGCACAATCCCTTTTTACAGGAGGACACTTTCTCATTCCCCACAGATAGAACACAGATGAAGAATAACCATGGTGAAACTCGACAGAAACTCTAACCCGGGAACAACCAGATCACGATAAAGACGCGCTACCAATATGCAAACCCGTCTAATCTGTATACAAGTTCGTTCTTAATATTTTATAGCATCACTCTATCAAGGACTCTGATAGCTGCGTATATGCTTTTTTTCTGATAGTTTTTTCAGCAGTGGTGGTGTATAAACGATGACTTTCACGTAACCCCTCCCCCCCGACAAAAAGTAATCGGAGACAACAAGAGAGTCACAAATCTAGCACTTTCAACTGATAAAAAATTGGTACATTCCTCTATAAATTCATGTATCAGCTATCTTAATATTTGCAGTAGTTTCGAAAGTATGATTTTTTAAAAATTGGATCCATTATCAGTGCTTTCCTTGTATTAAACAAAGGATTTAATATTTAAGCAAATAAATATAAAAATGCTTTTTACAGATTTTAACGACAAGTAAATATGTGAGTTCTGACCTATATTTTTCAGTCAGATACTAAGCATCACTGCAGAGCTTTATTCTTTATGTCAAGTGAAAAAACTTATCACATTCTTGGGCGATATTGATCAAGTGCTATGTAGACGTACGATAATTCATATTTATACCGATGGTAAATCATTTCTTTCTGCTAGGTTTAAGTCACTCATCAATCTTCCATCTTTTTCCTTGTACATTGCAATAACATCACATTTCTTTTATTTGTTATTTGTTTAGGGGACTATCGGCCGACAGTTTGCAAGTGAATTATCATGGCATTATTAAACAGCTCCCGAATAAAGAGATCTGAATGATGCATATTAAAGGAATATCGACTCAAAGATTGCCATAAGTACAATTTTATGGAAGGAATTTCGAAATTATCTCTCGTAAATCATTTATTGTAACATGACAGTATTCTTTGGCGGATATGCTCTCTGTAAATTGAGTGATGTGGTTCTTGAAGATTGCGAATTTCGTAAGAAGGAGTTCCAGTTTGGTGTGTTCAGGGTAAGTAAGTGCTCATTGGTAAATATTTTTTCTTCAAAATTTAGAGTTTTAATTAAAATAAAATTAATCAAGGCATTTTTATGATTTGAATTTTTAGCACGCTTTTATACAAAAATAGTTTTATATCATTACAAAATTCAAAATAAATAAATAAATAAATAAAGTTTTATTTTTAACAATGTCACTTTTTTTCTTATTCCCTTCTTTTTTTATCATGTGAGAACATGATATTGCTTTGGTTAAGAAATTTTGAAGTTCGAAATCGCGGAATCAATGAATAATTGAAGCTCTGCTTTTGGATGTCATGTTTATTTATTTATTAGCTGGAAATAAATGTTTAGAGCTAGAGTGTTTGGAGATAGTAATGCATATTAAAAAATTAAAATTCAGTTTCTATTTATTTTTATTATTATTTTTATATATATCATATTATTTATGATCCGGTGTCACGTCATTAATCTCTTTAAACTTGGTAACATTGGTGGCGAAATAGACATTACCGAAAAAATTTAAATAATTAATTAAAATCTGAAAAAAATGCATTAACATCAAGTGTCATTACCTACAAGTTTAAAAAATGCATATGA
The DNA here is from genome assembly GCA_026543055.1 of Argiope trifasciata. Classification (NCBI taxonomy): domain Eukaryota; kingdom Metazoa; phylum Arthropoda; class Arachnida; order Araneae; family Araneidae; genus Argiope; species Argiope trifasciata. Next base: position 668,499 of record JAPMOQ010030034.1, read on the forward strand.
ACTTGAGTGGATGAATAAAAAGAATTTTATTAACTATGGAGAATTTGAACAAGATACATATAGGGAGAGTTTGAATAGTACGAAATGAATGAATAAATTCGGAAAATGGTAAAAATATGTATATAAAAAATATTTTTTAATAATCCCAAATATTTGGTTGGGTATAGCGACGATAGGCACATGCATAAAACTCAAAAGACCTTATCTTTCATACACAAGAACCCACTTACGCCACATATTTTTACAACAGTAGTTTCATTACAGTAAGTATTTTCAGTTTGTTTACCGCAACAATATCCAAGACAGAAGATGCGGTTTACCTTTAAAAATTGTTGATACCATTAAAAACTCCCGGAAGAAAACAATATTTACGAAAATGCTTTAAGGAAACAATTTCTTCTGCTACATTATTTGAAATTTCGGATTAATTTTAACCTCGGAGGGAGCAAAATCTTTGGTGTCAACAATCCCAAGATAAGGGAAAATGGATTTTTTTTGTTGCTTCTTCCTCTTCTTGCGGTAGATTTAGTTTCTCTTAAGGCTCTAGAAAAGAGAGAAAAGGGTTTTCCTTGCAAATTCTGAAAAAGGAAAATAAGCTTACGTACAGTTTAATCTTTAGAGTAAAGTACGGAAAAGGATGAAACTTCTTACATCCGAAGAAGCCGCAGTTCCAACAGAATCTATTCCTCTGATATTTCTTGGAGATTTTCGTATAATTGATCTACTTTGTATCAGTGAATCCAAATGAGAATGTAAAAGAAACTGTTTAACGAATGCGATAAATATTAAATCTAAATATATCTGAAAGAGAAGAAATATAAATGCTTGAAAAATTTATAAATATCGTAGTATGTTTGAGATTTGCTCTGCCGTAATTTGTAGAAACATAATAGTATGTTTGAAATTTGTTTTCGAGTTATTTGTAGAAACTTATAATACTAAGGGTGATCTAAAAAAATTACAAGTAGCAGTATTTGGAAAATGAAAATTGTTAACGGAAATATTGTTACCCATAGTACAGGAAGATAGCTTAGTTGTCTTAGACAGTTCGTTCAAGCAGATAGTGTTAGTACTGAGACCTGAAACATCGACAGTATGGACAAGACCTCTATTTAATGGTCTCGCTTAGAGGTGCGAACCATGATACGATTTCTTTGGGCAAATAATGCGTTCCCATCGGCCATTCAGTGACAAATAGTTGAAGTGTTCGGGCCGAAGCAATGAGTTGACGACTGGTGTCGAAATGGAGTTGTATTTTTGAAGCAGGCAGAGAGCAAGTGGGAGGACACAGAATGAAAACGTTTAGAGGAGAATTATGGAGCCACCCCCCATACAGCCCCTATTTGTCACCCAGTGGCTCTTTCTTTTTCTGGTTATTGAAGAAACACTTACCGAAAACGTGGTTCATATCAAATGGAGATGTACAAAAAGGTGCCAAGAATCGGCTCAAAAGTCAAGGACTTAATTATTGCAAAGACAAGTTTTTAACAAATTGGTCCAGATGTGAGATAAATTCCTCAACTGGTTTGTTAATTATGTAGATAAGTTATGGCCATTTATGTCTCAACTACTATTTGGATCTTGTGTCTATTGTTAATAAAGGATTTTTTCTTTGTTTTTTTTTAAACATTTTTTGGATCACCCCTCTTACATTTGATTTGCAGTAATTTGGACATTTGCCCTACTGTAATCTGAATATTTTCTCTGCATTAAATTAAAGATTTCATCTTCAGTAATTTGAAGCTATGCTCTGAAGTAATCTGAAAACTTGCTCTGCATTAATTTAAACATTTACTCAGCAGTAATCAAAATTTTCCTATAATTGATTTACTCTATGAAGTGAACCCGTATGTGTGTAATATAAAATAAAATATTTAGTGGTCTAAATATTCTATGAAAGACTATATATGTTTTAAATATATAGAAAAATAATGTGTTTGAAATCTGCTCTGCAATAATTTCAATATTTTCTCTACAGTTATCAGCAAATGGAGTGCAATTTTTGTGTAATTTTTTTGTAATTATTTACATCAAAATAAAGTCAATTCTTCCGATAACAGAACTACATTAAACGTTTTAGAGTGTTATTTTACTTACTGCACCATTAATTCTTAAGCAAAAGATTTCAAAAATTAAAATTCCGTAGACATTTAGAATGCACCACACGGACAAGAATAATCCCCATCACATGTAAGTAAGATAGCTTCATCGTTAAAAATTTGGACGAAGCTAATGACTCAAATCATATTTGACTCGTTTTGCTAAAAACTGCAAGCAGTCTTAAATCCTATATATTAAAAAAATATTTAATATTAACTTAATTGTATTAGTTTCATTTTTATAAAGCAACATGTCAGATGTAATGAACTTCGCAATTTTCAATAGTGATAAAAATTGCTAAGTGCTGGATGTTCGAAATATCAAAACGCTGGATAAGTGTGGGATTGCGGATGAAGGATTATGAAGTGTTTTCTTTCCTTCCCTATGATCTCCGGGGGGAGAGGCATCTCGTAATTGAGGATGATGAGCTTCCGGTATGGTGGTTGGATCTCGTCAACACGGTGGGTATAATAATAGTTGGCTGTCTGACCAATCCATCAATGGTGGGGTGTGTTCCCTAAGGGGAGGGTTGTACCGTGGCCGGTGATGGCCCTTACGGCTCAACCACATTACCCACCAATGTTGCTGTTGCGGTGGACCGGCCCATTCAGTTTCACATTGTTTATCCATGTACCTTCGTGGTGGGTCGGAGGTCAGTAGTATGATTTTTCCTCCCCGCAGAGATAATAGTGAATTTTCTTCGATAGACAAATTGTCCATGTAAGAACATGTAATCTTTAATGGATAATCTATAAATGACGAGCTTTCTTTCTGAATAAAAAAAGACCATTGTTTCGAGACGGGAGAGTTATTTCTTTAGTTTCCTTCATTACTATAAATATATGAATATTTGGATATTTTTAATCATGAATGGGAGAAATTCAGAGCGATAGATAAAATTCCGTAAGTTTTCCAATTTAAAGAAATTGGTGAAATCATGCAAAAATAACAAATATGTGATTATGTTCTGTTTTATTTTCCTTCCCAAAAGTGAAATAGTATTTTTGAAATTTCTTTCGATAAACAAGTCAATAATCAACTTAGCATCATTAATGGTTGATCAGTAGAGAATCATTAATGCTAATTTAGAAATAAAAAGAGATTTCTTTTAAAATGAAAATTGTAAAAATTGGACAAATGATGGAGAGTTAATCCTTCAGAATAGATTACTTTAAATAAATGGATAATTCCATATTCTTAATATGTTGGTTATTTTAGGGATAATATATGGAAATCTATTTTAAATTTCAAAATTTTATATTTTTGAATTGCTGATAAATAATTCAGATTTATTTTCAAGAGATTATTGTTTTTTTCTCGAATAAAACAATATTACACATTACAGCAAATATTAGCAAATTATAAATTATAATGAATTTTACTTGCATCTTCCTTAGCATTTGACTCTTGTTTATGAGAACAAAATTAAAGAAAATGTATTTGTTTGCCTTCATAAATTGTTGACATGCTTAAATATACCAGAGAAGAAAACCATAATTATTGAAATACCTTAGAGAGATATATCTTCTCGGATTTTATTCAAATTTCCCGATTAATTTTAACCTTCCATCGAAATCTTCGATGTCAACAATCCTAAAATAAAAGAAATTGATTTCCTTTTTCTTCTTCTTTCTTCCCTCTTCTTGAGGGGTATTTAGCTTCTCTCAAGTCTCGAGAAAACAGTGAATGTTCCTTAAAAATTCCGAAGGAGAAAACGAGCTTTCGTATATTCTAATCTCTAGGGTAAAGCGCGGAAAAGTAGAAAATTACTTACAGCGGCAAAAGATGCTGCTTTGAAAATTCTTTTCCTTTTGTATTTTTCGTCGGATTTTCATGTAACTAATCAACTTTCTGAAACTGAAACTAAATACGAATGAAACAAAAGAAGCTGATTATTAGATACGAAGCATTTTAAGTAGTATTTTGTATGTAGTTAATAAGATAGGGGAAGAAAACAGGTTTTTGACGTTTTGGGTTTTCTGTTTTACACAATAAAAATGTATAGTTTATAATTTGTTTGTGATGCACAGTTCACTTATTGATTTCAGGGAAATGTAGAATAGGTTTAGTTATATTTCCTTTAATGTTTAGTAGAAAAGCTACACTTCGAAATTAGAATTCAGTATTTATTGTTTTCTGAATATATGACTTAGCATTTCAAAATAAAATTTAAAAAAAAAAATTCTGATGTAATGAGCAAATTGTAACAAAATAATTGTTGAAATTCTATGTTCAAGTTCTTCAGAAATTAAAGATTAACAGGTGACAAGAATCGAATGAGAATCAAACAAGAATCGAACGAAAAAGACAACGTTTTTGTGCTAACCGATCACATGCATCAGAATCAAAAGACCAGCATACAGCAAAAATTGAGGAATCTTTTCTTAACGTAAAACCAGCAGGAGAAGATGTGTTGATTCCATTCATTTCCATTATTCACACCTATATTCCTTTTCATTTCAAACGACTGCAATTTCACATTCAATTTGCATTATCAATGACCATCAATCAGGCACAAGGTTCAAGTCCGGATTGAACCTTGGAAATCCATGTTTTTTACAGGGCTAATTGTATGATGGATATTCACGAGTCAGACAACAAGAAATTTATTTGTTTTTACTGAAAAATATTACCTACCCTATAGCAATTGCATTATATATTGAAAAAAAAAATAGAATAAGTATTGTTTATACTTCTTCTTTATATGTCACTGAATTTCAATGAATGCTTTCATTGACGGCAATATAATAAACATAATTCTTTCTATCTTTCCTAATTAAACAAGATAGCTGTCTTCAAACGATATTTCCAAAATTGTTTCTTTTGTGGCAGCAATGTGACCACAGGATTATAGAATATATATATACTGAATATATTAGATATATAAACACCTGTATTATAAGACAGAAAATAGCGCATGAATGCTTATATACCACTCACTTCTCTTAATAAATGATCAGTAGTGATATGAAATTTGCACTTAATCTTTGTTTCTTGAATTATCATGGATGCATAGTTTCATGTCTGTCATTTAAGTGAGGACTGTTAAGGTGACCATATTGGTAGTTTATCTAGTTTTCAATATTTTCACATTTTTTCTGATAACCCTGAATATTGGTGCAGATATTTTGCTTATTATTTTTTTCTTATTTTCATACCTCATTATTCCGTTCACCGTGAAAGTTGTGATAGTTTTGGCGACGATATGTAAAGGAATGAGTTGAAATTTATCCTGGTTGGATAAAACTCATCGGTTCCTTATCGTACTGTATGATATCAAGTTTGAGAACCTCTAGATTTGGTATGTATTGCTAACAAGAAGTACAAAAACTCATAATACAAAATATATCTGAAAATTAGGAAAACTTTTGATCCTCTAAAGAATAGAAAATAGCGAAGCACTTCTTTGTCTCCTGCCAGAAACGACTATAAAAAAACAAGTTCTTTTAAAAATGCATGCTCAATTTTTTTTTCTTGTCACAGGTAAATTTAATAAATGATATTTTACTAATTTTTGGATATCTTCCAATGTATGAGTTGACTCTGAAAAGCATCTTTATGAACTCAAGTGATTTTAAAGCTTTAGAGTTACATGAAGAGGGAAAACGTGACCTTCAGAATAAGAAGTAATTATTTGGCAACAAGTCAATCGTAGTAAATATAGAACCATTTTTAAAATTTGGTATTGATATATTTCAGTTTAGCTATTCTCCAGAAAATCTATATTCATTTCAGTTGCTCAAAACCTTTTAGGTTAATTTTAAATTTATTCAATCATTAGATGCATAGAGAATTGAAAGAAAAATGTTAGTTCAAACATTAGCATTACTCGGCAATTTATATGTATAATGCGTGTGTGATAATTGTTATTCACTTCTACTCCCACCTCCATTTCCGTCCTGCGATGTAAACTCCCAACCAGCAGCAAGATTGTTTTGGTTGTTTCGAAATGTTTTAACAAAAATTCAGAGCACCATGGATTTTATGTTCTAGTATTCTCATGGTAGTGATAATAACACTTCCTTCATTTCATGTTTTTTTCTTTTCATACCTTAACCCATAACCTGCAAATTTATTTAAATTCAGGAAATATTAGCTATAAATATGTACAAAAGATGTAAACAGTAAAATTATATTCAAATTGTTTTTTTTTTATTTTGAAAATATTTGATATTTTTCAAAGAGGGTATCATTGTAAAATGATGAAGAGAATTATTGTAATAAAAAATGAAAGACAGAAAAGTAATAGATCAATATTATAGCATCTAAATTACATATTTACCTATTTTTTATTACAATACAAGAAACAAACAAAAAAGTATGAAGCTTCAAATATAATAATTCTTCTGCTACAAATTTAATGTTTTCTGTTACACACGATATTGATTGATATATGTAGAAAAGAACTAAACTGTCAGGCGCACCAAATATATTTTTGAAGTAGAGTAGTATACATAAAATTTCAAAAGTCTCAAAAGAAGATAATGGCAGCTTATGAATTAAAGTACGGCTGTTTTCTTTTATTTTGGAATGCAACTGTTTTCACAATAAAATAACACTGATTTCTTTTTATGCATAAAGTGCTGTTTTTTTAATATTCTTTTTATTTCATTAAGTTTGGACTCAGCAACTTTGAAAAAAAATGTACAAAATGATTAGAAAAATTAAAAAGAATATTAAAAAAAAACAATATAAAAATAAGTGAACTTAGTCAATTGCATTGACTTGATAGCATATTAAAATGCCTGCATTCTATGAACTAAGAGTAGATATATCGATATATCTTTTTTAGTATTAATGTAAAAAAATACATTTTTTTCACATTTTTAATCAATTGGTACTTACAAGTTTATACATGTAACAGATTAAATATTAGTTTGAATTTTAATTACAGTATTAGAAACAAATGACCTATCACCATTTTGAAAAAATTCTTTAAAAAATAAACAAATATATTGTAATTGTTTTTAAGAATGCTGTTAACCACGTGGTCTTTCTGAGCAGAGTTTGCTGCCAAACATATAAACACCTTGTGGTCTCATTGTTGATGTTAATATATTTTCCTCCCTTTAGAAGACATTTCGACTCTTATTCACATACAAATTCTCGGAAAAGAGTTGAGATCACGCTCCCCCTAGTGCGATTTCAGTTCTTTTCCGAGAATTTGTATGTGTAGTTCTCTAGGCCTGCTACACTATGGTGAAATCCTGTGCCTTTCTGTTGTTGATGTTAACCAATAAACCACACAAAAGAAAACCTGCGTCTTCAAGTCATTTCATTTTAGACCACAATTTTCCCTCACATAGAAATTATTGCGTAAGCAAGAAATGCAACCACAATTTATTTTTAATTATACAAATATTATACTAAGAACTTTTAAAAATTTGCCTTTTTTTTCAAAAATGGTTTTCGAGCCATTTTCGTTTAATAATTAGTTGAAGAGCTGTTGGCAAAAAAATTGAGGGAAAAAACTTAAAGTTCGCCCCCGAATGTTCATTTCTTATTTTAATATTTTTAGAATTAATCGCTTTTCAAAGTGGAAATGAAGCTTCGATTTTATGAAGTTTGGTAATGGTTTATAAGGATTATTTAAAACTCTAGATTTTGTAATTTTTTTCCGCAGAACATTTAATGATTCGAATACCATTAAATGTAGTTCTTTACGTCAGTTGAAGCAATCCCAAAGTCTAAATGGAATATATATATATATAAAGAGAAAAGAAATTAGTGTTGGATTAAGATCAGTTTGGGTGATTAATTATATTATGTATAATTCCTCTCAGAAAATAATAATTGATGGAAAGGTTTAGAGAAGAAACTGAAATTTATGAAATAATTAATGGCGAAGATTAAAGAAAATCTTAATTTGCTTTGCCTGAAATAAATATAAATATTTGATGGGTTGTCTATAAATAATTCTTACTTTATTGATAATCTACAATAAAATTATTTGCATATTGATGATCATTCCCTGCTCTTATAAACAAAAAATGATTTAATCTCTCTTGATAAATTGAAGAGTCTGACTAGAGCATCAAAATATTGATTTATTTTTTTAAATATGCAACTGATTAAAAGTATTTAAATGGAAAAATCACTTAAAAAGTTCAGTTTTTTTCAAATGCTGTCAAATTATTACAAGTATTATCATAATAATAAATGTTCCAATGGTCTGTCATTTAATTAAGAAGTTACGTGAATTCGTGTGTCAGGAAATAAAATAGTAAATTAAGCTCTAGATATTTTACCATAATGGATCGAATTTTACGAAATATTTGAAATAGAGTTGGGATAAAGTGATTTCTTCGTTGTATGATCATAATTAAAAATTAGAAGATTTGAAAGCAATCTCCTAACTGAGCCAGACACCATGCATAAAACTTGATGGGACAGATGAAGAACAACCTCACCAAGCACGAAGGAACAAAAAACGTTTGATGATTTCAGACTTTTGTTAACAACAAGAATCCTCTTGAGGAAACGCATTTTGGCACAGAACAAAAGAGTAGAAAAAAAATATTGCATTTTACATTACATATTAAATTTTGACACATTAAAAATGCAATTAAAGATCCCTTCAACTTCAAAGAAGTTAGTTGAATTAATGAAAGCTAAAATAAATTCATTCTACTCTCTCAACACTGTTTCAATATTTTCCTTTTTAATTTGCTTTTATACTTTACTACAGTATAGTCAGCTATTGATTGTTTCTAAATGTACTAAAAATAATATATGCCGCAATTTTTAAGAATAAATGAAAACTTTCAAATAAATATGACAGTAAAATACCTGGAGGGCTGACATTCCTTAAGAATTCAGAGTCATATTTTTAGATTATCGAAACAGAACCTTCAAAGCAAACAAAAATATTTATTGAATAATGTGTTTTTGATATCTGAAGATTTTTCTACTTCTATTCACGAAAATGATTTTGAATTTCAAGAAGAAAATAGAAAATGCGTTATGCAGAAAGAAATATTCTTGTTTCGAAGAATAAGTGCTTATATGTTATTCATGCGTTAAGAATAATCAAATGTAAACTGCTCGAATAACAATGAAACAACTCTTACATCGAAGAAAGCAAATCTGAAGATTTAAGATAAGAAAATAAGAACAATGAGATGTTGAAATATAACTTTGTATGGTGAGTTACAAATCCCTTTTCACAAGAATTTTAGTTACATAAAGAAAATACTTTAAACAATCACAAAGGATTTTCTCGAAAATAATATCTTCAAAGATATATCTTTGTTTATAATCTTCAGTTATCTTTAAGTATAAAAATAATACCATTAGAGTAAAACATGATTAAGTCATCTATGCTCAGTTATTTCTAATATTTCTATGACTATCTTATATTTATTTCTAAGATTTGTACTGATAAACGAAGTAAAACAAAATTCAGGATTAATGTTGTATCCCAAGAGAGTTATCTTCGGTAATGTTGAAATTTCTATGTTCTTGACATATTAAATTAAATAAATACATTTAAATAAAAGCAGCTGTAACAGAATCTAAAAAATAGAAAATTCATTCTCTCATACTTTGAAATTTTATTTCTCACCCACTTTTACTAAACAGTTGATGAAATGAGAATTATATTGGAATTATTATTGGAAGGAAGTTTAAATTAAAATCTCTATGACAAATACAATGTGACGATATGTTACTGTACATTAAACTTACAGTAGTATTCATTTTTTTAGTACACTTTAAAGGCATGTAAGTTATTTATTTAATATTGAAACAATTTTTCAGAGTTGCATGTATTAACTGATGCGTTAAAAGCAATAATGCAAATCATGTTATTGTTGCATTGTCGATAAGTAGCATTAATTTAAACTTATGTTATGAAGTTCATCTGGTAAAAGGAATTTTTTTTAATCAGCATACAGCCTCCTGTAGCGAACATCTTTTGTACTTGGAATCCTTTTCATTATTGAAAAATTGACTTACAACTGTATTATTGAGTGAATCTATTTTTGTTTCTAAAAAAAATTTAAATACCTCCAAATGCTAAATGCCTCCAATATATATATATATATATATATATATATATTGTCAAGTAGGTACTTTAGTGTCAAATTCAATGACACACTTATCTGGTAAACTAAAGAAAGCTCCAGAATCTTCTGGTCACAAAATAAAGGAGAAATGAATTAAGGAAAATATGTATACAAATTTTGAATCCAGCGGGATTCAAACTTACGATCTCTTGACTACGAGACCAGTAGGATGACCATTCAGCTTTGAGAAGTCGACTGCTTCTTTTCAATGCGGTAGTGTTTTTAAAAGTCAAAGTAGACAAAAATGTATACATGCATACTTATTTACTAACTTTATATTGAAATCCTTACTTTTTATTTTTAGAGTGACAATCGATATTTTAGAAATAATACTGCTCAAATTTTAAAAATGAAAGGAAGAATGCTTCGGTTATAGAACTTCTGGAAATTTCACTACTCATTTTTAGGAATTTGAAATTAATCTAAATATCTGTCCAAGATTTGGATTTCACTGCTTTCATCTCTAATTGAAATCATCAACGAGCAGGTTGAAAGTGTTTGGCCTTTCTCACCAAAAGCCACTCGTATATTGTCGAATGAATTTATTATTTCCTTTTCTTGTATAAAATTGCGGACCATGTTTAATTGTAAACAATAGTTGCACCGTGAAAATCTTGAGTATTTTAACTGCAATATTTGGCACTTATCCGTTGGCATGCAACTAATTAAAATTACTCGAAATTCGAATCTGTATTTTCAACTTCTTCTTTTTTTCCAATCATTGAAAACTAACCATTGACACAAAATTACTGGAGCAGATACAAGACCACATAGGAATTTCATTTATTTAACTTATCTCATAAACATCCATGAGAAAGCACAGAAGGACGATTCTTCGAAAATGTTGATCAACATTTTATACAAATTCATATTTTAGATGCTTAACATGTGTACCAAATTTTACCTTTCTACAACCCTACATTTTGCCATTATAGAGCTAACGTTTATTGAATAAGTGAGTATATTACAGTTATCTCATTGAATTTCTTTCAAAATTACAAATGTCGTGGCGGTAAGATCTCGACTTTTAAACCGAGGGTTTCAGTTTCGTGATCCGATTCCACCAAAGAACCGTCATGTAAGAGGGTATGGTGCACGTTAAATATTTCGAGGACAAACACGCCCTCCCCCACTGGTGCTGGGGGGAATATTTTAAAGGGGAGGCCTGCTCAGATTTCACCCTTGTCATCTGAATGCGCTTCAAAATTATGAGGTCCGTCCTAAAATATGCCTAGTATTGCTTTAGAACATGCTTAAATAATAATATAATTAAATTAAACTATTGCTATTTAGAGACAGCTGAGATCGAACTCGCAATCTTGTGTTTCTTAGTCAGATAAGGATCACAAGACTAAAAGTGATCACTCTATCTTGGGGATGTTATCTGGCTTATTAAGTTTTCACTACAATACTCCCTTTCCAGTGAGACGAACACTATTTTGTTGTTGTTTAATGTTGATTTTATTGGCTGTTGAGTTTTCAATGCTTCTTACCCATTTTCTTTGTTTGGGAAATTATTTATCAAATTTTTCTTTAAAAAAATTATTGATTTGGGTAGGGAGAGCCACAGCAATTAAACAGTTGCGTTCTTTTTTCATCGTCCTGGGTCACCAAAGTTGCTATTTGCAGATAGCTAGAATCGAACTCGGGACCTTATCGTTGGTAGCCAGGTAGCGTGATCATATGACTAAAAATTATAACTTAATCTTGAGGAAGTTATCTGGCTTACAAGCTTCCACTACAAAACTTAACAAATTGGATTAATTTAATGCAATCAACACATTTTGTGTTAAATCTGATTTAAAGTATTTTTTCGTCATAGTACTCCCAGTGAGATAGAATTAATGCCAAAAATATGTTTTCCGGAATCAGAGAGATCTGAAACATGGAGATTTGCCAAAATCTCCTTTTTTAAAATTTTGTTTTAGTGATTACAATGCTTTCTCTTGTATACTTTGTATCCAAGAAAATATGAATTTGCAGTAATTGAATTAATGTTTGAAATTAAATCAGAGAAACAACTATAAATTTCTGTGTATGAAAAATTGACTACTATGTAATGAAACAAATATTAAAGATGTCCTAATTTATTGTTGTAATTTAATTCATTGTTTTGAGCGTATCCTCAAATGTAATATTCAAAAACTGTAATCAAAATCATCCTTCTAATCAGGTTGTTAATTTTTGACAAATAACTTACATTTTTAAATTTCTATCATGTATTATGTATAATCTTAATACATATTAATTATGTATATTTAATGCTCTTATATTTTATACATGTTATTATACTTATATTTAAAAAAGAATAATAGTTTTCTAGTTCAGTCTTCAATACCCAAAAAATAATATTTTTTCAAGATATTCTATAATAACTTTGCGTTCGTTTTCCCTTAGATCTTTATTTAAAACTCTCTATTAATCAAACAGCCTTGAAAAAATTTAGAGGGCACAATTAGAAAAATGTAACATCTGAAATATCTTATTCCGAAGCTTCAGCAAAGGCTTGTTCTAATGACCGCAGAACCTTGAAAAAAATGAGGACGAGAAACGAAATCACTACCTCGAAAAATGTCCGCTTCGTTAAATTTTTATGACCAGATAAATAAAGGATTACTTAAAGTAGTGTGTATATATTTTTATCCCTACACCTTACTCGTGTTTCCTAGTCAAAATAATTTTACAACCTTTCGCGAAATGTCCTCACATAAATACGAGATAGAGCTCTGGAAGTAATTGTCCTGTGGTTTTTGCACTTTATGCGGGTATTCTGGAATGAAACTTCCAGGTTCATTATTTTATTTTTCGCTCTTATAATAGACGATAATATCGCTAGGGATGGCGACCATAAATTTTATTGCCCGTGTTTAACGCTCTCCATGAAATCGAAGGAAATATGTGTATATGTCTCGTCCCATTCTCTTGCCGGAAGGAACTTTTAATAGAGGGGTGTAATTCGCGGATGCACCGAAATCTTCGATTTCTCCATTAAAAAAGGTGAGAATGGAGTTGACTTCGTTGCACGTAAGAATAACGGAGCTGGAAGGAAGACTTATTTGCAGCCAAGAGCAACTTGTTATTGCAATGCTGGAAATAAATTCTTTAAACGTGTGTAATTTTTTTTTTCTTTGCTAAAGTGTTTATCAAAATTTTGTTTTACTTAGATGAATTCCAATGCTAGGGTATATTTAAAGAGATTTTTAAATGGTTATCTTTCAGATAGGGAACTGGTAGCAGAAGGTTTGCCATTAAAACTTGTCCTTCCGAAAATAAAACTTAAGGATGGAGGTGGCAAAAGAATAAGAAAAGATAAAGTCTATGATGAATGTTTTAGTGGTTTATGAAATCATTTAGAATTATTCTCAGAAAATAATATTATGCTCCTGTTCTTTTAGAAGTCATATAATCTTCTTTATACGCGCCACATTTTTTTAAAAAGTTTGAATAATAGTTTAACATAAGATCGCAATGTCTCTTCTTTCATTGGACATAGTGAAATGTTAGAATTTTGTAATAGTTCAGATAGAACCGTAATCGGTTTCATCGTTTTCCTCTTCACAAATGCAATGTATATGAGAACATAAGCTTCACCTGAGAAGGTAGCTGACAAAGTGCTTTGCGTTTGGACGAAAAAATTAAATTTTGAATTTAAAGAAGCGATGGTTAATGTTAACATGAAGTACGAATAAAAAACTATGTTCCATGTCCAACATTTTCCATTTTTCTTATCAAATTTCTAGGAAACACATTTTGGAATTATTTTTAGGCATGAATGAATCTTGATTTCTATAGTGACTGATTAACTGATCAACAACCGTATTTCATAGTACTAACACATTCTTTTAAAGAAGATGCAATCTTCAGTTATTAAGGATGCAAGATGGCGTTTAAAAATGACTTGAGCAATCAGTGAAACCTTGTGAAAAATTCACACGACCTCTTGGAGGCGACTGATTGTCAATGTGAATAATGCTTTTTGGCAGACTCTTAAAACAGCAGCTCTTTGTTTCTTTCAGAGCAACTATTTTCGTCTAGGTAAAACATATCTGTCATCAAGTTTGGTAAACTATTTGTGATGAATTAATCTGTGGAAAACACAAAGATTAATTATCTGTCAGTCTTTGAGCTTTCAATCAAAATTTAGCTTCCGTTTTAATTCGCGCACCTTAGAATTCGTATGGGAGCTGGAAAAAGAGTTATCAGTCCATGAGGGTATAAACAATTATTGTGAAAGGAAATACCCAAAGTTAATGTTAATGTTTTTAATTCAGAGAGCAATAATAAATTAAGAGATAATTCATTACCTAAAGATTCTTTTCTCCCCTTCAAATCCAAAAACCATGCCTTCGGCTCAAGTTTCTATCAAATACTTGCTGTAACCGTCCATTTGCTCTATACTAACTAATATTCGATAAAAGAAATTACTCCATCGATTTGTATGTATATTTTCCTAGGTAGTTAGTGATAACTATTTCGAGCCATTTCCACTATTTTCAAAACATCTCGAGAAACAGAATCTTTGTATCTATTGCAAACTGCTATGGAATTGAAGCTTTTCAGTCTTTCAAAATAATATGTTCACGGTTTTTTTTTCTCCCATAAATTTTGTAAATACCGTTGCTCATCCATACCCATTCAAGAAAAGTGCAAGGAATTGTAGAATATTCCCATGGAATTTCCCTTTCCCCTTTGTTAAATGTGATTGATTGAACACGGAGGCGTGTATTTTTACTTGTTAGAATGACTCGTTCAGATGAAAGGAAGTGCCGAAACTATGTCCTTGAATGCGTTCTTTTAATAGCAATCGTTTCTCTTATGTGTATAAATTCCCAAAGATTGCTTGTCATCCCCATGTTTCTATAGGGAGGGCGGGAAGTATCTGTCAAGCTTTTGGAAGAAGAGAGCTGAGGAGCTTTCAATATTTTGATGTCTTAGGACTCCGAGAGTAACATTAATAGGGGATAAACGGTCTTAATTTATGTACTATTTTATGTGATTAATATCAAAATTTATCTAAAGTAGTGATAAATTTTTCTTGCAAATCGAGAATAATTTCTAAAATTGGTGTCTCTAATGCTAGATTTGTTTTTCATTACATTCTCCAAAGATACAAGCTTTATGTCAAGGATAATTTGCTAAAAGTATGAGGATCACTACTGAATATAAATATATCTATAAAATGAATATTTATGTATTTAAAAATGAAAAGAACGTACAAGCATATCGGAGATAAAGCCATGATTGATATTAGAAATTCATAGTGCAATGATTTAAAAAAAAATCTTCTTGCCAAGCTTGAGTTAAAAGTAAATTGCTTTATATCTGTGATATCATCTGGCAAAATGTATTGTTAATGTTAAAAACAGTCAAGAGTAGAGCATGAAACACACGCTTCAGCATCCTAAATTCTGAGATATTATAGTTATGGATCAATTAAAGTTATTTGCCTTAAACAGATGCTAATTTGTATAATTGGATTTATTTTTCGACCTTCAATAAGAAAAGATTATAGAGAAAGAAACATTTCAATCTCCCATCATTTTTGCCCTCTTTAGACTAAATGAGTTATTTACGAACTCGTCCGAGATTTTTATATTCCTAGAAATATATTCTAAGCAAGTTAAAATCCAAACAAAACTTCTGATTTGCTTGACAAATAAAATTACTCTAGTTTTTCTGTTCACTAGATAATATGAACAACGCTTTATATTTTTTTATATATATCTATATAACATTTGAAGGAAGTTTGGAGTTAGGGTTCTAAGGGCCATGATCGATGAGGAACAGAAGAAATTTTTCCCTAAATCTTTCAGTTGGAAATACTGAAATATGTTTCGTTTGGTAGTCTTCCTATAGAAATCTAACTAAAAGCTGGGTAGACGGTTTTCCTTATTGGCAGGTTGCATAAGTTTAAAAATGTCTGTCTAAAACTTCAACCAAATTTTTTTGATTAATAATGAAGAGGTTGTTTCAAAATATCTGCTGAGTAACTTCAAATTATAATTGTTATTAAAAATATTTCAAATGAATGCCATAAAATTTGGTCGAACAATACACTGAAGTGACAAAAGTCATGGGATAGCAATATGCAAATATACAGATGGCAGTAGTATCGCAGCAAAAAAGTATAAATGCGCAATTTGTTTTCCAGAGCTTTCATTTGTGTTCAAGTTATTCATGTGAACATTTTTTTCGTGATTTATAGCGGCACGACGAGAATGAACAGACTTTGAACGTAAAATGTTAGTTGGAGCTAGACGCATTTGTCATTCCATTGCGGATATCGTTAGTGAATTCAACATTCCGAGATCCACAGTATCAAGAGTGTGCCATCCATCATGGACAGCGCAGTGAGCGACCACCTGCACTTTACGACCGAGACCGCCGACGTATATGTAGAATGGTCAATGTTAATAGACACGCAACATTTCGTCAAATAACTGCAGGAATCAATGTGGGACGTACGAGGGACGTGTCCGATAGGACTGTGTGGCGAAATTTGTCTTCCTTGGGCTATGACAGCCGAAGACCGACTCGAGTGCGTTTACTGACAGCACGACATCTCCTGCAGCGACTCTCCTGGGCTCTTGAGAATATCGATTGGTCCATAGACCAGTGGAAAACCGTGGCGTGGTCAGATGAGTCACGATTTCAGTGGTTACGAGCTGATGGTAGAGTTCGAGGGTGGCGCAGACCCCACGAAGCCATGGACCCAAACTGTCAGCAAGGCACTGTTCAAGCTGGTGGTGGCTGCATAATGGTGTGGGCTGTTTTTACATGGCATGGACTCGGTCCTCTGGTGCAACTGAACTGATCGGTGACTGGAAATGGTTATGTTCAGCTGCTTGCAGATTACTTGTAGCCATTCATGGACTTCACGTACACACACAACGATGGGATTTTTATGGATGACAATGCGCCATGTCACCGGAACAGAACTGTTCGCGATTGGTTTGAAGAATATTCAGGACGATTACAGCGCATGATCTGGCCACCTAGATCGCCCGATATGAATCCCATCGAGCATTTATGGGACATCATCGAAAGGTCCATTCGTGCCCAAACTCCTGCACCATCCACACTTTCACAATTATGGACGTCTATACAGACAGCATGGCTCAATATTTTTGCAGATGACTTCCAACGACTTGTGGACTCCATGACACATCGAGTTGTTGCACTTCGCCGGGTAAAAGGAGGACCGACACGATATTAACAGTCATCCCATGTCCTTTGTCACTTTAGTGTATATTCCGAATGCAAATAATCAACTTAAGCTGATTTTTTCCCTATTATAAATAATATTAGCTATAATTATAGTTTTTAGAAGAAAAAATATTATTCAGATCCTTAATAGATATATTTAGAAAGTATAATGGTAGAAAACGTTTCTTCAAAAAGGAGTATATGAATTTTTGAAGAAAAACTTTTATGAAAAATCAAAATAATTTCTTTTTTGTTCTATGTTTCTTAAACAGATGAAGTGAATAGAAATCGATTCACGCAGAAAAGTGGATTAGTTAAATAATTGCAAACGTATTTCAGCCCTTCCTTTGAAACTTCTATCAAAAATCATTTGAATAAAGTCTGATGTCTGAAAACCTGTATTGCTAGGCATTAAAATATGAATCAATTAAAAATAAATTAAACGTTTTTTTTTAATTGGAAAGTTGACAAGGTTCAATATTTTGAGGCAGTTTCTAAAGAAATTAGCTTCAAAATGCGTAAAGAATTAAACTAAATCTTAGTTAGGTAGAATAGTCAAATAAAAAAAAATATTTTGATAAAATAATTATTTTAATTCACGTATTTAATGAAAAAATAAAGATTATTATTGACCATTTTTCTCATATATATATATATATATATATATATATATATATATAAAATAATATTCTTATAAAAGTAAAATATCTCAAATATTCAAAATTTCTTTCGAAAATAAAGCTGAAGTAGTTTTAGTTTATGTAAAACAATTTTCATTTTTCTCAATACATAAATAAAAATTTTCGCATGCAAAACACAATATCTTCTATTTGGAGATGGACTAAGATGCTTTATATTTGTTAAACAATGTTTTGTTAGGAGCATATCGCATGATTGTTAAAATTTTCTCTCTCAAAGTTAAAATAGAATGAATACTGTAATCTTCTGTGAGTAAATCTTCAATTTCCTTGCAACAAGCTTTCAACAATATAAAATTTTTCGGAAAAGTAAATATTTAGTTTTATGATCTTCAGACAGAATGTTAGGTAAGGAGTAATATTAAAAAATTCCGAAACTTGAATGTATTTACTTGACTTCAAAAGAAAGCCCCAAGAATATTTTATACTTATCAAATGATACAATATAAAAATTTGTGCTGACGAATACACAATATTACAAGAAAACAAGAATTTTTGCTAATATTTTCTTATCAATGATTCTTGAATTAAAACTCATATTCTGAAAGCAAAATAAAATTAAAAAAAAATTAATATATCCTGATAAAAAATATAATTAAACAATGTATAATAACATATATCTTATTATAACGAGTTTTAAATGCAAAAAATCTCAATTAGAATTAATGTTTTCACTCAAATAATAAATGTCATCATACATGTTCCTGAACATCTAACTAATTTAAATGAAAATGAAAATTTTCACTCAAATAACAATTTTTACCAAAACTTTCATAATTATCCGGAATTTTAAAATGTTGTATTAAATGTATGTTTTTTTCATTGCATTTTAAATATATAATAGAAACAATATGTAAATGTTTATTTTGTATGATAGAATTTTTTAATTTTTTTTCTAATTTATTTTAAAATTTATTTGAACTATGCCCTTTATTAAGAGTCAAAATTTACTGTTATATAAGAAAACAAGTCATTATACAATTTGTTGAACAATGACTTGCTAAAATGAGTTGCAACAGAATTTATTCATAATAATAAACATGAAACATCATGTAGAATTTATTCCAAAATGAACACACTAATGAAACTTATACGAAGTCATTGAACAGTATATAACTGTCTCCAATTAGATGCCAAACTACATTTCGCTGCTATATTTCTTATATGACTTCAAAGCTAATGATGGTTTTGGTGACAGTATATGGCGATGAGATTTTCATTTCAATATAAGTCCAGTTTGTGAATTATCGCATTTAATAAACAACGCATTGTGAATTTGTTCAGAATATTATATCGATTTTTGAGAGAATATTATATTCATTATCAGATGGCAATATAGCACTGAAATATAGTCTTGTAGTATGATAAAATGAACAATGATATTCTTTACAGACTAATACTAATCTGAGTCAAAATTTATAGCTATATAGATAATAGCACTCAACAAAGGTTTTTTTTATTAGGAAAATTGATTTGATCAGAAAGATTTTGGTCGAAACTTTTGAATCAATTAATTAATTAGTAGGAAAATTTTTACATATTTTTATGTTAAGCATTTTATAAAACTATTGAGCTTGTTGGAAGAATTAAAATAAAATTGTTACATAATGTATTTCAACCAAATAAATATCAGCTAAAATTACACTTTTCTGTATTCATTCAGAACACAATGATATTAATGTTTAACAAATAAAAAAAATTTGGAACATTTGTTTCCCTTAAAAAAGTATCAATTAAATATCTAAAAATGAAATTATTTTTATGATTACTTATTTATGATATCACTACTTGAAAATTTAAGTACAATCAGGTGTTTCACAGTTATAACTTTCTATTATTTTAAAATATATATGTATTTTTTATCTTTTCCGAATATTTTTTTTATGTTTTCCAAAATACATTTGGATTACTGCTGGCATATTATAAAGCGTTTTTATGAATACGTTGATATAATCGGCCAAAATTTAATGTTCACACAATCATCTTGGTTAAAATGACCCAGTTTACAATTAATTACCAAATACACATACATTTTTTGTTGATTTATCTCAGTCATTTCCTCTAAGTAATTGAAGTTTTGAATCAACTTTGATTACCCGTAACTAGAGACATGATTTTCCTTATGTGGCCAAAGGCATAAACTCAAAATGATTTTCGACACATAGACTCAAAATGATTCCACCATTATTTCTTTTTTAGTAATTTGCATTATTTAAATTAAAAACAATTTCAGAGACATGAAGTCAATGACTTCATAAATAAAAACAAAAAAATGAAAAAAAAATGACTCGGATATACGCCCATGTTCATACTTAAAATCTTTGAAAATATACTTCTGAAAGAACAATTTGAAGGTACTGAGATGATGATTGTATTCAAAGACAAAATACCATGAGCTAATCGGAGTTAATAATAAAACGGAATCATTTTGGCTCCCATTCCCAATTATGGGTTAGATACATAAACATAATTTAAATATAAGTAATAGGAGTTTATTAAATATTACCTGAGCTTAATACTTTGAATGAAGTAACGACCTAATTTAAATAAACAATTCACTCTAATATATTAAAAGCAATTTCAGACACATGAAGTCAATAAAAATCTTGGTTTTTAAAATCTTGAAATTTTTCTTTTATTCTCTATAAACATTCTAAACTTTCCTCATTGAAATATGATTTCTAAAGTAATTAATGAGTATTTTTAGTTCTTTGTAAAGGCAAGGTTAAAATAATTTACTTTCTAGTATCTGTTGTTCTCAAGAAGTCTCAGGATAAAACTCATTTGTATAGATTTGATCTATGAAATCATTTTTTGATTTGCTTTAAAAATTAGATACTTTATTTAAAGATTAAAAAACCATCAATAATTCAAATTTAAAATTAAGCTTTAAGACTACTGAAAGCCGTATATTAAATCAGATTAAAGTGAAAACTATATGTATTGCTCTTTCAAATTCTCCATCATGTATCGTTTAATGAGACAGCTGTAATCCTCAACTGATCACTTTGCCTATGAAAAGAATAATTCAAAGTAATACTAGCATATGCTATCAATTTTATAGTTGATAAATAATTGTTCAGTGTTATGAATTAAGTTATATTTGAATAAATTAAGGAAACAGAAAACTTTTTTTTTGAAAAATTAAAGTTACTAAATAAGTATTGTAAGAAATATTTTCAGTTATCAATTTCTCTAAAAATTAAAATTTTCACCAGAATTTCTTATAATTTAAACACTAAAGAAAAATTAGTGATAATATAATATAATGAAAAATAAATGAATAAAACAATAAGAGACAAGATTTTTTTTCTTTTGTTCTTAATTATAGATATCTTCAGAAGAAACATTTATTGATTACAGCATTAATTTGGCCCTTCTGCTTTGAAAAGTTATTCGATGCAAAAATATTCTCTTAATATAAGGGCTTTTTTGTGTTTTGAAAAATAAATAAAATTATTTTACGTTGGATTAACTCTAAAAAATTCGCATCTTTTCACCATTCTGTATGTAATTTTAATAATGAAAATGGAAAAAAATCTATAAATAAAACGTAAAACTACCGCACCGTCTTGAATGGTGATTATGAGTCAGCTCTCGATTACGAAGGACTAATATTACTTGAAAATTAAGGGAAGAATTGTAAATTTAGGCCATTCGAAAAAAGAAATTATTAATCCTAATTGAAAGTTAAATAATCCTAAGTTTATTGTCCTAGTTGTGTGTTAAATAATAGTCATGTATAGAGTTAATAATAAGTAAATGATTAGTCTCAATAAAAAATTAAATAATAGTTTTATCTAAATGTTAAATTGCTAATAAAAAATGTTAATAAATGTTAAATAGCCCTAAATCTTAGTTAAGAGTTAAATAATAATTTAAAATTTTATAATTGTTAACCAATTTTGTAAAATTTTGTGGTTGTTATTTGAAAATCAAAATTGCAAAATAAATAAATAAAACGTCAAAATGATGCACCGTCTTCCATGGTAATCATAAATCATCTCTCGAGTGCAAAGGGTTGACATTATATTGTAAATTACGGGATAAGTCTCTAATTCAGACTTTTCAAAAAAGGAAATGATTAGTCCTAGTTAAGATTTAAATAATAAGAGTTTAATTTTACTAAACATTTTGAAGTCAATTCACTACTGCAAAATATACTAGAATCAAGTAATTTGCATTTGACATGCCGACAGCAGTGAGTTTATATTATATTAAAAATTGATGGATAAATCCTAAATTAAAGCATTTCAAAAAAGGAAATGGTTAGTCCTAGTTAAGTGTTAAATAACAAGAGTTTGATTTTTCTAAACGTTTTGAAGTCAACTCGTTACTGTAGGATGTACAAAAGTGAAGTTTTGTACATTTACTTCTCAGTGTTTTAACTAACACCATTTATGTTTATAAGAAAAACAGGAGTCACTCTATGCTCCTTCTACAAACAATTAATTCTCGGCTACAAAAAGTCCCCGAAAACTTGATTTATATCTTTTTACTAATCTGTAGATATTTTTGACAATAAAATTGAAAAATAAATAAAGAAAAGGTGAAAATGATGCCTCGTCTTGAATGATGACCTCTCGACTGCAAAAGATTAATATTACAGTGAAAGATATTAGATTGTCCTTAAACCAAGGCGTGTCTAAAAATATAATGTTTAGTCCTAGCTATGAGTTGAATAATAGTCCTAAGTTAATAGCCTTAGTCAAGAGTTAAATAATAGTCCTAAGATTATAGTCCAAATTAAAATCAAATAATAGTCTTATAGATACAGTTAATAATAATCAAATGATTAGTCCTAGTTAAGAGTTAAATAATAATTTTAATTTAATAGTCCTAGTTAAAAGTGAAATATTAGTCCTAATTCAAACACTCAACTAGAGCTATGAGCTCCTAGTCTTAGTTAAGAGTTGAATAATATTTGACTATTTTGTAACTGTGTACTATTTTTTTGCCAACTTGTAAGTCTTACTTAAAAATAAAAATTATCAAATAAACTTTCAAAACGGTGCATCGTTTTGAATGGTAACCATGTGTCATCTCCGGAGTGCAAAAGATTAATATTATAATGAAAATTGCTGGATAAATCGTAAATTAAGGCATTTCAAAAGAAAAGAACTGATTAATCTTAGTTATATAATTGTCCTAGTTAAGAGTTAAATAATAGTCCTAAGTTAAAGATCCTAATTAAGATTTAAATATTAGTCCTAAGTCCTAGTTAAATCCTAATAAAAGCTTGATTTTTTACTTAAGTTTTTGAAACCAATTCCCTACTGTAAAATATACAAAAATCACATTTTGTGCATTTGCTTTTAGGTGTTTTAACGAACACCATTTCTGTTTATAGGAAAAACAGGCAATCACGCGATGCTCCTTCTACAAACAATTAATTAAATTGACTCTTAAGGAGAAAACCGCCAGTGGAAATGTTATAAGCACTTCAATTCTGACTCCGGCAAATCGATACCCACTGACGGCTAATGGCATCCATAACGACCGCTCGACACTGCTTTATTTCTTCTGTGTTCCATTCTTCACTCTTTCTTTCCCCGGAAAAAAGAAACTAAGTGCTTCCACCAGACAAATTGCGAACGCCACTGGGGGTTGTTTAGAGGCCCGCGGATTAGATTAAAGTACGGTTTTGTATGAAGTAAAATATAAGTTGTTTCGGAAAAGTGCAGGCTATTTGTTGGAGTGACATTTGGTTTATATCGTTGCCATTTTCAACATGATAAAATTCGAAGGAAATTGAATTCTGGAGAAAATTTCTGTAAAGGATGGAATTATGGAAGGCTGTAAAGTGCCAAATTTCCTATTTGATGCCGAATCGTGTTCATAAATTACAAGACAGTGGACAATCTTGTCTTTTCCTTGTTTAATGTCTTTATTTCAATTCAAGACATTCTTTTTATCTTCCAAGCTGCAAAATAATATCATTGATTTATGTTATTTCGAAATATGTGTAGAGATAAAAATAGCTCCATTTCAGTGATGTGTTCCAAATATTTTATTCAATTACGCTTTGTTTATGAAATCTAATTTTCCAACAAAAGTATTTTAAAGTAATTATTTATTTAACACCAGGTTCCAGCAGAAGAAATTTTAGTTATTTATTTAATATCACGTCTTAATTGCAAAATTATTTTTAGTGTAAATCGATTGACTGCTCAAATTTTAATAACCAGTCTATTTTTTACGTTAATAATTTCTTTCTTCTGTAATAACATAACTCAATGGAAGCTAATCCCAATGAAATTATTTTTCTGTTTTTGAGACATTTACGGATACATTTAGTTTTACACCTTTTTTTTGTAACATTTTCCATCTTTTTGTCGAGTAGAATCCAAATTTTCAATGATTTTTTTAAATACTACTTGGTTCAGATTCTGTTAACGTAATTTGCTATCCACAATTCCCAATACTTTAACCATATGCCCAGCTCCTTGTGGTCTTGATTAATTAAAACTCTTGCTCATGCGCAATTAAAATTCATATCCAACCAACCGTCTCACATTTTTCAAATTTTGTATGTATCGGCTTTCACTTTATATCGGAAAAATGTTGAGTATTAGAGACTAATGAAAGTATTCAAATCTTAGATAATTACTAAATTATAATGCTAAAGTTAAATAAAATTAAATTAAAATTACTATTTCTGAGTATCCAGATATTAGGCAAAACAAATTTTATATTTACACTATTTCGATTATGGTTATTAGAATTCAAACTTTTCCAATTAATCTTTTTCGAAATAAAGGAAAATCTTAAATATAAATGCGAGAAAAATGAGAAAAAGAGGGGAAAAACATGGAAGTGCGCTAAAAAATAACACTGAGAATATTTTAATGGTTACTGAAGGAGTTTAAAGACATAATAAATCAATGATAATATAAATGAATTTTTTTAAAAAAAAGTTCAAATTCTTTATTATTTGTGCTACGAAATAATTTTAATTCTTACAATGTTTCGGAACTAAATCGATAATTGTCCTGCGCTGGTCTTAGATAAATGAAGGAATATTCTTTTAAGACAAAGAGTAATATATTAGTTTGGACAGCGTTTGTAATCGCAAGTGGAATGATTATGAGGAAATAAATCAAACAAGTGGAGAAAATCCAGTGAAAGCCGCTATTTTTGGAAGAGGCTTGAATAATTTTTATGAAGAATTAATATTTAATTCCAGAATTATTGAAATTAGATAAAATATTATTAATTACCAGCGGGTGACCGAGCTCCGCTCGGAGAAAACAGGTATCGAAGCTAACTCGAATATTTAAATTTTCAATTGTTATTTATCAAAACAATACATGCCATAAGAAAATTTGTGAAACCATTGGTGAAAAGATAACCGGTTAAAGTGCACCATTGTAAACTATTCTAAACAAAGTTAGAGTTTGGAAAGGGAACTATTCTATACAAAGGTAAAGTAAAGGTAAAGATTGAAGTGTGTTGAAGTTCAATATTTTTGACAAATTTATTTAGAAAAACCAAACATATATACATACATAAGAAACATATTATAAACCTATAACAGCATAAACATAAAACTTTATTAGTTCGCCATATTGGCTATAGATGGCAGCACGTTACCGCTTAAAAATTTAAGTAGCCATTATGGCGAACTAATAAAGTTTGAAAATATCCTATCTGTAACTCCGAACTGCTCGACCGTAGCGCTTCAAAACCGGCGCCAATCGATTCCTCGTGGTCAAAAACCCCAGACCCCCAAGTTTACCGGAGTTTATTAATTCTGGGGCGATTTTCGACTTGGCAACCATTCCTCGTATTATAGTATTAGATAAAAAGGACTACTGTAAACTATATGAATAATATCAATAAAATCTACCAATTTTTAATCAACTGGTCTTAATATATACATTTTCGCCATTCGTACCATATCTAGCGTGTTCAAGTAAAAATTTTGTAGGGTCGCTGTACGCGCTTTAAGCGTTTTTCTACATTTTAAAGCTTTTAAACATTTAAAACACTTTGTAAATTTTTGCTTGCTTCAGTTTTTATTTTTGTTTGTTCTATTGCGAAAGAAAAAAAAAAACAAAATTTTCGTAGAAAGGAAAGGACGGCAGAAAGTTTAATTTCTAATTTTATTAAGAATTTATTTAATACTAAGAACAATGTATTTTGAAGGGTGTGTTCGTCTTCTTTGTAACGCATTTTTATAATTTTTGAAAAGTTTAAGAAATCTTAAATGGTACAAGTTAGCCGAAAGTTTTCAGGTTAAAGAGAATGCAAGTTATCATTATAAAAATGGACGCATTTTTTTTTGTTAATAATTCTGTGAATATTTTGATTTTATTAAGAAAATTTAGATTGGATAGGAAATGGCATACTATCAAATAGCTAATCAAATAAGTTATTTGATAGTATACCCTTTCTTATCTTATATTAATGATTGTCAATAGATAAATTATGAACTTTCTAGGTTATGTAGGTATTTTGTGAATAAAATGAATATATGGTCAATTATGCAGAAAAAATTTAAAAAAAAAGTATTAACCCGAGAATATATGTAATGAAAATATTTACATTGTTAATTACGCAAAAAAAAAAAAAAAACCTTCCATAAAAATACTTTATTGAGTGTATGTAATGTATGTATTATCCAATGTAAAAGTGTTTTTGTTTCTTTTAAAATGTATTGATGGTAATCTTAAAAAATAAAGTAATAACGCGATTTTTTTAAAATTCTGCGTCATTAATATTTGGATAATACTGAACATCAACTGCTAAATTTCGGGTATCGTTAAAGATTGGCGAATGGTAAACCTTAAAAAAAGTTTAATCCGCTTCTTTAATTTAAAAAAAAAAACAAATTATGTATAATTGCATTGAAGGTAATTATTATAAATTTTAAAAATTGTTTTAAAATAATGGTTTAAGATATTTGGTTTAATCTTTTTTTAATAAAATCTTATTATTAAACATTTGTTTGAAGCTATGAAATGTAAAAAAAAATTAAAGATAAGCTTATATTACTATATTATTTTACTAAATTACAGAATTCTTCATACTTTTTTTACTGTTTAGGCTTTAATTTTTAACTAAATAATTTATTAATACGAAACAGGGAATTATTTTTTTTATGTTCATTAGTAAATTACTGAACTATTCTGAAATTAAAAACTTAACCGAACAAATTTATACAATAACAATTACACTCAGAATTTAGTAAACTGCTATATAGTTATAAAGATTACTATTATGGTCATATGAAACTTTATCCATAGAAATGGCGAAAGTTTCAGAGTCTAACCTGTCAGAAAGCGATTAACAGCCAGCTGCAAATATTCATTTTTACATATATTAAATGAAAGAGAGTAAATAAATTCCATCAATAATTTCTAATATAATAACTTTTATAAACCAAATTTCAACTATTACAAGGTATTTGGTAACATACAATAATTATATTGAGCAATTTTTCATTGCATCTGAAAGCAGAATTAATATTTTTGTATTTATTAAATCTAATTAAATCTATTTTTATATTTATTAAATGTAATACATTATGAATGGCTCTATATACTTACAACATGTCTCCAATAGCATTATCATGTTAATAAAGATTAATCAATCATGTGGCATTTAATAATTAAACAATTCATTGATATAATTCTAAAAATCTTTTGTCAAAAAAGTGTTGTGTTTAAATAATAAGATGTAATAGTAGCAACATAAAATAAACAATTTTATTCTTATTTTACCACAATTCTAATATATGTTTAAGAGATGATATAAAAAGTATCAGGAATTTATTATTTTTAATTATTAGTCTAACATGTTTATTAATGGTAAATATAAAATCTAAAATATTTTCAAATGCAATTCTTTTCACGCGTTTTATTTTAAAGAATTTTTGCAAATTGTGAAGAATTAAAAATAATTTTAACTATTATTTGTACA
The DNA here is from genome assembly GCA_026543055.1 of Argiope trifasciata. NCBI lineage: Eukaryota > Metazoa > Arthropoda > Arachnida > Araneae > Araneidae > Argiope > Argiope trifasciata. The sequence continues at coordinate 696,493 of JAPMOQ010030034.1, forward strand.
TTCGGAAAGTAAAACAATCTTATTTATTCTCACAACCAAAAAAGAATGTTTCTATGATGTTTCTAATGAAGAAAAAAAAAAGATTGTTTGGTAAATAGAAAAAAGAAATTTAATTTTTTTTTATAAATTCATTTCCCAAAATTTAACTATACTTTCAATTAGTAAAAGAATTAATATTATAGTAATAGTTAAAGTCTTTTTATTTTCTTGCATATATTATGATTCAGTATTGAAATATTTTATTTGACTAGAATAAATTACGTAAGATATTTACCATGTTCTATTGATGAATTGTTAATTTTTTTTAATAGTTTGTTATTTAGTTACTAAGAAAAGAATTAATTTCAAAAACATCCGAAAGAAACGTAAAACCTTCTTAAAATGATTTAAATTCCAAATTATAAAATCTAAATTTAAAAAAAAGTTTAAATATCAAAGAAAATGCTTATAAATGGTGTTTCATAATTTAGTATATGAATATAATAAACAGTTAAAAAGAATATTATTTTTTTTTGTCATTGGACAACGTAATATTATTTTAAAAAAATCTCTCATTATCAATTTGTATCATTATCATTATGGTAATGCTACCTGAGTTTTTCAATTGTCTATTTTTTAAGGAATTCAGATTATTTCTGAAGCATCATAGTCTAACATGTACTTTTTAAAAATAATCAAAATTGAAATCAATTCAAAATAGTCTTGTCGAATAAAAATAAGTAAAATCAATTTAGGTGAACACATTATTAAATGAAGAAACTCAATTAGACATCATGTTTAGATGGCTTTATAATATTTAAGAATCAAAAAACATTTTCTGGATATTGAGTTCCGGATTGTAATCTTTTCCCTGATAAAGGAATTTGCACTGTAATCTGTAGAATTAAAATTAACTGCACCTTGGAAAAGAAAGGATATTCACCTTTTATAAAGAAACACAATGAGAACGATCTCATTAACATTTTTAATGATGAATTTTCACAATACTACTAATTTAAATTCTTCTTTTTCCACACAGATGGGGCCAATACATGAAAAATTTCTTATAATTATACTTAGCTTCTGTTATAATTCTGAATGCATTTCTTTCCATTTGCTTATTCATTCACTTATTATCCTGATTTATAAATTAAAATATACATAAAATTTTAGAATTTTTTTTATATTTCTTGCTGTCTCCTTAAAAAAATGTGATTTAGGGCACCCTTACCGAACAAAGAATTTAATCTATCTTTCGTAACGTTTATTTGATGAAATATACATTGTATGCTCTTTCAACAATTTCATTTCCAAATGCACCACAGAAATGCACTTTGATTTCATTTAAAATGACTAAGAATATCCTCGAAATGTCAGATAAACATCATGCAGCAATTCCTAAAACAATTGCTAATGCGAAATCAAAAACAGCCAAATATTCTGACAGCGCTATTCCTAAAGAATAAATAACGAAATTTCCCGGCAACTTAGCGTCACTTTTTTCTTTTCATATTTCCCCCACGAATTTATATGAAGCAGATCCTATTCGACGTTAAACGCTGCACGAAGTTTTGTGATGAAAATTCGCCGTCTTTTTCCAATTTTCACCGTGCAGACGCGGCGACAGGAATCATTCCCTTTGCTTTGCGAATATGTAAATACGTGACAGGAGACCTTGGAGCTAGATCAAAGACACTTATCTGACACACATACAGTCTGCTTCGACGCCTTTATCCGTTTCGTGAGGCAAAGGAAGCTTTTCTTTTCCTTTTTTTTATTTTTTCTATCTATCCTTTCACGAACATACCAAGAAAGAAAATAGAATTCAACTCTTTAGACTGGATCGTTGCTATATTTTATTTATTTATTTATTCAAGCCAGACTCGTGCGTTCTTCGAGCTAAACTAGTGAGTGACTACTGTGCATGCAACGCGCTGGATAAAAGATTTGAAAGAAAGATGGAAAGTAAGAAATGACATCAGAATTTTCGGAAAGAAAGAGAAAAATATATATATATGTGTGTGTGTGTGTGCACGGGTCTGAAGGTATGGAGGAAGGTGCAAAATGCTGGGTATTAAATTTGGCAGAAAACACCTTTCGTTCTGAGAATAAACAGGTTCAAGAAAGTAGAGAATGCTGCTCTATACGTATCTGTGAAATTCAATTTAAAAGATTCAGCTCGGAAATTCTTGCTTCCTGGAATGATGTCAAAAACTACAGATATATTTTTAAAAGTTCATTATTTAATGCAGGAATTCATCTTTCGTTAATATATTGCTTTCCCCTTTAAACTCTTTTTTTAATAAGAGAATATATTAAATTTATAATCAGAAAAATTGGGGATTTGTCTGCTTCAAAGCACAAAACAAAAATTTATAAGAATCAATAAAGATTTTTAAATGTAAAAATTGTAATACCAAGTTAGATCCCTTGAAAAAAGTTACAATATGAAAATTAAGAAAAGTTAGTCATTTCATAGATTTTTTGACAGTTAAAAGAAGCAAATAGTTTTGAAATATCCTTCACATTCACTGAAGTTAACATTAAATTTTAAGGCGAATATTATTTAAATTGTTTTTACTCTTAGATAATAGGTCATAAGATGTACCTTAATATATGAGTTTCGATAATTAAAATCGAAATTAATGCATGTAATTAATATCTGAATTTCGAATAATTAATTCATAAATTATTATCTAAGTTATTAATATAAGGTATTTGCAGGACCGAAAAAACAACAAAATTTTTTATGAAACATAGAAAATCTGTGAAAGAAATGCTACAAATATTAATTTTTTCTTCGTTAGAATGAACGGGAGTTTTCAGATAAAAAGATTTATGATCAATTCTTTTAAAGAAAATAAATTAATAAAAATAACTTAGACTCCTACATGAATTAAGCAAAAACATTCGTTTAATAACGATGATTTGCTTAAAAATAAAATTTCGTATGAAAAACAAAATTAAAAGTTTAATAACCTGGACACGATAGAAACATAATATAATGAACTTACTTTTATTTACTTATTGATACTTACATTGTAACTATTTTCTTTTAGAAAATTGTAAATTCTTTACTCATTTTGATGCACATTTTTATTAAGGTTACTTCAGACACAGAAGCGAACGTGAATTCACTGCCTAAATTTGTGAAAACTGTATATTTTTATTTCGAAGTATCTAATCAATAAACGCCGTTAAAAGAATAACAGTATATTTATTTTCAAAAATTAAGAATTCTCCGGTTTTAAAATACCGTCGCTAATTTAAATGTGATTTAATAGAACCTTAAATTAAAATTACATCCTTTAGAAAAAAATTAATAAGATATTATAGAATTTTACACGAATGAAAAAAATATTATTATTTAGAAAAGGTTATCTCTTTGAAAATCATATTTTATGCAATATATAATACTATTAACATTGATTTCATATTTCGTTACTGATCATATAACTTTTCAACAGTTATTTTGAATGAAAGAACTCTGTTATTTTTTATAACAATGTATATCTTTTGTTTTGTGTAACATTCTTTTTTTCCAATAAAATAAGAATATTTTTAAAGGGAGTAATGTAGGCATTAATAAAGGATGCTTATTTTATTACTACACTTAAAAGCAATACAAAAATTATATTAATTTTGTTTTAAATATGATAGTGGGAGGGGTTAACTTTTTTTCGCATGGATATTTCATAATCTTTTATATTCTCCCTTTTACTCTTAGAATAAACATCGATAAATCATCCATCTGTGCATCATTCGACACAAAGTAGAAGAAAAATATAATTCAATAAATACATAATAAAGGTCGGAAATTATAAAATTTCCACCCGTGGCTCTTCGTCCACCTCGCTTTGAAAACTCATTTACATTTCAAATTTATGTGTTTGATTTGCTCAGTTAAAACTGAAGTTTTCCTTTCATTATTTCTTTCTTTTCTGGCCTGAAAGGACTGGATTTGGCAAGAAACTTGATTACAAATGAACATCAAAGAGAAAACGAATGCTGTGCGCAAAGAAAAATTTCAACAGAACAGATCGATACGAAAGGAAAGGGCATTTTTGGAAGAAAAAAAATGATACATTTTAATTTTTCTCGTTTCTATTGAGTTATGAAGGGGGACTAATCTTTTTGTTGGGTGTATGTACCCTCGAGCTATATGATCTTTTGGCTTATGCCCAACCTTAACATTTTTAGGAACCCTCCCTCTGATATTTATTGCAATTTTAAAAAGTTTTCTGTTTTACGCATGCATTAATAAATTCTATTAGTCTGCTTCCTACAATTTTTTTTCTTGTCACGAAGTTACTTAAAGAATAAAAATGTCTGAGTCATGAGGCAGATGATTATTTGAATGTCTTTAAAGATTATTAGATGAAAAAAGATTTATGGTTATCTTTTGTGAAATGCCATCTTTATATTTCAATTTTCATTTGTAAAAAACGCTTATTTTCTATTAAGTTGATTCAATAACTGGCGAGGTTATTTATGCGTAGCCAGTTACATGGAAAAGTGTTTTGAAAACTCTGCTTAAATAAATATGGAAATAAACTTCTACATGCATTTAAATTATAACGTAAAATTCAATGATATCATTTTATTTTAACATGGAGTTATCAGAGACACATTTGAATTAAAGTATTTAAATAGGTTCAATGATATGAATTGCTTTTATGTCGTTTCTTATCTTATTTGGATTGAACACAAATTCAAACAAAGTAAGAAATCGGAGAATGAGGGGTGTAATAGCTTCTGAGGATAAAGCCCCTTAAGCATCGAAAGCCAGAAGTCTGACTTTAGGTCATATGAATGGGATACTCTAACACTCGCTTGCGCAACACCTTTTTACAGGACTCCCAGATCACGGGAAAGACGTTCTATCCCTAGGCTAGGAATTGTTTTTATTTTGTCACGAAATTATTAGAGACATATCTAAATTAAATTATTTAAGTATAATTAAAGATACGTTTCGTTTGTTTTGTTTTGTTTAGAATTTATTCATGATTATATTTATTATTCATGATTATTTTATATGCTGATGCAAATAATTTCCGAATGAAATACCTTCAGAAATTAATAACTGTAACTGATTTTCCATATATAACTGAAACTGATTTTCGACAGAAAAATACTAATTTAGATTTGCTAATATTCATCTGGGGGGATTTCAGATTGAAGTTATTCATATACACAGTGAAATCGAGAATTCTTAGTTTATTGCTAATGTATAATACATTTAGAAATATAGATTAGATACGTTAGAAAAGTAAACTCGTATCTTTCAGAAATATTTTAGACATAGAACAACAGAATCATTATAATGAAATAATTTTATTTTTAATATTATCATATATGACAAATTCACATTTCTATATGTGATATGATTTGAACGATATATATGGTATCTAATCACTGTTTTCTAAAACTTTTATATAATTTTATATATTTTTTTATGTAACAAAATTTCTTACTTTTTCTATTTTATATTATATTTTTTTAAAATGTAAATATGTAAATATTTTTTTAAAATGTAAATATAACTGTGTTATGGTACATATCATTTACATAAATGTTTTTTCCTGAAAAATTTAGCACAAAATGAAGCGTGATGTGGTGAAAGAGATTCGTTATTTTTAAAATATTTTCTATACATTTTAATACATTATTAAAACAATATACTTATTATAATACTATACATTTTTAATATATAATTAGATACAGTCAGAAAATATACATTTTTTAATTGTTTCGACCATTGCATAATGAAGTTGTTAATTCTATTTTAATTATGTGATGACGAATTTAATTTTAATTAATTAACGAATTTTAAAAAGTGTGTTTTGTGCATAAAATATACGGAGAACAAATTTATACACATTAAAAGATATTTAAATCAAAATATTTAGCTCATAGAATCAAACATATTCAGTGGAATATAAATATCGCAATAGTTTTATTTGAAAATTGCCATTCATAAAATATTGATAAATTTATTGTCAAAAAACTAATATTTATAATTTATCTAATAATATATGGTTTAGAATTTCATACTTTGAATCTAATAAATTATATCGAAAATAAAACGTATTTAATTTCCTAATTATATCATTATACTAGTGTTATTACTGAAAAATGTTTTTGAAAATTTTGGTATAAGTTTATTTTCATCTAAAATTTGCAGGTAGAAAAATTTACTTCTGAGAATAGAGATATTTTTAATCGTTTGAAACGTTATCTGCAAACAGTTAATAATAATAGTTAACAGCAAATAACCAAGTTCATAAATTAAATTAATAATTTGAGATAAATGAATTCTCTTTGAGTTTTAAACCTTTGTTCGTAAATGAATTTTCAATTAGTCATTGTTTCGATATTCAGATAAGATACAAGGTAAACAATTTGAAATTTCCATAATAATAATAATTCAGCTATTATTATATAAATTTTTTTTAAAAATGTTTTTCATAGAATTCTAATTTGTTTTGTCTCTCTACTATTAACATAGTAGAAGAAAATATTGGATAACAAAAATATGATTATAAAATTACATTTCAAATTAGAATAAATTTAAAAAAATGTATATGATTTTCTTGTAAATATTCATTAGATTCACATCATAATATTAAAAAAAAGTTACTGTCAGCTCATAAAATGAAAAGAACCCTTTATAGAATAAAAATTATAAAATTAAAAAAGAAGGACATACTTTAGTTTATATGAGTTCATTGTAACTATAAAATGTATTAATTAAATAACATTATATCAAAGAAAATTTGAATAATTCCATCTAATATTTAAATATTTTGTCACTTTGTAATAATAATAAGAAAAAACGTATCAAAATTAGTAATTTTATTCGAGAATTTCGGATACTAGCAATTCTTTTTATTATTTGGGTTTTACTTTCAATATAATCAAGCGTCTTGCAATTAATTTAGTTATTATAAACCATAATAATAACCATGTTTTATTTTTTATTTAGACTATAAAAATGTTTACTTTCAACACTAAAAATACATATTTATAAGCTTTAAAAATTGGAAAAAATGGTATGTGTTTAGCAATAAATTTAATATTTTGTGAATATTAAACATTGATTTTATTATATGTTTAGGTTTACTTTTTGATAATGAAGAAACGAAGTAATATAATTTGTGCATTTCAGCTTAAATATGATTTTTAACTTTCAGTCTTAGCTAATTTTACACATACATGAAAATTGTGATTACTCATCACTTATGTATATAAAACATATTACCCCATATTTTGCATGAAAAATTTAAGTTTAATCCTATTAACCAGGATTTATGTAATTCAAAAATTGATGGAACAATCCAAAGTTAATGGATTGGAATTTTATATCCCCCATATTAAAATTATAGACCATTATTAATCAGACTAAATCAGTAATTGTAAAAGATTTAAATTAATTATTAATTTTTCACACCAAAAGTATTTCTAAAAGATCCATTAAAATACAGCAGATATATATTTAAAATAAATTAGTTATTTAAGAAAACTGATTTAATTGTGCACTTAAAATGATGAAAGTAATTAAAATAAAGTTAAGGATGAATAAGCATTTATAGTTATTTTTAATTTTTTATGGATTGTTATACATGGAGTCCACTGGTGTGGCGTGGAAGTTGAGAGAGGGTGTGCAAATTTATGTGTTATCCTCGTCATCTGAATGACGCTCAAAATTACGAGGTACGATCGAAAATAAAGATAGCATTGCTTTAAAACTATACTTTAATATAACTAAACTAAAAAAAATTCACACAAGGAAATGAAGGGGAAAAAAATCCAGCTTTAAAAATATTTGACGTGATATAAATGCCATGTAAATAGATTACTAACTAAATTTAGGAAAAGGAAAACAGAATAATCAGCCGCTGTAAGAATACTAAATACATTCCATTAACGAATAAATTAGAATAGGAACAAAAGCCTGAACCATAACTAAATCTCAGCTGACACTGCCTTTTCTGTAAACTTCCATACATTAGCCACCACAAAAGAAAACTCGCTAAATATATCACCACGCAACGCTAAACAAAGAACGCACCCAACAACTCCAAATCTGAAACGTGTTCATTAAAGGTAACATCCGTTCCGAGGTGTCATAACTGGAGAGAGGAAAGTGACACGGGGAGTTGTCTCGCACGTTGCAAACTCCACCACATCCCCATCAAGTGACATTTATGTACCAGCCTAACCAATCCCCAAGCCGCTCCATTCCCACAATAAATGTTGCAACGCAGATCAACACCCAGAGCGTCATTCGCGTTAAAGGCAGTTGCGCAATTTAGCGGCGGTGTTTGCCCCTACAAATCTTTTATTCACTCGTGCTTAATTAATGGGCCCATCCTGTCGGAAATTAGTCAACCACATTGTTACAGCTGACGCCACAATGTTCTAAATAATAGTTTCAATGTCAAGGGTTTAATTTTGCTGGCGTTCACTGGGAACGTCAGACGACGAAAAAGGGAAAGTGAACGTGCTCGGAGATATGAAATATTTGCATAGATTATGCCTTGTGAAAGGAATAAAGCGTGGAAGGCATTCCGATTAGGGGAGGATTTCGAACGACGCTCTAACGAGAAAGAACTGGAGGGGGATGCCTTCCAATTCGCGGGGATTAGAATAAGAGGGTTTTCGAAGTTTTCGATCCTTGAATTTCACACTCCCTTCATTCAGAAAATTTAATTAGGATATTCACTTATCTGCTTGTTAAATAAGCTGCCCCCAAGTTTCTGATTCCATTTTTCGCCTGCATTTGTGTAATCCGCGCTTTGTAATTCCATACTTCCTCGGAATTAAAGCTGGTATCAAGAACCATATGAATAGCATTTGCTCGTTTGTTACTTGCATTTAATTTTTATGGAGGTGCTATTGTTTAAAACAGAGTATATATTTCTGAAGCAAAAATAGGGACGTGTAATCGGATATGCATTTTTATCCTTCTTTGTTTTGAGATTATTTTCTATGCGTGGGAGTTTGTTTATTGAAATAATGAAGTTGGCTGTATAGCTGAAATACCAGCAAGAATTATATACATTTCTACAGGTTGAAGTATATTTATTAAAATATTTAAAATGATTATTATCATGGGGCTTACCTGTGACTTGTACCTACTATTTGACTATACGAATTTGCGTTTAAATAGGTGACCCATTCTGTATCACAATTAAGAAATAACTGTGAAGAACAAATAGGTGGTTCAAATATCAGATGTGAAGTTTTTCAAAATTTGTGAAAACTTGAAATTAAAATTTGTGAATACATTGAAAAGTCGATTTTTTACCAAACTATGAATTTTTAAAAAAATATTATTCGTAACGCTTTTTGTAAAATGGTTGCAAATTAAAAAAAATATTTTGGGGTATTTTGGACAATTTTTATGTTTGATATTTGCGTACGTTTTGATACGGTTTTACATCTTAACATGCTTTTTCTCAAATATAAGATAAATAGAATTTCTTACTCAAAACATCATAAATGAAACTGTTAATGAATAATTTTTTGCTCAAATTCGTTATAATAATTTCTTAGTATACTCTTTCTGAACTTGAAAACAAGTACTCTATTCACTTAGAAATATTTCACAGATATTTTAGAGCTTCACAATGTGAAAAACAATTTAAATTTTCGCGTTTTCTCAGCTGAATCTCAATCTTTAAAGAATGGATAGAAATATAGTTTATTTTTTGTTTCAGGAACTAAATAGTATGTCCCTTACGGTATCTGCAGAAATTACAGCAAATCATTAGATAAACCCCTTAAATATTTTTTGGTTTATACCTTTTTTAATCAAACATGCCCTTTTTTCTAATTAAACAACTTTTGTCATTTAACTGGTGCATTTTGCTTTCATTGAGGATTTTTACATTCCTTTTGACGAAAATATTCAAAAATACAACTTTCGGAATTTTTTCAAAAAATTTACCCCGAAAATAATCACATAAAAATTTGAGCATTTCGTATACACTTTACTAACTAGAGCTTTTATGATAATAGATTTTGCATATTTTTGATTTTCTATGCCCGTAAAGAAATAATAAGTATATAATCAAACTTTCTGCTCAAGTCCATTGACGATATTGCTCAATTTTTGAGTCATCACATTTGCATAGAAACATACTTATATACATGTATAATTACGATAGTGTAAGTTTGTTTGAAATTAGATGTCTAAAATGGTTTCATCAAAATATTCGAAATTTAGGTTTTTTTTTTTTTTTTTTTTTTTTTTTGCTATCACGAATGCATTTTACCTCAGATGTTCATCTCAGATCCATAACCGTATTCCACCTCAGGTGTCTTCATGTGATTTAGAATACAAAAAAGAAGTACAAAAAGCGAAATCTGCATATGTAATGCATGCTAGATTGCTGTGAAAATTAATGTGAACCTATCATAGTTTCACAACGCAATTCTAATCATTCTCATATTAATATTAACAGATTTTGTGTCTCAAGATATTCTCAATTATTGTACTAAGATTTCGAGCAATCAAAGCTGTTTCTTAGCATTATAATGCTATATGCAAATAGAGACTCTATGGGTAATGGGATAATGGAAAGTCCTAATTACAGTCCCTCGGTCTAATAACTATTCCCATTTACTGCCGTGTGCAATCCTGTCTTAACACTGATTAATAACGTCCATCATGAGAATTCGCATTAAATGCTGGGTTGCTATTACATTCTAGTCAGGTTCAAGATGTAAACAACTATATAAAGGAATATTAACGCATATATCTTGAGAATTTTGCAAGTATACGACATACAAGTAAAACATGAAATAATTTACAATTAAAAAAGCAAATGAAGCAAGTGATAATAGTCTAAAACAAAGTAAGAATATTTAGTATTGCTGGAATTTTATATTGCATAAAAACGCTTACTCAAAAATATTTGACGCAGGAAGAATACAATTGCATTAATTTAAGGTATCAATATATTTCGAGTCTTAATTAAGCTGAATGATATCTATTTAATAAATTATATTAAAATTTTTCATCTGATCTTTACAATATGGAAAGTACTGGTTTCAAAAATGCATAACTTTTATGCCCTGTATCATATAATAAGGATTGTAATAATAATAATGTTTCAAAAATGTGCTCAGTATTTTTGGAGGACTTTTCAACAAATAATGTTACGGTTTTGTTTTGTCATGGGAAAGGGTCATTTTGTCATTTTTGAAAAGAATGGTGCGATTTAAAGCAGTGACATGATTAAACAACAACACATTTAGTAATTCGCTTTCCGTTATGACACAACAGTGTAAGGAATTTTCATCTCCAATGACGGACAAAAATTCCGCATTGAGTCCAGAATCTGTTATGCTTCGAATGAGAAACTAAGATTATATTATGAATCGAAATTTATTGTGGATTTAATGTTAATTTTATCGATTAAACATAATAAATGTAACAAAGAAAAACATTTAAGTTTTTAAAGACTGTAACTCTGATGAAATTCATTCCTAATTAGAAAATATGCTTTGCGAAATGTAATGATAATAAATGGGACATTAATTCAGGGATACTTTTAAAAATTAAGGACAAGCAATTATACATAAATATTAACCATTGTACTGCCGTCTAAAACCCATTCAATGCTTTAAATCGTTTACTGTTATGACTAACATCGGTGCTTCACAGCTTCTGTCCGGTTAGATTATCTTTGTAATTTCTTAACTAAGGTCATTTCATAAGAAAGAAACTGGGAAGAAATTCTGAAACTAATAACATAAGATTTAACTATCTTATTTATTACTACTTATATTTATTATTATTCATGTACTGTAGATAAACTTTAATAATTAAGAAAGACAGAAGTTGCCAATATAAATAATAAAAAATAAACTTAAAGTATATTTTAGATACCAAAAAATGGAATAAAACTGTATCTAAACTAATACTGTATTCTATCTACATGGACCAAATACTGTATCTATTTTGAAAGAAAAATCAATGGAATATTTTAGAAAAATGAATTTCTGATAAAGGAAGAATGAAATTTTAAAAGATCTACTTGATACCGGCTTTAAACTGAATCATAAGACAAAATTTTATCTCTCTATTTCACAAGAATTGGATATATATGGGATTATAACTATAGATATCCACATCTATATTATCTATATATATCCACATTTATATTGTCAATATATATCCACATCTATATTATATATCACTAAAATTATAACTATATATATTCAAACATATTTTCCAATAGAAAAATTGAAATTCTTAGAAACTAATTCGACTTGCTAAACGAAATCTTAAAATCCCATATAGCTTAATCTAATTTGGAAATTTGAAAGGAGTAACGGAAATATGAAACTATTGATAGTATACTATCATTAAAATAAATAATAATAGTATATTATCCTTAGAATTATAATGGCAGTTATAATATATTTTTTATTTTATTTTTAATTGATTTCTTGGAATTCTCTACTTAATAAAATCCTCCGTTCGTTTAATTTCTTAACCGGTTCTAGGGACATGGTAAGTTTGCTTCCGAGCAAATTGATCGAGCTTTTTCATGATGTTGCGAAGACTGGCATAAGCTTAGACAAATGTTTCAGCAAAACAGGAATTTAGATATTTCCTTATCTCGCACCAAATGGATTAATTTAATTTGTTGCTTAATTAATAATTTATCGAATAAATTGATCAATTAAATTTATCTAATAAGCTAAAAGAATAACGTTTCTTAAGTCAAGTTTAAAAATATTTTAAATAATACCATGGCTAGTAAAAAAATTGCCTTTTAAAGTATTAATAACATTATATTCAGAAATTTAAAAAGTAATAATTTGATTTTGAATTTATTAGGACAAAGTTTTTTTTTTATTACTGTAATTACAATTCGCTTTTTTACCAATTTTTTTTACTGTATTCTGCTTTCCAGTTTTTTTAATATTTTACGTTTCATTACCTTAATGAAATTTTAACTAAGTTGTCCAAAATTATCTCCCAAATAACACTTATATAAAATTATAATTTAATAAAACTAATCACTAACTTATGATTAGCTTCTTAAGAACAAAAATATTATATTTTTATTAGAAACACATTTAGACACCGTAGAATATATCAGCATTTACGAATTGAGGATGTGAACTAAAAGAATTCAAAATTATCTCTCCAAACATGCTAACCTTAATTAAATAAAAACATGTAATGCGAATCTAAACCACATTTAATTTTAAATTACAATTATTTATAATCTTAGACATCTTCGTTTTGAAAGAATAAAGATTTTCCATGCACTATCTAAGCAAATCGTTTTATTTTCCGAAATATATTGAGATAGAGAGATATTTTTTATGGTACGCGAAGTTTTACCAAAGATCACAGAGCACATCAAAGGAAAAGAAAGATGTTACTACTCTGAACCCAACATGAGATCGAAGGAATCGTATCAAAACTGACAGAATTTCGAACATCTCTTACTCTTGTCTCGAGATGATATACATCGGGGATGTGAAACGATACCTTGAGCAGATAAGAAAAAGTAGGAAACGAAGCTCCTGAAAAGAAATAGATATCCTTTTGAGAAAATACAGCTGTGAAAATATTTTCCTGGAGACTGGAGATTTCTTGTCCTAATAGGGATGTTGGAAATGTGCGTTCACTTTATTCCGCAGAAATTATTTTCTAATTGATATATTTGATTACTGAGTAATATAAATTATTGATTATAAGTGGTCTTTGATATTGGTTTGAAAAGAAAACAATTTTGATGTTTTTAATAAAATATAAACGTGAAATTGTTAATCTGCTGCTATTTTTAACTGTTGGTTCTGAGAGATTTTAAATTATTCCATGTTCATTACATTCGTATATTCATTGCATTTTATTCTCAGAAAATTACACTTCTTTATTGGAAGATATATCTTAGTAGATATAAATGAAAGATTGATGGTAATTTTTGTTTAACCTGTGAATGAAATATATAATTCATAAATGTAATTACCCTTAAATTAATACATCATAAATATTAATACAGTTTATAATACACACTTCCGCATTGTAAGAAAAGACATTTATACGTATACGAATGAAAATTTGATGACTACTGTGGTTTATTCTGAGAATGAAGTGTTATAATCCATAAATTATCATATATCAATAAATATAAATCATAAATATTCGTATTGTAATAAGATATATCTATATATATGAATGAGAATTTGATAGCTACTATTGTTTAATCTGAAAGTGATGTGTCAAAATTCATAAATATAATAATGTCATAAATTATCATTCATACATAATGTGTAATTATTTATAGTAAGAAAATACATCTTTATGTTTATAAATGAGAATGTGATAGCTCTTATTGTTTTATCTAAGAATGAGATGTCATTATTCCATAAATTTTCATATATCAATGTACATAAACATGTAACATGATGTTCGTTTCTTTATTGAAAGAAAAGATATCTGTACGTTAATAAAATTTCATGACTGCAGTTGTATAATCTGAAAATGAGATGTCATTACCAATAAATAATCATATATTCAAATACATTATCATATTCAATAATGTTTGATTCCTTATGCGAAGAAAAAAGATCTATATGGGTACGAATGAGAATTTGATGACTAATGTTTTTTAATTTGAAAATATAATCCATAATAATGAATAACATATCAAAAAATAATTAATATAATCTTATGCAAAGTGCTAGGTCTGTTTTCTTCTCAGTAGTTGATATACGAACCATTAGAAACATACATACGGTTAAGATTGAAAATATATATTTTAGGCGAAATAAAAAATGACTTTTTAGTTTATTATAGTAGATATCACTGCTGAAAAAAATTCGAAATATATATTTGGATGCGGTCCCCTAATGCCATTAGTAAAATAAATTAAAAAAAAAAATTCGTCAAGTTTGAAATTTTAAATAAAAACGATTTCCCTATTTAATTAAAACTGATCTAATTATTAATAAACCTTTCAATTTCATTACTGAAGGCCATTTTAGATACTATCTCAAAAAATATCCTCCCAACAAAATACCTAGGCTTTGCTGTGGCATCTATTGGTCGAGTTACAATAATATAATTTTAGAATAATAGAATAATTGTATCAGTTTTAATTGCAAAAGAATGTAATTTTTTTTACTTGAAATGTAAATGTACAAAGAAAATTTTAATGAATATAATTGGCAGGGCAAAAATAATGCATAAAAAATTGGATTTCATATTCAGTCAATAATACATTTAACTGACTCGAACAATAGAATAATAAAAAATTCTTTAGTTCATTTAAAATTCTTGAGAACATTTTATTATATCTCTACATTTATAAAATAGTTATTGGGGTCATGAGTTATATTAAATTTATACCTTGTATATTATTGTATGATAGTGTATTAAGCAGAGAATTGTAGGATGCTTAATAAACAGGTTAACAAACAGTGAAATGCAATTGATTCAGTCTGCCAATAAATTTCTATTTTGTCAGACTAACGGATTTAATTAAAGGATATTCATATTTTTTTAGGAAAATAAAAAAGAAGTTTATTTTCATATCAAATATATATCTATATATACGATTTCAGATTTTAAAGGGCGATATTAATTTAACAAAATAAAATAAGGTTTGCTTTCTTTTATATTTTCCAATTGACTAGGGGAAACTAAGTATAAATAATGATACATGATTTACATAGGGAAATTTACAAGAGAATTTTCGCAAGACTAACATAAATAGTTAGAAATGATAAGAAAATGTTAAATATAAAAATGCCAATTAAATGAAAAATTTTAAAGATTAAAATTTGCACACAATTGAATAAATGACTAATTTTTTTTGAAAACTAAACAATTTTCTTGACAAGAATTCGATTATAAATTTAAAACTTCATTGATCTTCTAAATTAATTACATTGACGTATAAAATATGACAATAGTAACAATGATGCATCACAGTTTATGCTGTTATATAGTAGTCTAATGGGTAGCTGGGAAGGCATATGGTCTATAAGGTAAATGGGCTCATATTTACTACATTTTTACTTTTAACTTATAAGGCTTCCTCTCATATCCTGGTATATATATATATATAAAAATTCAAGAGCTTTAATGAAGAGATTCTAATAAGAAAATGATAATTACCCTCATTTTAAAAGTAATTGAATGCTAAACTACATAAAATTCCCCAAATTTCCAAAATTAGTTAAAAATGGTTGCAAGTGTAAAAGGTAGGAAGAAAATTCAATGAAATCGGTAAGAAAACTCGTTTTGTCAAAAATTTATATTTGTGCTAAACTCATTAATATATTTATTTCATTCAAAAGTTTAAAGTTCAGGAAATATTTTATACAAACACCTGACTAGTAAACAGAGGAATATAGGCATTTAGTAATTTATTTGTGATCTCAATTCATCAATCACTTGTTGTTTCATTCAACAATGAAGTATTTAAAAAGATCAATAGCTTTATCATAAAAGGAAATGTATCCTGATTTCAAATATTATCAGCACGAATGAACAATCGATACAAATTTAAATTATATAATGCATGTTCAAATTATTATAAATAAAGGCACTGAATCAGTGCCTCCTTTTCATTAGTGAATGTTTGAGCAAGAAACAAGTGGATTTGTCAGTTTAACGATTCTTTACTATAAAACTACTTTTCACAGATGGTTCGCGCATAAATATTCTCATTAGCGTCAGGAAAATGCATTTGTTTACAAGGCAAGTCATAATATTTCATATCCCTGAAGTTGAAAATTCTGTTCAAATATATCAATTAATCAGGGATTTTAATTATAGTCCCCAATTTATTTAAAATCAAAGTAAATTAGAGAAGTATTTATTTTCTGATTCAGTCAACGTTTAAATATATGTCTTATATGGTTGGCTTACAAAAATGGTGGGAATAACAAATCATCAGAAGAAAGATATTATAAAGCAGGACATTATTTATTTAAGTTTCTCTTTCCATTACGATCTGGCTTGCATATCGCTGCATTGGTTGGACCATTTGATCTCTTTAGGACTCTAAATCATTCGACTGGTCTTAAAGCCATTTGAAAACGCCCAGCCATTAGGGACCCACAAACAAAGAAGGAGAGCGATTAAACGTTGCTTTCTCTTTCAATAATAAATTATTGCATTAGTCACGAAGATAAAACGTTGACAAAATCTTAAAACGCGTTCGCATATATTTATAAGCCTTTGTGGTACGATAAAAGCTCTGGTAATATTTTACCTCCAAACCAATTCTGCTGGCATAAATAAAACATTTCCATGCTGATCCTAAATTGTGTGTTGTTATTAAGCTGTTTTATATTTTATATTGTTAAAAGGAATGCTATAAATAAAACATTATGTTGAATAAGCATTATGAAGTTCATTACGATAACAAAAGGTATTTATTTCATAATACATACGGTGAAAGTATGATAGCTATATGATCGAAGCAAACTATCTGATAAAATTAAATATATTTTCTTTGAATACATGATTTTCTGTCTGCACAAATAATCGACAAATATATAAAAATGTTTTCATTAAGGAAATCATAAAATTTTATAATAATTCTTGCCTTTATATCATGAATTGTTTAATTTCGAGGAATTCCCATCAAAACACCAAAAGTTTAGACGCAATAAAAAGCTTTGTTATTTAATGAATGATTATTGTAGATGTCATAAACATATTCTATTATTCTGAGATTAGTTTATGTAGTTATGAAACTTTGAATTTTATTATATTAGATTTACCATCGTAATTTTCTCGAAACGGTGCTATGATTGGCGGTACTATTTGAAGTAGTCAATCAAATGGCCTGAAATTGCTCAATATAATGGTTATTAAAGTTTTAATCTGTGTTAGACGCAGATTACTTAAAAAAATATTTTATAAAATATGGGGTAATAGGATTAAAGATTGGATTAAATTTTAGGTATTGCATCGTTCTCGAAAATACATTTAATGATCCAATTATAGTAATACTTAAATTTATTTAAAATATTTATCTATTGTCATTTCAACTTGAATTAAATTTCTCTGTGTCTGATCTATCAAATACTCGGTCATGATTAGAATGTGTGTATATATATATTGGTTATTTTTTCCAGTTTTCTAGTTTCTTTCCATTTTTGTATGAAATATGAAAAATTACACAAACGAAAATGTATCCAAATAATTGTACAAATTCACGGAAACAATATCTCCATTCTTGCAGAATTATATTCGTTTATTATTAGTGATTAATTTTGTGATTTCTCAAAATTTAACTTTATTAAAATTTACCACTCTAGCTGTTGTTTCTTAGAAAGTAATTGGGAAGAAGAATATTTAAAAAAATAATGAATAATTTTATGTGCTAGAAAGTTTTATGGTAAAAGAATTTAAACCTACAACCAGAAATTCCGAATGAAATTAATAGTTATGTTTCTCAATCATTTGTGCTTTTAGACTTTGTTAATATCAATTATAATTACGTTTTTTAATGTTAGTATATTTAATTTGTATTAAGTAAATTAACCATTAGTATTTAAAAAAAACAGTAAATATATTGTTTTCATTTAATATATTTGTCATTAATGTTCATAAAGTGCTATTGCAAAAAAGCTATATTAGCGATTAAAAGATCTTAAAATAAACTCAATTGAATAGTAGGGCAACATCTTTATTTACTCTTTATTATATTGTCTTTGAAATCGTTCAAGGAAGCAGGTTTCTTTGCATAGATGCATTGTTTAATTAAGATAATTAATATAATTTATTAATTAACATCTACAAATGTATGAACTAAAGACGAAATGCTATGAAAAGTGTGTGAATATTCAGAAGTATAAACGACTCTATGAAAAATATTGTTCGTTCGACAAAAAGCACTTCAAAAACTCTGAGGTTAAAAGAATTATGAATAGTTTCTTATATCTAACAACAAAACACAACTCATCACATACATATTTCTTTTCATTTGGGGCTTAAATCGGACGGAAATACGCCAATTCGAGAGCGTGAAATAAAAACAGAGCACGAAAGAAATATTTATAACATTACTTCCTCGCATTTATGAGAAATGATCCGGATTCGGTATTCGCATTCATCTTCACCCAAAGCAATAGGAAAAGACGAGGAAACGTTAAAAGATATTTTATTATCTTCTTCACTTTCTTGATCACATTCCGCATTTCTCATCATTTGCAAATGGGAATTCTCCGCCTTTTGGATGTTGCAACTTTCCACCTAATAAAGTCACTTCATACTCATGGATAAACGGTAAGTGAAGCAAAACATTTGCAATTATAAATATATCGTGCATTGCCTAACTTCAGATCATATCGGAAAGAACAATTCTTTTATTGCATGAAACAATTGGGGTTGTCTCTTACTTCTTTTTCCGTTATGCACTTATGGTTATTAAATTGGAATTCTAATACGGTTCTGTATTTTGACGCTTTTACATCGATCAATTATTACATACGAATCAATTATTTTATTTAACATATCTGCTCATATAAAAACATTAATCTTTGTTCATACTATTAGAGCTTATATTATATTAAGTACATTAGCATTTCCTTTTAAAACAGCACTTGGGCTATTTTGATACAGATGTCACAATTTTGAATCATGGACCGAGAAGGAGGACAGCATCTGAGGTGGAACATCCTCCCCAAGATTCCACATCACACTAGTGGGAGGACAGTTTAGTTTAGTTGTATTAACGTCCCGTTTAAAGCAACCCGAGAGCTATTTTGAGATGGACCTCGTAATTTTTAACTTCAGCCAGATGACGAGGACGACACTTGAGCGTTCAAGAGACCCACTTACACGACGTTTCTTCGGTGTAATTGAATCTCGAACTTGAAACCATCCGATTACAAATCCGGGAACTTATCACAATGCCACTGCAGCTCATAATGTTAATAGAGTAAGTTTAATAATCTAATAAAAACTATATTAAAATTTCCTAAGGTTAACAATAGGTTTATTAAATTTTGCATAAATTACTTATTTGCACAGATGGAAAAAAAATCTCAACACCAAGAAAAAATTATTGCACAGTAATGAAATTTTAGGAATACATTTGTCTAGGTAACATATTTAATTGATTTAAGTTTCAAGATCACAGGTAGAGCCATTTCAAATGTAAAACGTTGGTACATTAGTAACCGGTGTAACCACCAGAATTTTGAATGCAAGCATTGTGTCGTTCAGGTGTCGGATATCAGTTTGTGGGATGGAGTTCCATGCCTGTTGCACTTGGGCGATCAATGCAGGGACGGTTAATGCTGGTTGTGGATGAGGCTGGAGTTGTCGTTCAATGAAGTCTCATACGTTCTCGATGGGAGAAAGATCTGGTGATCTAGCAGGCTAAGGCAAAATGTCGACACTCTGTAGAGCATGTTGGGTTACAACAGCGGTATGAGGGCGAGCGTTATCCTGTTGGAAAACACCCCCTTGAATGCTGTTCATGAATGGCAGTACAACAGGTTGTATCACAAGACTGACGTACAGATTTGTAGTCAGGGTGCGTGGGATAACCACGAGAGTCCTGCTGTCATACGAAGTTGCTCCCCAAACCATAACTCCGGGAGTTGGCCCTGTGTGTCTAGGCCGCAGACAGGTCACTAGCAGGCGTTCACCTGGCCTTCTTCTAACCAACAAACGGCTATCACTGCGACCAAGGCAGAACCGGCTTTCATCAGAAAACACAACAGATCCCCACTCCGTCCTCCAATGAGCTCTAGCTTGACACCACTCACGTCGCAAATGGCAGTGGTTTGGAGTCAGTGGAATACACTGTACAGGGCGTCTGGCTCGGAGCTGTCCTTGAAGTAACCGATTTGTAATAGTTCGTTGTGTCACTGTGGTGCCAACTGCAGCTCGAATTTCAGCTGCAGACGCTGTACGATTGGCCACAGCCATACGCCGAATACGACGGTCTTCCCTCTCAGTAGTACCACGTAGCTGCCCGGAGCCTGGTCTTCTTGAGGCAGTACCTTCCGTTGACCACTGCCATCAATACTCATGCACATTGGATACATTCCTGCCAAGCCTTTCAGCAATATCGCGGAAAGAAAACCCACCTTCTCATAGCCCTACAACACGACCTCGTTCAAACTCAGTGAGCTGTTGATAATGGCTTCTTCGTTTTCTCAGAGGCATCCTTGACTAACATTAACCCACTACGTCAAATCTGAATTGTAAATAACGATTACGAACCTTACAGCGCTTTTTTAAAGCAAACCTCATTTGCATGTTCATAGTGTCGCTACTAGCGCCACACTTACGCGCGTAACTCGAAATTTGAATCGACGTCATCTTTAAGATGTATAAACACGCCTACCAAATTTCCTTTATCTAGCACAGCTCCTTCCTAGTGCTGGGATTTTTTTCCATCAGTGCAATTATTTTTGCTTAAAAATTGTTGAGGATACTATATGTTCAATAATTTTTAAGCAAAATCATTGAGAATATAGTATATATGTTCATATATACTATATTCTCATTCACATATTTAAGTGTAGAAGATATATTCCTAAAATTTACGAAACATTATCTGGCAAAATGTACATTCCTATTCTTACGATTATCTATCAATCCTTAAAGGGAAATATGAAAAAAAGGTATTTTTACTTGATA
>JAPMOQ010030034.1:718130-732492 GCA_026543055.1 Argiope trifasciata
AGGCTAAATTAAAACGTTATTTTAATCAATGGAAAGGGTATAATTAAGGATATTTGGAAATGGCCCAGATCAGGGTAATTTTCAAAACCAGGAAGGATTTTGAATTGCAAATATTTTTAAAATCGATGAAGGAAAAGCTTCACTGATGGCACCTTCCAATGTGTTGAAAATTTTCAAGAATATATGTGGAGAAATCTTGTAATATATGTTTTTAGAAAAATAACACACTCTAAATGATAGCAGAAATTGTCAAATTCACTCTATCAGAAGAGAAATGTCTTGATTTGTATTATACTACAAATATACTGTCTACTTCAGGTTCGTAATACACCAATTTTCAACGTTTATACGTCGCTAAGTGTTTGAGAGGCTGAAAGTTGAACCATTTCCGAAATTCTTCGTCATTCGTTGACCTTGATTTAGATACATTTTCTTTTAGCTTTTTATTATGAGTTTTGTTTCTATATGAATGCTGTATCATTTATCAACGCAGTGTTTTATATTTACTCAATATTGCTCATTGTTTACGTAAACATTTAAAAAACCAATGAAAGGAAAGTTGCAATGGCGAATACTTCATCGTGTTGCAACTTTTTCTGCGTATATGTGCAGAAAACATATAAATAAATTATTTTAAGTGCTTAGAAAAATAAAACATTCAAAATAATAATAGAAATTGTGAAATTTACTCTAATAAGAGAGATTACTACTTTTTATTATACTACAAAAATACTGCCAATTTCAGCACTTTGAGAACTCAAATTTTCCACAATTTTATTTCAATAATGGATGAGACGCAAAAGGATGATCCATTTTCTGAATCCCTCTTACTTCTTTGAACATAATTTCTGCCCCAATATTATTTTTTGTACAGTTTTTCAATATTATTTTTCAATACAAGTGTCGTAATTGTGTACGACTGTTCTGTTTTACTTTTGCAAAAAATTGCGTGGTGGTTACTTATATAGTTAGTTCAAGTGACAGAAAAAACCATTTTCTATGATATTATTAAATAAGATTGATATTATCTACCATTGCTAATTTCAAAATGATATCAAAAATTCAGTAACAAAAAAAGAAGTGCTCTAACATACGAGTCATTATTACTTTGTTAAAAAAAGTAAGAAACCATATTTGAAGAACAGAAATTTTCCATTTATTAATTATAATTTAATTTGAAGTACCCTTACAGTAAATAAAAATCACATTAAGTATTTTATTGGAAATTAATATCCTTTTCTGACAACGTTTCGCAATCTGTAATTTTTTATCTGCTTTATTATCCGTAATTTTTAGTTTTCTAAGTCTGCAAATAAATATCGCTTACTTTATCGTTAAAATCTATTTTTGTATCTCCACTCATCCCTATTATGACTTAATAAATGTATCCTGAAAAACAGCGTAAAATTTTTGAATCCGACAACCGGAAGTATTATAATAGATTGTGCTCAAAATTAAAAAAATAAAATCTACTTCATTTTGGGAAAAGTAACATTTCTTAAAATTTTCTGTCGTTTTGAAACACACGTTATTGAAAGATTTGCCCATTTTTAAATTTTTTTATCGGTATCAATATATTAATATTTGGACAGTAATTTTAATGCGTATTGAAGATTTTTCTTTTGTGGAAAATTAATTTTGATTTCTTAAATGGAGTTATCACTATTACAGCACCGCTCGAATCGAGCGATTAGGTTAGTAGTACCTCAAATGTATTTTTTATGCAAATATAAGCGTTTTGTTTACACATAATCTGTACGGAGCACAAATAAAATAATTTAAAATAATTTTTATTTCCTATAAAGAAGCGATAAAAAACAATTGATACAGATATGCTACTACTTAACTCACAAAACTATCACAAATTGATATTATTTCTGACTATTTTTGAAATGTGGTTCAAGATTTAATAGGATTTTATCTCGTTAAAACGTTGAATATAGTTTCAATGAATGAAGAATAAAGAATTATTACTATTGAAAAGAGATATTAAAATACTTTTACGTTTAACGATGCATACAAATAGAAATTTAGTGAATATCTAAAATTCAAAGACTTTCGCATAACCATTTCAGTATATTTAATACAAAATCTCGAAACATTCTGAACTCAAGAGAGCTATTTGATAGTCAAATGCAAGATTTATAATTGAAATTTAAAATGCATCCACATTTAAATATCCACCTTCTAATAGAAGCTGCAAATTATATATGGTGCGTACGCTAACAAATACGTGCCTTAAAATTCTGTACCGAGATAACGATTGCCTTCAGTTTCCCTACATTACAATTCTAAATAATTCCCTACATAAGACAACCGACCACGAAGTACTTGATGTTTCAATAATAATCCACCCCTCTCAGTGGGATAATATCTTTCGATAGATCACAATTATATTTCCGCGAAAAGACTCCAGATGGTCATTTCCAACTCCAGAAACAGCAATTTCCGCCCAATCGGTGGGCCGAAAATGAGCGCGGCACCTTCTGATGTGGATTTTGGTGGTCTCAGCGCTCTCTCATCAATATGAGTTCAAGCGTGGAGGACACGAACGATTCAATTAAAAGTTCCCCGCCGCTTGAACTGACTTGGAATGGTATTTAATTGAAGGCTTGAACGGCTCTTCAGTGTCTGTCTCCTTTGCGGATTTTTGCTGAATGGACACTTCTACCTCGGAGGGAATTTCTCATATCACTCATTTTGCAGAATGTACTCTTAATGTTCGTACTTCTTGACACAGCGGAGTTTTCAAATTTAATGAAAATCAGCGGATTTATATTTAAGAAATTCGACTTTTCATTTCAAAGGAGCCTTCAGCGAATCCTTTAAAGAATTTAATGACTTTTATCTATGGATTTGGATGTTAAATGCAGAATTGGTGGGTAAGATTTGGATTAAAATTTTGACATTCGTTTCAATTTAAAAGAAAGTTGAAATTATTTAATAGAAGTAAGCTAATTTTGTAATAAGCTATATATGTGCAACATATTTTAGAAAAATTATATCCGCTTAATAGGATACTACTTAATAAAAATTCAATTTTTTTAAATTGCAGAGGATTCTCTTTAGTTTTATTCCAAAACTTTAACACAATAAATATAGAGGGGAATGAAAATATGATGATTTTAAACACGGGTCACCATTAGACTATCAGCATGTCTATTGGTGACCCGTAAAGAGCACTTTTTTATTCACTGCTTTACATTCTTTCTAATTTATAACGACAATCAAATGACATAAAACTTTCTCAGAAATAGAAAGAATCACTTAGTTGCGCTTCCGTGTTGTTACACATGTTATCAATTAAGTAAACATTTTACAATTGTTCATTTTGTATATCAAGAGTAACTTGATTTAATAGACAGTAATATGATTTTAATACATAAAATGAGCACATTTTTTTATATACATTTAGTTATTATGAACATATCTTTTAAAATATTTCTATATTATTATTATTATTAAATATCTATGTATTTTTTTTCCTTATTTACTATATTCATATTATTATATCATATTTAATAATTTCATATTTTAAAATATTAATATTTTTAGATGTGTGTGAAATAGAGTACGAAAACGGTATGAGCTTATATTATTATCCATTCAGATACTAAAATGTACATTTTTATTTTGCTGACATTTATTAGTGAGATCTAGGAGAGCGTGAACTCTAGCCTTCTTTTCCATCAAACAACTAAATAATTATTTTTATCTGATGCATAGTAAACTTTTTATTGCAGTTTAAATCTTTAATTTTTTTTTGCGTAAAAAATAACTTTTAACGATGTTAAAGAATTTCATTAAAAATCTTAACTCTGTTACAAACTTAAAGGCTTCTCACTACAAATATCTTATACTTTTATGTGATTCATAGAATATAATCCATCAAAAGACCAGTTGTATATTTATTTTCATTAATTTTTATCAATTTATAAAATATAAATATTTTAAGACACAATATTAGATTCAAAATTTTATACACATCTAAAAATATTTCATTTTAATTACTCTGAATAGAAATAAATAAACTATTATTCTTATTTAAAAGCTTCAGGCTGTACCTAGATAACTGAAAGGCTTATTTAGATTAGCATCAAGTACCAGATCACCGTGTTTCCTATAATTAGGTAGGGTTTTGGAAACAGGAGGGGTCCATTTTGTACCAGAATTTATTATGTGTCATGGTATGTTAATTACAGGAACAAAATATCAAATTTAATTTCGCTCTCCAAGCTATACATCCCACAAAATTTAGCTCTTTTACCCCACATTGTAAAATTTAACGCACTGAAAAGCCGTACTCATTGTATAATTTTAGTTGAAAGTATATCGTTAGAGCAATATTTCGAATATAAGGCTCCAACATCATTTCAGTTTTGTCTCATACGTTGATTAATTTTTTTTAATAATGTAAATTAATTATGAATTGCATTTCATTGAAAATTCTTTGCACTTTTTGATATAAAATGTTCAATCTAAAAAGATATTTTGATAAGATTAAATAATTAAAAATAAGAAAACTCCTTTTTTACTATTTCATTTCCACTAAATCGTAAACACATTATCTGTACACTTAATAAAATTGTACACTTAAAATTTGTACACTTAATTAATTTTGACCATTTAAATTTTCATTCTTCAACTTCAAAAACAAATGAAAAATTTAGCATAAAAAGTTGTTTAAATAAAAGATTAATAAAAAGAATTAAAAATAGATGAAAAGCAGTTTAAATAAAAAAGAATAATAAAATAGAATAAAGAGAAGTTATTTCCACATTTTTAAATCAATGATAGACACAAATGTCGGTGTGTTTAGTCAAAAATTATCAGATTTTGAATATTTAAACTTTTTTTTTCTCAACTGAAAAAACAAAATAAAAAGCAATTTAAATTAAAAAAGGATAAAAAGAATAAAAAATAAAAATAGGAACTTTTTTGCATTCTTAATTTCTGTTAATTAAAATATTTATTTATGTTCTCAAACACAGAATTTTGCTTTATTTTTGTCTTATTTGATATTTTATGTTTGGTCATTAGATATTTAATTTCAAATTAAAGATTTCACCTTACAGCTTTAGATCTATTCGTGTATTCAGAAAGATGTGGTAACTGTGCATTGAAATAAATGTATCTACTTGAATTATAAGGAACATTTTAGTGTTATGATAGTAATAAATATAATACGCTGCTCCTGACTGCTTTATTTATGTGTCTTTCCACCGGCTGTTTGAAGAATATTGGCAACGTAAATAATCCATAAATTTGCTTCTTGGATAATGTATATCCTTTCTTCGATTCTATTCAACTTTTATTTTACTGGAAGAGAATATATATCTTAACCAATAATAAAGGAATGGAGATATACCTAATAAATGTTATTAATTACCTTTTTCAGATGCCTCTTAATTACTACAAATTACTGCAATTTTTTAACTTAATGAATAAAAGAAATAATTTATGCTGCAAAAATTATGATAATAATTATGGAATTCTTTCTATATAAAAGAAAACTATTTTGGCACTTTTTACAGATTTTTGGGAAAAAACAATAGCGTTTATTTCAGAAATGTCAGAGTTTTCCAATATGGAAAATAAGTCAATCATTTGTCTTATAATATAATGCAAAGTTTTTTTTTTGTAATGAATTTTGTAAACTTTTTTATTCGAGACGCAATGTAATTGATTACAGATTTTTAGTAAGAGAATACTATGGAATTCATTAAGGGATTACTAACTTTCAGCAAGGAAATTCTAAGGTATTTATTAAGTGATTAATAATTTTCAGAGTTGGAGAATTTTCATTGAATATTATGGTTTAAGAAATAAAAATCATTTATCCTAAAATTCAATGTCAATCATTATACGGGATATGGAATTTCATCCAATTTAATGTTAAAGTTTTAACATTTTATTCGATTTTCAAAGACGATTCGATTAAGCTTTTACCAAATTATAATTTTTATCCGTATAACCAATCACAATATTCAGACTTTGCATCATATGTTTTATATTTATATGTTGAGGCATTTTATTTAGAAATTTTTAAAAGTCAAAGATTTTGTGTATTTCCCTGTAGGTGTATTCATTTAAAAAAAAGTTTGGCAAAATAAAATGAAAATAAACAAAGATCCTGAAGAAACGTTTCATTATAATTTAATAAACTCTGAAAATGTTACAAATATGAGAAAAAAGAAAACTCTATTTATACCATTCGAAATCAATGCGTCAAGAATATATTTGCAATTATAATTAATACTCTATGTAAAATGTATTGTAAATCATAACAGAACTCATTTACTTCAAATTGATATTAATGAAATTGATTACAAATATAAATTATTTAGATAACTAACAACCTTCATTATAAAGTATGATTTGATTACCATTAGTGTTCCATTAAATTTGGAAAAAGTATAAATAAATATTTGCTTATTTTTCTTTGAAAAATAAACTTGTAATTGCCTATTGATCCTTGGAAACTCTAAACCATCCATCACTTTTCCATTTCATTGAAATTTTGTACTACGTAATATTCAAGTTCTTCAACTAAATAAATACAGCATCTTAATACTGAGTATTTTTGTAGAATATAACAGCAATTCATTATTTTAATAGAATTTACTGTATATAGAATCGTAAAATAAAATGGGTAAGCAATTCGAGTCGATTGCAAACAAAATTTTATTACAATTTGAGATAAAAAATTTAAAATTCATCTTCCTGAAATAGAAATGTGAAATTATAAAAAAAAAATAATGACTTTAGCATTACATCTTTTGTGATTTATTAGAAAATACATTTAATGTTTAAGAAATTATGAAAAAAATATAAAAACACTAATTAAATTAAAATGACAACATAATACAATCAGTTTTAACTTAGCTTTTGATTTAAAAAAAGGACTTTAATGTGTATTAGAAATATAATTTTGAGTTTGATTTTGAAATATTTTTCTGGAAATATGCAAACTAACACAATTTTAGTATATTCTTACTATTCTCCTTATTATTTCAAATATAATGAATTACTTATAGTCCGTCATTAAATGCAATTTTTCATTAGAATTGTACATTTAAATAAAAATCATTGTTACATTTTAAAAGGATTTAAATACTGGATTTGTAAAATAAATATTCAAATAAATTAGAGTATATATTTTTTGATACAAAGTAAATAAAATTAAAAATATGCAGTGTATAGAAAAACATTACACAAACTTTATTATTTAATAATATTTTAATTAGTTATTAAATTGAAGCAAACAATTACATCCTAATTACATTGATAAATTAATAAAAACTCAATTATCTTTAATATTTGAATGGAGAACAATTAAATTAAATTCTAAGTGTAATTATTTTTAAATAAGTAAGAGCCAATTAGTATCTCAATAATGAAATTAAAAACGCAATGAATTACTGAAGGATTATAAAAATCACAGTAGATAGATTAGATGAAAAAATTTATTTTCTTTAAAGCATCAGATTCTATTTTTTGGTATTAATTATTTTATAATTCAAAATATTTAAAAGTAGATTAAATCGCTTCTCTAATTAAATGGTGGTGAAAATATAATTTTTTGTTGTGACAAATTTGTTTTGTCTTAAATGTTGTAAAAAAAGACGAGATTTGTTTTCATCTATTTTCTGAATTATATATCTTTATTATAGAGCGTTATTTTATTCTGTCTTGATTTCAAAATACAAATGAGGTTAAAGTTTAGTTTTATTTACAGGAAATTTTAAATTATCAACCGGCAAAAATAGGGTTTTTCACATATAAAGATTAATTACTAATCATCAGTAAACAATAGAATAATGTGAAATGGTTTTTCATATTATTCAATCATTTTTTTTATGAAAAATGATTGAATTTTAATAATCTTCACATAAAAAACTTGCTATAACAAATACTTTTTGCTTAATAATTGTTTTGTAATTATATACTTATATATTAAACTAAAAGCCATTTTTAATGACATACAAAATTTAGTTTTCGGTATTATTTGAACAGGCTAACATTTTGAATTTAGTTTTTTAAATATTTGGGCTAATCTCCATTTTTCATACTCTCTCTCTCACACACATATAAATAAATTACATCGCTGTAATTTAAAAGTGGAAAAAAATGTTGTGGAGAAAAATGTTTTGAAATTTCTAAATAATTCATTTCTACTTCTGGTTTTTATTTTTCATACTACTAATATTATCATTTTCATTAGAGCAGAGATGTTTTTTTAATTAAAATTACATAATTTTTTGGGATTATATATAGAAACAAATTCTAATATTATGTTCTTGATGAAGGATTTCAAAATCAAAATAACCTAATTTTATGAAGAAAGAAAAAGAAAAGAAACGTGAAACTTATACTGCTAGTAAGAAATACATAAGACAAAGATAAGCTTTCTAAATATAATTATACGTGCAAGTCAAATAAATGCATTACTATAGTGAAGGTTATGTCCTTAATCTTGACATCTGAGCATGAAGAAGTGCATTCAATACAGGCCATGGCTAGCATTCTGACATTTCAGATTATTTTTCTTTCTTCAAATCTTCTAATATTTTCAATACAATTAATAGTTAGGATAATTCTTTAGAAATCATATCGATAATTTGCATTTATATCAACTGTAAACTATTTAGAATAATTTTAAATATTTTCTAGATTGGAAATGATTTGAATTTTACGTGCGTTACTTGATAAATTGTCTCGTCATTTCTTTTGTTATGAATCATTTATTCAAACAAAGTAAACATGACAAATATAATTTATTTTCTAAAAATTATTCAAAATAAAGATCATCAGAAGAAAACGTTTCATTAATTGGTTTAAAGAAGCAAATCAATTGATTCATAAATAAATCGACATTTAAAATATTTTAATAAATAATTAATTACTTTAACATTTTAAATTATTTTATAATCATTTTTGAAGAAGTAATAAGAAGTTGATTGATCTAAAATTTATTTCCCAAAAAATATATATTTAGCACCTTCTATAAATATTTTTTATGTATTTGTTTGAATAGATGCAAATCATTGTTAATTTACTAATATTAATGCAGGAAATCAAGAAAAATTAAAATTTTGCGCAATTTAAAACAACAGATTTTTTTAAGATGCGTCATTCAGCATTTGAAAGATTTTCTCAAATAAGATTCGTTTCTTACCTGACATTTCCCCAGGGAGTATAAAACAATTGTTCTGACTTTAAATACTGAGAATTCTCAAAAGCAAATTTAAACATACAGTATCTCAAAAGAAAGCGAAATAATTTACAAAGGAAAGTTATAAATGAAATGGTGATGATTTTATTAACCAAATTAATATTTAATTACTGCTTTTACGAAAGTTATAATTCTACTCTTGAAATATTGTTATGATTTAACGAAATAAAAATTATCTTGATGTATGGTAAATTGTAATTAGTCTTTAAAAACTAGTTCTTTGGATTATTTTCTGTGAAAATACTTCTCAATTGTTTCAAATTTTTAATTTGGTTTATCATCTATTTATCATTTAATTTTTTAACAATTGGAATTGAAACATGTCATTTATCAGGTTCATATTTTCACAATTTTGATACCACAATCATATATTTTAGGTGGATATAATAATTTAAACAAATTTAAGATCTCAAAATTAAAATTTTTAAGTTTGAAAAATTCGCCTGAAAAAAACCTTAACAGTATAATAAAGAACAATTGGAATGAAATTTTCACGTGAGCTATTTAAAAATAGGATATTTAAATAAACAAATATTTTTTAATAAAGCTATCATTTTCGTTTTGTTCTTTTTTCTATGTGTCTGAGCTTCAAAATGCTGTCAGACGCATCGTTAATTTAATTACTACTGATGGGCTGCCTAAGAGTGCTACAAATAGTTTCTTCGAAAAGATCTTACAAACATGATGATGAATCATCACCACAAATTTATTTCTATTTAATAAATATGGCGTGAAGATAAAGATGAATAAATAGATTTAGAATCCTTTTTTAAATGATAATGAATTTTCTTCCTGTGTGTCCGTGAAAAGTAAAAAGGAAGATGAGTGGAAATGACATTGGGATGTCTTGGAAAAGCTTGCTTATTCACTTGCTAATAATATGCGGTTTTACCTCGATTGCATATTCCAGAAACTCATTTAGAAAGTAAGTTTTTTTTTTCCTTCAGATCAATCGTTACTTCCTAGCTGACTAGGCATCTATAGTATCAGGCATTTACTCTCCCGAAATAAGATGTTACATATGAAACAACAAATAATAGCATATTTAAACAATAAGGGTATATTAAATTTATCAAACAGAAAAATAATTTTTGTAATAACAATGATTTATTTTTTGTGATTTATATTATTGTATGTAAATTATTTAATTTTGTTTTATGTTATATTTCAAAAAAGTAACAAGAAAATTAAACTAAATATCATCAGCCTTAAATGATCAATCTTATAGGAAAGTGTGGTATGAATGCACCAACTTTAACTCAATCAATTATGAATGAAAGGCAATGTTTTTACTATTTGCTGATTCCCTCTAGGAACAGATTCTCTAAAGGAAATTTTATTTTGTTTAATTCACCTTTCCATCAAGGAATACTTAAAAATAAACTTTACAAAGGTATTAGACTTTTAAACCGCTTGACTTAATTAATCATATATATGTTTTGCGCAGAGAATGCATGAATATTATTAATTGAGTTAACCTTAGCGGCAACATAATTTATTGTAATCGTAACTCTTCAAGTAATCTGTCTTATATTTATATGCTTTATTTTGAGATATTGTGATTTCGCTTTTTTTATTTCATGTAAGATTTTGTAGATAATAAGCAACAGCTTTCAACAATGGAATAAAATTACGATATTAAGAATTAAGTGATGAAACAATATAAACGATTTAAATTTTATGAGAAAAATGCATAAATATAATTATAATAAAAATGCATAATTCATCATTAAAAAATAATAAAATCATCATTAAAAATAAAATAAATTCATCATTAAAAATGCATAATTCATCATTACAAATGCATAATTCATCATTAAAAATAATGTAATTTTTTCAAAAAAAAACCAACATTTAAAGAATGATCGCTCGGCAGTTAAATTAAGAATGAATTATTCCTGGAAGAATGAATCACAAAATAATTTTTAAATCCTATACTATAATACGAGGAATGGTTGTCAAGTCGAAAATCGCCCCAGAATTAATAAACTCCGGTAAACTTGGGGGTCTGGGGTTTCTGGCCACGAGGAATCGATTGGCGCCGGTTTTGAAGCGCTACGGTCGAGCAGTTCGGAGTTACAGATAGGATATTTTCAAACTTTATTAGTTCGCCATAATGGCTATAGATGACAGCACTTAAATTTTCTTTGTCTATTGCCTAATAGGTTTCAAGCGGTAACGTGCTGCCATCTATAGCCAATATGGCGAACTAATAAAGTTTGATGACCACACGATTATTTTTAAATCACAAAATTAAGGTAAAACAAGTATAAAAGAAAAAAATAAGGATAACTTTGATATTTTTACTAAATTTTCTTTCATAAAAGTACGATTCTAATTCCACTGCTTTTTATTAAGGGAAATTTGTTAATGAAATTTTTAATTGAGCGCTCGTTCGTTAACTAAAAAGATTCGTTCTTTTTGATTCGTTCAAAATTCCAATTTCCAAATATTCGAATTTCCAAAAAAGCATTTAAGGAACTGATTTCGGTCACCCGCTGGTCTTAATCTTAAGACACATTTCTCCTATATTAACGCGTATATTTCACATCTTGCAGTGAATAATTCATAAGGACACAAAAATCATAATTTTATATGTCCTATAAAATATATTGGACTCTTAAGTATCTATATAAATAAAAATGAATATTAGTCTTATGTCTCTTATGTGGTGCCGTACCGCTCATCCAATTATGATGAAACTTTGAATAATTATTTCTTGCACTTACGGGATGATTATAGGCATAGTAAAATTATATAATCTATGTAAATAAAAATAAATCTTTGTCTGTTTGTCTCTTATACGCTACCGTACCGCTCATCCGACTCTATCCAGGTGTATGCTGGATGCTTACGTGTCAGACAGTCAAGAAATTTGTTTCTGCTGAATGGGAAAAAAACATTATCTACCCTAAAGTGCTTGAATCATGAAATAAAAAAGTAGAATCAATATTATTTACATTTCTCCTTTATGTGTCATTAAATTTCAACGAGTGTTTTCGTTTCAGATACGAAAATAAATATTCTTTTAGTCAATAAAAATTAAACAAGACAACTATTTTAAATTTCAAACGCTATTTCCAAAACTATTTCTTCTACGGCAACAAAACTCCGTGTATCAGCTAGCGTCTTATATAACCAAGTGATTTGATCCACAATGTTTATAAGGTTGAAAACTTTATTTTCGTTTTTTTTTTTGTTTTATCTACCAACTTGCATTCATTTCTCTTGTAACAAAATTCATATAGAAATAAAGACTTGCTTATAAAATTTGCATATTTCATGATAAATTGTACTTTTTCATGATATACTCCCTATAATTTTTTTAAATTTTTCAACAGATATTTAACACCCTAATTGGATTTAAAAATTAAAACTGAATGTGAATTATTATTGAAAACAGTATAAGAATATAAATGTCATTTGAGTTCGTCATAAATTTAGGGAAGTAAGTTTGCCCGATCGACCTGAAATCACACGGATAAATCTTGGCGACTGAGCGCCATGACAACAAAGAAGAAAGCTAAGGGTCATCATTTGACATGATACAACGTCTCATATAGGTAGCTAACCACCTCCACACCTACTCTGCACCCAGCAAAGTAGAGAGAACCAATCACCATATCAAAAATTCCGCATCTCAGTATCCGAGGGGTTGAAGGGAGAAATTTGTGTTAGATAAACCAGTCAGTTTTATACTTTTTCTTTTATTTATTCTTTTTTTGAAAAAAAAATATTTTGTGAAATTTACAAGAAGTTTCAAAATTTGCATGACAATTATTTGGAGAGGGTGTTTCATTTTGAACTGCTGTTGCAATAATAAACAAATAATCTGTCACCCTCATTTCCAAATTTCTAGAATTTCCTTAGTAGAAATTGTTTGTCTGGAATCTCTTTAAAGTGGTTCAGGCGTCCATGCAGGGCATATATGAACCAAGAACTAACTAACATGACACAACCGAACTAAACTTTGAAATTATTTCATCCTCTTTCTCAAAGGTATTAAGAAATGATAGGACATAAAAATTAATTTTTTCTTTGTCCTTATTTTTTTTTCTTTTCTCTCCCAAGTAAAACTATATAGAATTATATTTAATTCTTACTGATGATTTCTCTAATAGTTATTTATTTCAGAATTAAATAATACCATTTTGAAAAAAATGTAATATATAATGCCAAGTTAGCAAAATTTTATATAATATTGATTAACGTCATCGAAAGTTACCTTCTAAAATAAATGGATCCTCGAAATATATAAAAATAAAATTTGATGCATTTTATATCTAATGGAATTGTATATAAGGAAACAGACAGAGAATTTCCATTACAAATTTAATTGAATTTCTCGAAATCGTCTAGACGGCTTAGTCTTTTCCGAGTAAAGGAAATAGTAATAAAATTAGATCTAGTTTCTTGAAGGGAGATAATCCAGATACAACAAACTATTCTAGGTATTTCAATTCTAAAGTAAAATAAATGAAACTTTCAAGTTTAGTTTCATTTTGTGGTATTGTTTCTTAAACATTTTCTTTAGACTAATATCTATTCAGGTTTTGGAATTAAAGACAGTTCGGCACTAAATAAAGATAATCATGTAATTTCCGATGAATTGAAACTGATTATTAAACATCTCAATCAATTTATTTTTGCATTTTACTGAATTTCATTTCATATTGATTTACAATAAGAAAATTTAATTAAATAAATATTTATACTTATATTAACTTTTTTTTTATTTTTTAAATAAAATTTCAACATACATTAAATATGTATCTTTGTAAAAAAATATATAATTAATGTTTCAGTTACTATATTTCGTTGTAAAGAAATGTTTTTTTACTAGCTTTTCAAAAAATTATTCATTTAGTTTATGTATTTTTTCACAATAATTTGATGAAGAATGCTTCATAGTTTCTAAAATAAACTAACACATTTTGCAACCAATTTTTGTTCAAACTTTAATTAGGTTAACTATTTCAGGAATATTATTTTATGTTTTAGCAGTCTTGCATATATGTAGAGATGACTACAGTACAAAACAAATATAAGATTTTATCTGACATCTAATATATTATCGTTAATAGATGCTAGATTTATCTAACATCTAATATATTATCGCTGATAGAT
>JAPMOQ010030034.1:732502-770034 GCA_026543055.1 Argiope trifasciata
ATAGATGCTAGATTTATCTAACATCTAATATATTATCGCTGATAGATGCTAGATTTATCTAACATCTAATAGCAAATTTTCTTTATTTCTTATTCCTGATGTAAAATACGTAACGCACTTCAATACTAATTAGGTATTTAGTTTATATGAATTATATCATCTATTAACATGTTAGTTGGATAAACCATAATGATAGAAATTAAAGCATAGCAAATATAAGTTTTTCACAAACCAATAAATAACTCTGTATAATTAAATAACCTTGTATTAGTAAATAACATTGAAAGAGCTTTGCTTACATAATCCTTTAAATGTTCAATACAATACGGTTGTAAAAATTATTTGCAGTATTGTCAAATCTTATGAAAAATTAAGAATCCTCATTTCCTAATTCTTAACAACGGAAGACAAACACAGGATTTTATTGTTCGATCTAATTGAAACATGCCAAGCATTATTAAAATTTAGATTTAAAAGTGATTTTAAATAATAAGAATGAAAATGACGTTATCAATTACATATATGAAAAAAAAAACATTTTTAATGATCCTTACTTTGTCTAAACGTTAATGTATTAAAAAAGTTTTTTTTTCAAATTATTTTAGAAAATATTCAAAATTGGCGTCTCTTTAATGATTTAAGATATTATTAATATTTTTAAGAAACTATACAGAAATTGCACACAACTTTTATACACATTTTTTTTTCAAATTTTTCATTACATTACAAAATGACAAAAAATATTTTTAAATAAAGCCCTTCCGGATTATTAAATATTAACTTAAGATGCATTTAATTAATAAGGGCTCTGAAATCATTTAAAATATTTTCTCTTTATATATTGTTTATCATTTGAATCATAATCATCATTGAAGGGATTATATTGCTAATAATGATCATTGAATGAGTTATATGAGTATTCTTCGAAAAATAGAAGTTTGTAATTGTAAAAAGTATCTCAAGAACTGAATGATTTTAAAATCAACTGTTTTTTTTTATTATTTATAAACTGATATTGTTTAGCAGAAAAATTGGATTTACCTTGAATCTAAATTAAAAAGATAAAACATGATTTTAGGTTTAATTTTTAAGATTGTTTTTTTATTATTTATTTTTTATATTTTTTCGTTTTAGAGAAATGAAATTTTTAGGAACTAATTAATTATTTAGCAGATATCCATTATTTTTGTGTTCAGTAACTGCAACACAGCTAAAAATTGTGGATTTATTTAATAATTATAATAAAATTATCTATTTAAAATATATTTTTCAAAGTTTTAATTGATGCAAAGAAATACTGAACTTCTAGACAACTATTTATAACATTAAAACGTCTACCATTAATGTAAAACTCTATAGAACTCTGCTTAAGTTAAATTCCATATTGTGAAGAATTAATTTATCTCACAAAGCCTCAACGACTGCAAATTCAACTTTAAATAACACATTCTCTACTTACATTTAAATAACGCACATCACCGCTTACTTAAGACTTTTATGAAACTTAAAGCTTTCATTGTGTTAATAACTCTTAGTCAAATTTTAGCAGAATTGTCTGGAACTTAAATTTGAAAAGACTTGTTAACCCTTTATTTTGCATAATAGTTTGGAAGTAACTTCATTTCATTTTCTCTTATGGGATATATACAATTCCAAAGGTTCTAATGAATATTGAAAGCATGGCTTCATACATACATACACACAAACATATTATGTATATACATATAGGGACAGTAATTGAAACAAATTAATCAGAATTAACTAATTTTTCAAAAAATTATTAATACACATACATATATTGCATATATTCTATTTACTAAATTCCTAACATACATTAGACACTGAAAAAATATTCAATACAATTTTCCATATTTGCAAATTAATGGAAAAATATCAGTTTAGTTTAGTTTAGTTATATTAACGTCCCGTTTCAAAGCAACACGAGGGTTATTTTGGGACGGACCTCGTCATTTTGAATCCCGGTCAGATGACGAGGACGACACCTGAACTGGCACCCCCATCTCCACACCACGCCACACCAGCGGGAGGACGTTTGGCCTGACAGAGTTAACGTGCAACAGACCCCCTCACACGACGGATCTTCGATGGAATCGAGTCTCGAACCTGAAACCCTTCGGTTCCGAAGCCGAGACTTTACCACCAGGCCACCGCGGCTCACCCGTGGTTAATATCAGAGGATATTAATGTACTGATATTTTATGCTTCGCAGTTAAAAAAAACTAAGAAAAAATACCTAATTAGAGGAAATAAATTATAATGACTTTTATGAGAATAATTCTTTTAAGTAAGAAATGGCTGAAATTTCTGATATGGTAATTGACTTCTCAACTGATCATTTCAAACTGTTATTTAGATATTTTGATAAAGAAAGTTGGTAAGAGTGTTTTCAAAAAATTGGACAAAATAATATTTTTAAAGAACTGAAATAAATACACTGTGTTTCAAAAGATTAGTAATAAATGATTTTTTTTGCAAATATAAAAGAAGCTATAAAAAAGAGAATCCATTAATATTAAATAAGATTGGTTACTTGTTGCACGGAAGTAATAATAATGAAATAGACTGAGTGATTGAATTATAAAACGAGTTTCCCAATTAAAAAAATATGTAAAAAAATTCAATATTTTTCAAATAAATCTTTATGAAAAAGATTTTAAGACATACTTCTGAAATGAAAGAAAGCACATTTTAAGAAAAAAACGTGTATTTTTTAATTTTATATATATATATATATATATATATTGATAAGGGTAAAGCATCTGCTTAATGGAATTAATTATTTTGTGACAAAATCTGAGAATAAATATGTGTGCAATTTCTTTTTAATAAAATTCTAATTACATTTTCTGCAATTTTATGTTTTTTTTGTAATAATACAAAATGATATTAAAATGTATGTCGGTATGATTATTTACAAATCTGACTATTTGTGAAGTTCGATTTTTAAAAAATAAGAATGAATTCAATTTACCTTAAAAAATCCTTTTTAGCAATCATAATATGCATCTTATGTTTAAAAGGAATGTTAAGTCCTTTCATTTCTTACCTGTAAAGAAAAATAATGAGCATTAAAAACAGTAATAAATGAATTAAAATTTCAAACAATAAAGAGTTTTAATACCTTAATACATAGGTAGAGATAAAATAGCATGATTTTCTCAATTACTTAATTAACGTTCATATTATATGTTAATGTTCCAAGTGTATACATATATATATTATGCTGTTAAAGTTTTATGTAGAGCAGTAATCGTAATTTTCGTTCCAACACATGATACGCAGATAAGAAATTTCTTATATATAAATATAACGTCTCAAAATTCCTGAATTTAATTTAAATAGTTTAAAACATTTATTTGATGCTAATGTTTCAATTATTAATACCATTTTGAGACTCTTTTTAGGGGAACATACGATATTTTTATTTTTTTAAAGATTAAAAAAAATATTATTTTCTTAAACATTTGTTTTTTAAATGGCCCATAAGAAAATATTCTGAATAAAATCTGAAAAACTAAAATGTTTTTCGCCAAAGAACATATTTATATAAAGAGAATATAGCATATTTTAAATTCATTCTTAGAAGTATGTATTTAGAAAGAAATTTTTCCTTAATATAGCGAACTTTACTTCATAAAGAGATTCATTTCTCACATTATTTAAAATCATTGTAAAATGCAATTTAAGCATAAATAATTTTATCTTCTACTAAATATTTAGATAGAAAACATTATTATGAAACATTTTCACTAAAATATATTCAAATTATTTACTGGCTAGTAAAAACAGAGATTTTAAATCCGTTAAATAATAAATAAAAATGGGTAAATATGTAAAAAATTAGAACTGAGACCCAACTAATTACTTTCGAACATCTTCATATGAAATTTTTTCAATAAATTGCATTGTGAGTCTTTTTATAAACCGTGTTAATATAAAATACTTTCATGATGCTAAATAATTTTCATTGCTTTAATATGTATACTTTCAAAAGGATAAGATATAACGAAATTTCTGTCCAAATTTATTGTGAATTATTAACAAATGATACTTAAAATATGCATTAATTTCGAATTTAAATTATCGTATGACATGCTCACAATATCCGCGCATGCATAATAGATTATAGCAGCTGAAGTATTTGAGTTACTGCTGAGCTGAAACATTTAAATTTTTGAAATTATTACTTTATATGCTGATAATTAATGCAATTGTTAATAATATCTTTCACAATACATATTATGTTAAATTCTATAGAATGTCAGAAATATCTTACTGAACTAACTATTATCAAACTGTGAACTTATGACTATATTAATTAATTTCCGCATATATATGTATATTATAATTGATGAAATTAACTGTACTACTTTTGTATCATAAAACTAAATTAAATTAGATTAATATATGTTTATTTATTTTTGAAGTAATTGAAAACTGATATTTACAAATTAATTAGTGTTGCAATATAAATGTACTCAAATACTCGCTGAATTTAAATGAATCACCCGGAAAAATATTTACACATATCGTCATTGCAATTGCAGCACGTTCAGTTTGAAATATATTTTGAGAATATTGCCTTAATTTGAGAATTATTTTCAAATAATTGTCTACCAGCCAAATTCATTTTTTCTCCGGAAAGAAGACGAAATTGTTCTGTTAAATAGTCTATTACATTATTCAGATCCTGATGCAATTAAAGTAATATTTTTAACCTGATTGAGCAATATTTATCCTCAAAAAAGTTTTTTGTGCTCTAAAGTAAAAATGTAAAAATGAATTTTACTTTTCACAAAGTAATATTCCGTTTTATATACATTAATTTAACTTGACATGTCTGAAGTTAGAAAGAATATACTTTTTTTTCATCGACATTGACGATTACATTTTTGTTTAAATATGTATTCTAAGCGATAATATATAATAAACTTTCAGAATTTTACTATAAGTTAATCTTATAAATTTATAAAATTTTGAATCTATTCAGATGGCGTCATCTAACAGATAATTAAAAAAAGGTGTTTAATATTTTTTTTTGCCAGACTTAAATAATTTTAAAAACGTGATTGATATGAAATTAATAAGTTTTTTTTCTTTTTTATTTGATGAAAAAAGTGCATGGAATAAAAAACTTTTTTAAAACAG
Organism: Argiope trifasciata; assembly: GCA_026543055.1. Classification (NCBI taxonomy): domain Eukaryota; kingdom Metazoa; phylum Arthropoda; class Arachnida; order Araneae; family Araneidae; genus Argiope; species Argiope trifasciata. The sequence goes on from JAPMOQ010030034.1 coordinate 737,672, forward strand.
ATTATAAGAACTTTCCTTTTGAAGACATGATATATGGCTTATAGAAAAAAAAAGTTGTAGCTCTTTAATCATCTTAAGATTTTTTCGATTTGAAAGAATCTTATGATGATTCTTATAAATTTATATTATTTGATATTTCTTGGTATGATTTTTCTTCAGTTATGAAGCATTTAATTTAACACGATTTAAATTTGGAATTTTGTAGGTAACTTAATTTCTAATAGGTTTTTGTAACATTATTTCTACACAAACGCAAAAAGTTTGAGTTAAAATTTTATACAATTTGGTTATTTGTTCAAATAGATAATACCCATGACAGAATGGGTTAAAATGTCAAGAGAATAATATTAGAAACAATCTTCATAATTAAATAAAATTATGTCATGGTGTGAAAGAAATTTTACTTTAACTAAAATTGCTGTCTTAAACTCAACATACAGTAACAGTTTTCAGGACCAACAAGAAATGGAGTAATGTAAATTTTGACGTAGGTTACAATAAATAAAATATTTCCATTCAATTATATAGTTTATTCAATCTTTATTATTGAAAACCTCATATAAGCTTTTATTTAAATGATAAAATATTACTCGAATAATCATTTTTTAATGTAATATCTAATATATGGAACAATTTAACATAAGGTAGAAATACACAACACAATGCTTTTCTGATATATTGAGCACGAATTGTCAATTAATCGTAAATAAGGGATATAAATAAAAAAATCTTCGATGGAGCAATTACTTTAAATTCATTGTGACGTGTAATTTGAATTTCCAATAATTGACTGTAAGCAATTGATGTAAATTTTGAAAGGTATTATTTCGAGTAACTATGATTTTTACATCCTGTGGAATATCATTAATACGACAGCACATGAGACGCATGATAAAAGATATCTAGCTTGATGCAAGGGGCGTTACTAGTAAAATATCTTTAATACAAATGCCTTTTTGTATATAAGGAAGCATATCGCTAACACTTATTACTATTACTCAAAACCATTGTATTTGGTCTATTTTCTAGGACTCTCGCTGATAAACTATATACTCAACAAAAAGCAACAAATTGAAAAACACTCATTCACTGATGTCAATAATATTTTACAGAAATTAAAACAAATCCCTCCAATAATATAATGTGTTTCATATTTATTATCATATAATAGTTTATTGGAATGAAAAAAAAATATTAATCGAACATATTAGTCACTTCTTAATGTAATAATTAATACATGGAACTATTTAATATAAAGCAGAAATACACAATGGACAAATTTGTTGATATATTGAGCTTGATTTGTCATTGGTCTTAAGTAAAGGACATACATTATTAACGATCTTCAATGAAACAATTACTTTGAATTTATTGTAACCTGTAGTTTGAATTCGTGATCATAGATTGTAAGTAATTGATGTATATTATGAAAGGTCTTCTTTAGAACAATTATGATTATTACATCCTGGGGATTATCATTACTACGATGGTGAAAGAGACATATGATAAAGAATATCGAGCTCGATGCAAGGGAACGTTGCTAGTGATATATATTTAATACAAATGCATTTTTGTATATAAAGGAACATGTCCCTAGCACTTATTACTATTACTCATAACATTTGTCTTTGGCCCATTTGGTAGAACAAAACTGATAAACTATGATAAATTGAGTTTTATTATTATCTCATCTCTCTTATGCCTTTACTGTAGTTTCTATCTCATTAGGCTGCATTTCTTTTCCCATACATCTTTATGATTATTTTTATATATTTCAGAAAATGTGTAAGAATATTGTGTATATTTCTTATAGGCTGTATAGTATTTAACAAATTTATATCTTCAAATTAATTTCATTCTTATGATTAATTTCCTTACTACATTTCAGAAAGTGTGCTAGAATACTGTGTATATTTCTGAAAAGTTCTATAGTAATTAACAAACTTATAAATTCAAATTAATTATATGCTTATGATTATTTTTTTTACTAAATTTCAGAAAGTATGTAAGAATATTGTGTATGTTTCTGATAAATTTTATAGAATTTAACTATTTTATGAATTCAAATTAATTATATTCTTATGATTATATTTTTACTACGTTTCAGATCAATGATAGAATGTTGTGTAAATTTCTAATATGTTCTATAGTATTTAATAAACTTATAAATTAAAATTAAATATTTCAAAGAAAAACTTTTAGGTTTAATAAATGAAAATCATTGGGCCTTTTTTAATATTTACATAAAATGCTGGTCTTATTGCAGCAACCCAGCTACGAAGACTCCAAGATTTCATAAACGAAAGAAAGAAAAAAAATATCCCAAGAGAGCTTATAAAATGTCACCGCCGTGAATCTTCTTAAAACTCGTCAAGCTAAAATTTTCCGGAACAAGACATTTGAATAAAAAATAGCATGAAATAAAGCTGTTTAAAAGGAGCTTGCACATATATTTTTGATGTTATGCTTCTTGAAAAATGATGCTACGTTATACGGTTGGAATGCAAAATTTATTACCTACAAATAAGTAAGCCGTGCCAAGAGGACAGTCTGTATACGTCATTTGGTTTTTGTCGTATAGAAAAAAAAAGTCATTTTAAGGACCTTTTCTTATTTCTTTAAGCTTTAACAACAAGTTGAGACTCATTCGTTTCGTATAAGATTCCTTTTTATTCTTTTCTTAATGAGAATTCTGTTCTTTTACTCGAAAAATGAGCATTACGTTGGCCTTTAATTCAAGACATGTAAATCATAGAATAATTAGACTACATTGAATTCTTTCTTTTTTCTGTGAATAAAACCACGGCAGTATAGCAAAAATTTAAACTTATTAGTTGAAAAGTTCAAGAATGAAGTATTATTTAGAATATATTCATGATTTTAATGGCGATAAAGATCATAATATAAAGAATAAAAATGAATAAAATTCTAATTATTGTAAAAAGGAATAAACGAACGAATAAAATTCAAATAATAATAAAAATAAATAAATGAAAGAAGAAAATTTAAATAATAAAAGGGAATAAATGAATGAATCAAATTCGAATAATAATAAAAATGAATAAATGAATGAATAAAAACAAATACCCAAAACTAGGAATAATACAACGGTAGTATAAGCTTATTCGGACTAAGGGTTCAAGAATAAAGAATTATTTAGAATATATTCATGATTTTAATGTCGATAAAAATCATGAATAAGGATTTATAATAAAAAAAGCGGAATTGGCGAATACTTTCTGTATTATTAATATTTGATATATAAACATTATGTTCTATTTAATTCTATTGATTAAAATATAGTTAATGATTTTTGAAGGAATTTCTAAGAAATATACAGGTTTATTTCCAAGAAATTGCAAAGTAAAGCCTTTAAAACCTAATAGGATTTTTCCCATTATGATTATTTTTCATTCGAGCTGAAGCCTTTGATTATAGAATTAAAATATATTATAACTTATTTCAAGAATTCACGAGTGCCTCTAAGGCAAATATTTAATTAATTATTCTGCTTTTTTCTGTATAAATTAGAAGAATATGTGAAAAGTTCAAGATTTTACATAGACTGAATGGCACCTTTATAAAATTCTAATTTTAATATTTTCAGCCTTAACTAATCATTTAGTGGAAATTTATAGCTTATTTTTACGTATTCTAAGAAATATTTCAATGAAAAAGGAAAATAAACAAAACTAAGGATATATTTTCTAGAATTCTAGTATTAAAATATTTGGAATACTCAGTATTAAACAAAACTAAAATTGATATTTTTAATGCCTTACTTTTAATGTACAAAATAAAATAAAAAAATTCTATAAGAAGTTCTTTTTTTCTCTTTTTCTCCAAGATTTTTTTAAATTTTGCAATACAGTTGGATAGAACACAATCAATAAATATCGCGCCTTATCCTGAATTTATTGTTTCTAACATCGGATTACATTTTTTTTATATTAAGCAAAATGGTGGTATATTTAACGAATGGTGGTAGAAGTGCTAATATTTGTAGAGAAGTCGTGAATGACTAATCCTTAACAAGGTTAAGATTGCATCGCATCTGCTTTAACATTTTATTTGAGGAATGTTAATCAGTATATATAGACTACGATATCAGTATATTTTAAAATAAATAATAAATTTGTCCTTTTTTGGAATCGTATTGTATAGGTTGTAATTAATTTTCTCTTTAACATGGTGGTTAAGAAAATAATGTAAATTTCAAAATATAATATCACGTTTATGTTTATTATTATATTTTTTTTTCAAGTGACCAAACAATAAATGTAAGTTTGTTCAAATTCTGCTTTTTATTCAATTTCACATTCTTTTAAATGATCTATTTTTTTTTTAAAGGAAAGTAAATGAATATTTATTTTATGAAACTAATTTTGATAAATCAGAAGAAATAATTTTCTTTATGAAATGTCCCTCATTTAAATTTTTATCAGTTGATATGAAATATAATTTAAATACTTTCATGTACGATTAATTAAATATGAAATAATTTTTTGTAAACTATCAAAATACATGCATTCACTATATTATACACCCATTGAATTCATGACCTTTGGTCCCTGGTCATTTGTTATCTCTTGTTTATGAAGGATACATCATTTATTTTCTTTATTCTTCTAGGCAGAGTTAAAGAACTTCTTTAAACTAGTAACAAAATATTAAAAAACGTATATGGGTCAGAAATCTTGAAAACAAAAATCGTTGTGTAGATCAAAGCTCATACAGCTACTGTATTTCAAAATCGACTAGTTTTTTTAAGAATAACTAGAAAATGAAAAGCAATTTTATGATGAATTATAAACGAAATAGTAATATCAAGGATGTTTAATATAGTTTGTAGGTTGAAAAATATGTTAGGGGCCATTGACAATTTTTTTTTAAAGTTATAGTCGTTTAGTTTATTGTAGTACGTTCGGATGTAATATTGTTACATTTGAACTGAACAATTGTAACATTGGGGACTTCTTAATCTTTCGTTCTAATACAATACCGGAATACATTATTGGCATTCACTAATGAACAACATAACAAAAATGTCACATTCCAAGTCGTTGCAGTGTTGAAAAATTTACACAATAGTATTATATTTAAATTAAAAATGTTGTGACCTATTTGTATATTCATTCGATATTGAATGTTATTTATTGAAGAGAACTTTCCATATTTCATAATGCTATTAGAAACTTCATATATATTCATACTCGGGAATTTTTTTAGTCATACGTATATTTTAAATAAATAATATTGACTACTTTTTAAACATAAAATAACTTTAAAAAAATCTTTGTTATGATAATCTATTATCTTTAAGAAAATGTACCAATATATAATTTTTCTTTCAATATTTGGAGTATATTGATTCATATCAAAAATATAAGCTCATTATTGGCATAAGCCATGAATTTATATTCTGTAGATTATTCTTCATTTAAATGAAAATAGTGCAATCTGAGAATTAATATTTATGTTAATTGATTTACACACACTTCAATTTTTTTTAAAAAAAAGGTTTTTTAAAAGAACTCTATGTGCCATATATGCGTAAATAAAAATATGAGTAGAGTTTTCGTGCATTAAATTTATAAACTTTTCATCGTCTTGCGCAAGCTGTGTCGATAAACATACACTCAAAAATTTCATATCTTTTTTATGGGAAATCTGTCCACTTTGTTGGGCTTAAATTCTGTTTATGCTTACAATAAAACTAACATAAACTTTAATAAAAAACGAGTAAAAAGAGAGCTAGTTTTTCAAAAGATACATCTTGAATTTCAAACTATTTTCTATTACAGAAACTTTTTCCGAGCTCGACTCAAAATGTTGGTATTAGTTACCCACTTATTTCACAGAATGCGTTCGCAAACTTTGGCGTCAAATTTCTCAAAGCTTTCCTCTGCTGCTGTCCTCCATTCATACCAGAGAAGTATGGTTTTCTTTCTTTTAAAAAAAAAGAACCTGAGGAAAATAAAAGCGATATTAGAATAAAATGACCCGCCAGCTACAGAGAAATATGTTGGGAGTTTCTCTGTAGGAGAAAAAAAAAACCCTTCAAAAAGTAGGTTCTCAAGGAGGTTTTTGTTGTTCGTTGGTTTTTTTCTTCTTTCTCGCTGAAGACTGGAAAAACTCGATGATGCTTGCAATATTTTTGCCACTTATTCGTGCGACAATTTTGACGAGAAAGAAGGGGAAGGTTTTGCACATCAGCGGACCGTAAGCTGAATATGGAAGGAAGGAGTTAAAAGCTTCGAAATATAAATGTAGTTGAAATGCGTTTCTTGTCAAGGTGCTTTTAGTCATTGATCACTAAATCCTGATGTTTGGTAAAAAAATGTTGAAGGGAAATTTCCCAACTGATGCACCTTTGTGAAAGAGGCAAAAATTCAACATTGTTGATATTCGAAGTTAGTAAAAAGTGAATACATTTGAACTAGGAATGGTTAAAGTCACATTTTTGTATGTTAGATTTATAAAAGAATCTTTGTTTAAAAAAATAAAAGTATATTCAGCGCATTCCTTCGTAATAGTTTATTCCACATTTTCAGATAAAATGTATTCGGATTTTGTGTAGAGGCTTTACTTCATTCTTATAGAATGTATTAGTGACTTCTTACTTTCAAAACCTTTCAACTAGTTGAACCTGCTTTTTCCTTTCATCAGGTACAATTTAAAAGAAATCTTTAAACTATATTTTTTGTTGCATTATATTTTCACGTTTAAAGATATTTGGGAATATTTCATTGATAGAAAAAATCTAATAGATATGTAGATGAAAATCCGTGTTTGACGCCTATAATAAAGCGAATATTGAAATAGTCTGAAGCATTGTTTCATTATTTCGACAAACGTACAAGATATTTAAACAAACATAAATGTATCTCAAAAATTTTTGGAAGATTCAACAAATAAAAATGTCACATTTGCTGCTAAGCAAATATAATATATGTATTACCAAAATCAATTAGTTTCGATAAATAATTTGTCCATATGTGAATATTGGAAATAAATAATTTTAATTGTCTCCCTTTAAAATTAAATGTAGAAAACTTTAAAAAAAATATCAGCGTAAAATTAATCAGATTTCACCAAAAACATTTTTGATGCATACATTTCTCTAACAAAAAAGGTGTTTAAAAAAATATTATATTTCTCATTATCCAAGAAAGTGATATTAACATTTAAAATAATTTCTACATAAAAATTGCCTATATGTTTTAAACAGCTTAAGTTAAAAATAGCTTTCACCAAATTTAAAACGAAACGTTATGATTCTAAATTAAAAGGCTGAACGCTTTTATATCAGAACATATATTAACACAACCATACATAAAGTGACCTTTATTACGTGACATTATCTTTATTATTGAAAAACAAACTTCATTGCAAGATAAAAATTATAATTCTCAAATGAATTGCAGTACTTGTTTTATTTAATACTTCGTGTATTATTAGCTTAAATTAAAGAAAATTTAATAAAGGATTATGTTTAGATGAATACTAAGTGTAATTAGTTGTGTAGTTAGATTATACGTTAATTAGCATGCTAAATTTAAATTAATTCATATAGAGCAACTTTGTTTGGATTCAATTACTAGAAAAATAATTCATTTATTTGAACATCTTAATCAATCAGTTTACATTATTAAAATCGAGATATATAAACATGAGTTTGATTGTTCTTTCATTCAAATTCATAAAAAAGGCTATGATGACAAATGTTTCAAAAATTGAACATTATAAATGAGCTTGTAATTAGATAATTAATAAGCATTTAGATTTTTATTTGGATTTGTAGAATACAGAAATGAAATCCAAAGGTTTTTTTTAATGCAATTCAAAAATATTGCTAAATAATAAATAATAAATTAATGAAACATAACTGAAAGTTTATTTGTGCTAATTACTAATTTAGTACTTTTTAAATAAATATTGAAGTGAATAGTAACTCTATATGAAAGGAATTTTAAATAAGCGGAATTTATTTATTTCTTTTTTTTTAATTTTTGAAAAGAATTGAAGCTTTTAATTGCAGTACGTTTCTGAATGGTAAATATAGGTCTCATTTTATTTTTATTGCCTACAGATTGCGAAAAGAATACAAGATTGGATTCAAAATTGCAGATACATCTGCATTTAAATAAATGAACTTAAATGCTTTAGTTTCAATTTTTATTAATAAAATATAATATTTGCTGCGCTAATTCAATTTTAAAATCTAAATAAAATTTCAATTTGATTTTTGATTTTCGGCATAAATATGCATTGAGATTTCAAGGTTATATTCGCTTAGACATTGTAAATTAATGTTTAGCAGTTCCAGCCTCATTGAAAATAAACTTTCATGTCAGATTTATATATTCAGTATATTTTTACTATTTTATATGTTTTAGAGTAATTGCATATTATTATATGAAAGCCAATGGGTATGAAATTTATTTTTATAATTGAAGTCAATCATTAATTGTAATGCAAAATTATATATTTATTGAATTAAAAGTAACCCGTATGTATTTTAATTTCAAATTTAAATTGATTGCTGAAAATTATTTTTTATTAAATATAATTTAAATTTTTATTGATCATAATTTGGAATATTAACATCATAATTTGGAACATTAACATCATAATTTGGAATATTAACATCATAATTTAGAATATTAACATCATAATTTGGAATATTAATACCATAACTAAAACTAACGTTCAAAGCATTTTTAATCCAAAAAAAAAATTCAAAACAGCTGGTATAATTTTAAAATAATATGTTTTTAAAATAGATATTTCAAAACAAAGATTCGTTGTGTTGTTTAACATTGATTGACATTACTATAATTCATTTCTTATTATACAAAAGAACGCGCTTACAATCTGAAATCATCCTGCCACTAATAATTTTTTTAAATTTAATTTTTAAATTTAAATCTAATTTTAATCATCGAAGAAAGTTTTGTTTGTACTTTATACCAATTTTTATTTAAAATGATCTCATTGGTCTACATTTGGAATCGAAAAAAAAAATTTGGAAGAAATTTTATTCAAACAATTAACTTTTATAATAATTAAATCCGAGGCAATTGCGAAACAGTGCAGACATGTTAAGAATGCATAACAACTTCAAACAATTTACCCTATTTAATGTGATCCTGCATTTAACAATCCATTAGTCTCCGAAAACGAACGTGCCTTGCAGATTGAATTCAATGCTCCAATCCTGGTCAATTTAACATTCTTAAATTAAAAAGAAAAAAAAGAAAGAAACGGCATTCTAAAACAATTTCGACTTAATCCTTTCCTAATAGTATGGAGATAGAAAAATCTCGCTCCTCTTTTTTTTGGCATCCACCTTCTGTTTTTCAAAGCAGTGTAAAAAATAATGCCTAAGACTTTTTAAGGAGGAAGTTTTGGGAACGAAATAAAAACGTTCCATCGGTTATATGAATAATGTAAGAGACTCGGTTTATAAGAGCTTTTTCTGAAGATTGTGCGAATCGCAACCCCTCTTTCTCGAGATCTTTACCAAGGCCGTGAATACAATTCGCTCCCGACGATTTAATGAAACTAAATTGGGAAGTAACCAAAAACAGACGCCCAGAAAAAAAGAAGATTCCGATGAGGTAAACACTTCGATCGCGAAAACGTCGAAATCGGATTTGTTTATCCGAGCTTCGTGCTTGTTTAGGAATTTTTATAAACCATTTCGTCTGGAAAATTGCCTGATTTGAATGGCTAGCGGAAGAACGCTGGTATGCTTATGTTCATGGCCAAGAAATAACGTTGCATATTTAAGGGTCCACAACGAATACAGAAATAACTCTTATGATGGAAATATGCAAAACGCTGCACAAATCGATTCGTGGTTTTTATCGTTAAATCCTAAGGCCACACAAGCTAGCCTTCAAAAGACTTTGAAATGCCTGAGGCTCTTTAATGATGGGTCTTATATTTGGTTGACTAAAGGCAATTTACAGGCTACGGAATTCAATTTAGTATATTTTAGAGAAAAATACTCATAGCTATATGCTGCATTGTTTCAAATAATGGAACGGTTTCCTCCTTTATTATTTCTTTGCACAAATTAAGGAAAATAATACACCTATACAGGCTGGGGTTTATTAAACTTCTAAAAATGCAAACTTAATAGTAGAAAAAAGAAAATGTTTACTAAAACTAATAAAATATCAAATTTTATAAAATTTTAAAAGTAATCAAGCAATTTTTTTTAAAATTACGTATATGCATAATACATCTGGAGAAATAAAGAAAAATACATACAAATAAAAAATTACTTAAAAATCTGCATTTTATTTAATTATTACAAATGAAAAAAAATACAAATAAAGAATTTAAAATTATGTGTAAATAAGTAAATGTACATGTTTCAAAAAATCTTGAAAGATTAATTTAACAAATTATTATAAAAAAGTATCCGGTTTGCTTGTTTTTATGCTTTGTAATCAATGATTGTAAATATGCATACACATTTCATTAATCAGATTATGCAACGAATACATGTTTTTTTTTCATCATTCTAAGTATTTTTCTTTATTCTAAATAATTATTACTTTAATTTTTAATTTTTAAATATAAAATATTCGGCATTAAAATAATATTCTTCTTATGAATACTTTTTAAACCAACTTTCAAATTTATAGATATTAGGTCACTGCTAAACTTTATTAAATATTTAAAAAAAAATATATTCATTTTTAAAAGCCACCCGCGTTTGATAATTTCTTAGCTTGGTATTTAGAATTCTTTTTGAGAACATCGTGACTCAATATGCTTACTTAAATTTACTACGTATTATTTAATGCAGCGCATTAGAAAGTTTTTAGAATAAACAATAGCAGTTATATCAGAAAAGCTCTTTGTACCTTTATAATCACAATTTCAAGATTTATTTTGGTAACATTTTACCATGCAACTTCTTACGGTAATTAATTTATGTATTTAAATGATGTTTAAAAATAAAATATGGTATCTCCAAAAGAAGACTGTGCCACAACTTTATAATATAATAGGGAAAGAATAAATGTGAAGAGTTTGCAGACAAGACCTATTAAAATCAACGAATCAAATCATCCATTGAAAGAGATTTCGTCCTCACACCATTTTACTCAGTCAGCGTCAGCTTGCAATGGTGCCAATCAGTTTTATCAGCAGCGATTCTGACATATCAACAACAATTCCCAGTGATTGAATTGAAGTATGAAACATTCATAAATGGCAATCAGTTTATAATTGGGTATTAATCATTTATATGCATGATTAAATTGCTTAAGATAATCAGATTTGATTTCTAGATTTGATAATTCAGTATTTTTTAAATGGAGTTTTATCGAAATAGTTATATTTCATTGCAAGTATTTTGTTCTTTTATTCCATTTTTTTATGGCCATGATAAAAGTTGAATACATTTAGAGAAGAAATGTAAAGAATATATTATATCATTGTGGTGAAATTTCGTATTCACATTATTTAGGCCTTAATGAATAAATTCATAAGGAAAAAAGTAATAGTTAATGTTATGCTATTTCTTATATAGGCCTCAATGAATAAATTCATGAAGAATAAAAAATAATGCTTTATACACCCAATGGTCTCTGTATACTGGATTTGAAATGGAGCATATGCATAAAACTAAATAAAGTAGTGCGTACTACTAATCAACTACTAATTACTAATCAGTGCTCAACGTACTAATGTTCAAATGACATTTTAGAACAAAATGATTTTTCAGCCAATACAGAAAAAATTATTTTAATTATTGTACAGAAAATATAGCATATTAATTATTACATTATATTATACATCATACTAATTATTAAATTATATAGTATATTTATTATTTCATTATATTGAACAGCATATTAATTATTAAGCAGTATTATGCAGAAAAGTTCCATGAAAGAAGATCATGCAACTTTAGCCCCTTGATTTTTTTTCTAATGGTACTGGGTTGTAGATCGTTTTTGAAAATTTACTTGGGAAATGTGGCAATTTCAGCCAGTTTAAAGCATAGCTTTTATACCGATTATATTACCTTACATTACAACAATCTATAGTAACATAGAATCTACAACCGAAAATATCATGAAACATATATTAAACATATTCTGTATAATTTTCTATGTTATAACTTACTTAAGATGCAAAAATTAGGTTCTTATTTATAAAAGTAGCTAATTAATTGCTTATGTATAACTTTAGGTAAAAGATAAGAATACAAGTAACTATAAAAATAATTTTCGAACAGATAATCATTAAATTTTTGTCAAACTGATAACAAATTAATTTATATTTTTTTATTTAGGAGATGTATAAAGAGAAAATAATGAAATCGTCAAAAACATTCAAAATCGAGATTTTGACAAATATCCACATTTCAGACCTGCCTGATTCAGAAAAATGTATTTTACCCCATGTCTACTGCAACCAAGAAAACTGAAAAACTCTTCAAGCTAGAAATATTTTATATAAAATCTTTACATTAAATTTGCAGGTTTTTGTTGAATTCTATGTGAAATCCGTTAAAAGAAAAATCTCTCTTGCCAGAGGGTCGAATTTAATTCAACATTATAACTGCAAAACAAAGATAGCTGGAAGGATTAAATTCAGTGGACAAATTAAACATCTATAAAATAGATACAAAACAAACTTTGAGTTGAATCCAAAAACCAATAGATCGTCTGTTTGTCTATGCTTTCAAAAATATTTTAACGCTGTAACTTAAAAGCAAAAAACGTAAATTATATAAATTGGATGAATGACTATGTGATAGCAAATGTCAAATCCGTATTTCAAACTGTTGGGAAAAGAATATCTAAAATATAAACTTGATTTTAGGATAATATTAACCATATACCAGGAATTAATTTCCAAAACACCAGCTAAAATAAAAACATGAAAGATTCAACAAAAATGTTAAATTAGAAATAAACATTATTTTGTAATTATTGTATACTAACCCTATGCAAGAAGTTCTCTGTAATGTATCTTTATCAAAGACATGCGTTTAAGTTTGGAAAGATTACTTCCGATGGTTTTATTTTGTAATTGTATTTTAGTTCCCGTATTCTGTTTGCAATGAAATATTATTCGAGTTGCCGAAATCATGACCATTTTCTTTATAAATAAATTTTCCCAAGATCTAAATAGCAGATATATGAAATAGTGCTCAAATTGCCTGCGCAATCGAGCTCCAAATACTTATACTCTACTCAACCCAATAAGTATTGCCTAACACCATATTCTTCACCACATAATCGATAATTACTTCTCATTTTCCTAAATAATTTTTGGAGAACTATTGCTTGAATCAGAAATTGAAAGTAACAAATTGAACATCATATCACTATATACATTAATTACTATGGATAATGACATAAATATATGGCTATTGTTTAGAAAGCATATTTATTTTGGTGTATGAGGTGAAATAATCAATTCAATATATCGAATTTAAAATGTGCAAGCATTAAAATTAAAAAAAAATTCAAAACAAATATCAGTGGCTTAATTATCAGACACATAAAATGTATATTTCCTTCACGAATAAAAAAAGAAAGATAAAAAAATAAAATAATGAAGTAAAAATATCTAATTTTCTATTTTTTCAAGTCATTGCATTCTAAATTACTAAATCAAAATTTCAATATACAAGTATTAAATGCCAAACAAAGAAATAACTAAAATTTCATCTTAGATAACGAGAAGTACAATTATCATGCTAAAGTATATTAAATCTCCAGTACTAAGAATTTTAAGCTAATTAAGCAATTTATAGCCATTTCATCATAAGTGAAACCTTGTGGTACATCCAAAATGTTATTCTAGAGTCCTGTTCCTAACCAAATGATGATATATCGACTGAATTCTGAGATGTAATTCAGAAATGTTATGTTATTCAATGCAGTAGACAATGATTTGTATCTACCAAGCATGTGCAGTATATAAATATACAAACATACCCTCACTTCAGTATTGCAACTAGTATTTAATTGGACAGCAGTGACAAATATTGACAAATGAAGAGAGTGGGCGTCAAAATTACACATGAGAATAACGTCCCAATCATTTAAATTAATGCTGACTGCTGGACATTCAATTTACATTGGTGGCAACATGAAAGCAATTCTTGATTTGCAAGTGATGTTATTTCAACAACATATAAATATACAAAATATTATTTACATTCAAAATGTTATTGTTAATGTTAATTAAAATTTAAATGCTATTGCTCAAATTATGTTACAGCATTTACAAAAAAATTAAATTAGACAAATGTATATACATTGTAAATGCTCGAGGTATTGAAAATATTATCATAAAGTTTGAGAAACGTACTGCAATTGAAGTCAAAAGAGAAATCAGAAAATAGTTTATATAAAAAATATTAAGTGATATAAGAGAGATGGATTTTCTTAACTTAAAATGCGATTTATTTTCTATACCATGTTTCATTATAGGTTAAACTTCATCTATCTGATCTCTTTGTGACTTAATCTGAGAAAATATCACAGTTGAAAAAAAGGTCAGGATTGGGGTAGTTAAAAAATTCTACATTTCCGATAATAGGAGATTTTTTCAGTCACAGTGTGATAATGTGTTAAAAATTGCATATTTTGTAATATTCTATATATATGTAATGCTCGATTATTGTTGACAATCGTTAGATTATTATAAGATGTATAAAAATAAAATTGTTGTATCTAGAAAACTACATTACCATAGTAAAATTTTTAAAATATTGTAAACATTCAAAGAATTGAAATGGATATCGTTTGCATGTGATAGATATATATTAATTACTGAATAATTTACTATTGATATTGATTTGGAATTTAAAATTACCAGATTGTTGGACAATTGCTATTTGTTTTCATTCTTTTTTTTTTTTTTTTTGCAGGATTTACCAGCCTGTCGTTCTACAGAAAAGAAAACCTTTACAAGGAATATTGCTTGCCAAGGGCTGTTTTCTTTTCAATTTTTCAAAGAAAAGTTCGTTTCGAATCCATGCATACAATGTTATTGATGTTTACAAAAGCTAAAAGAAAGTGTGAGCAGATGACAAACGATCAGAAGTTTGAGGCTCATAAAAGTGCCAAATTCACTATTATCCGCAGGGAAAAAACCTTCAAAATGCGAATTTCGCTGTTAACATATTGATCTATAAATTTCTTATCTTTCCTCGAAAAAGTCCCGTCGCCAAATTTGGCGAACTATTATTTATATGGCATTTTAAAATATCGCCTAGCGGGTGGTTAAAATATGATTCCTCTCAACGAAGCTCTGCTGACACTCACTATATATCATGAGCCAATTTCTAGCAGAGACAATTTTTCTTCAAGCAAATTGCGAATCTGTCAAGAGTTTTAAAGGCTCCAGTGTCGATTTTGCTAATCTATCGGGTTACTTTCAGTCACGGACGCAGTTACGGTTAGACTTCTTTTCTATTTATTTTTAATCTCCTAAACGATTTCAGATGTAAGTGTAGTGGTTTTAGATGTCGATGTTTCAGGTTCAAGTATTTGTATGTATTGGCAAACTACAGTGAATTTTAGATGACAAACCTATTTTTATACGCTCCCTTTCCCTTTCTGAAACATAGATTTTTCTCTGACCTGATGAACTAGTTTGCTTTTGGCATTTATGTATTTCTTTATCAGAAACTGTCTGTGGTAGACTAGGTTCCAATACATTTGAATGGTTAGGTGGATAGATGGCTCTTGATTAATGAATGATTTAAAAAACTTTTAGATTCAGACCGAATATGAATTACAGCCATTTTAGCTTAAAAGGTTTAGTAGAATATATACTCAGCTTTTGTAGGGTTAAAAAGATTATTACCAATGTTTTTCTAATTTATACCAGAAAATAGGGCAAACAGAATCCATAGAATCCAAAATAAGAATTCATGTTGTTATGCAAATGTTTTAATCTAATTTTGAAACCATGTAAAAAATAAATATTATATATTTGCCACAATACACTTAAAATCAAATACCTGACACCTACACCAAATTGTTTTGAGAAAAAATGTTTAATTTCTGAATAGTAGCGAATTGGATATTAATTCAAAACGCAAAAGGACCTGAAATATTTTTTTTCTAATGTGACTAAAAAAAATTTCACGAATAAAATGCATCATTTTTTAAAAAAAGGAGATAGCATAAATGCATACGTTAAGCTCAATTATACTAACGTTTAGTTTTTAAGTATCAATATTGGAACGTTCTCGTACTTTTGAACTGTGATGAGATAATTTTGAGCTAGTCGCCGTACTTTCACACTACATCAGGGAAATTACATCATTCGAAGGTCAAGAAGTTATTTAAATAAAATAATTTCTCTTTAATCCGTAATTGGAGACGGAAAACAAAATGACTCTGCTTTTTACATTATTTATGATAATCACGTGGTATTTTGCCCTTGGATACAATAATCTCAGTACCTTCAAATTGTTCATTCAGCAATAGGATGACAAAAGTCTAAGTACGAACACGTACAGATAAGAATGTGTCCCCCCCCCCCAAAGTTTTTGTTGATATGTACGGAAATGTTATGTTACTCCAAGTCTCTGAAACTTCTTGTAGTTTAATAATGTGAAAAGAATAAACAAATCTTCTTAAAATAATATTTTAAATAAATATACTTAAAAATATTTTTTAAATAATGAACCATCTTAAATCAATAATTCTTAAATAATATTACATCTTTAATTAATATTCGTAAAATAATATTGTATTCTATATTTTTGTTTGTTAAATTCTAACAGTTAATAACAGTGTAATTTCATAATATCTAAACGAAGCAAAAAAAAATTGCTTAGGTTTTTCTTATAAAATACTTCCAACATTTAATATTATAGCGTTTAACATTTTTGATAACATTTCTAATAGTTTTAATAACTACATAATATACAAAATTTACTGTGCTTCTATCAGAAATAGTTTAAATTATTTCCCAGCTGCAAGAATTAATTCATAAATTATTATTTTTTAGAATTATTATGGCAAATATTATTCTAATCAAGAAAAATATTTGCAGATAAAAATAAAGATATTTTTGTGTGTAATTCAATTTTAAATATCAATGAAATAATAAAAGTGTATTTTTATTTCCTTATAACGGTGGTATTTTCAATGGAACTCTCTAAGTTAAACAGTAATTTTTTTATGTATATGTCATAAAATATTTCTGCAACTATCTACGTTTTTGAAGACAAAACAATCATTTCTAAATGCAAACTAGCAGTTAGATTTATCTTAAATAAATAAAATAACTAGATTCAATATCAAAATTAGAATTAAAAGTAATTAGAATATTACTTTTATTGTCAAGAAAAAGCGAATTACTCTTTTTAATGAAATCAGATTCTAATCCTGAAATTTAATGTAAACATCCAATTGTATGTTATATTTAAATATTTAATAAATATTTGTTTTGTTTTAGATCAAACAATAATTTTAGAAAGACTTTCTGTTTTTATATAAATTTCATGATAGGAAAATCATATAATAATTGAATGAATTTGTAACATAATAAATTTAATGGTTATATTATAAATGACGAATAATTTTATTCCTGAAAGAAGCTACATAGTAAATGCAATAAACCTACTTAAGCTTTAAAAGATATACAAATATGTTATTAATTTTAATAACGAATATTTAATCTAAGAAAATATTAAATTAAATTCATTTAAGAAAAAAAAATTAAGCAATACTTGTGAATTAAAATTTATATTTTATTCTTGTAAAATATCTTAGTAAGAATCGGTACTAAAACGAAATGTCTTGTGTTAATTTTTTTATTACTTTCTTTGAATCTGTACAAAATCCTTTGGATATCTAAATTGGATTAAAATTGGTTTAAAGTGAGTGAGTTTTTCAGCATATCATTTAATCTGATTACTAATGTTAATCTTCCTTGCTTAACTACTTGTTCACTTGAAATTCTAAATCTGAATTGTTAAAAAAAAATATGGCATTGGAAGGAAAATCTAACATTTAGGAATTGACATGTTAGTAATCAGAAAATGATGGAAAATTCAAGATAATAAAAGAATTTAAGTATAAATATGTGAAGATACTTAAAATAAATATTAAAAATCTTTCATGGTACGAAATCTCTTTACAAATGGTTAGGTAAATAGTAAAAACCAATAATTATATTTCAATTAAAAGTGAGTTCGTTCTTCAAAATCAACGCGAGGAAGTTACAACCTAAATGTGATAAGAAGTGGCTAGTGAAAAAAGAGGGGGGAGTGGTAAAAAATTAATTTTATATAATTCAATGGAAATTTTTTAAAGAATTTACTACTTTTTGAAATTAAAGGCAAGAAATGAAGCATATATTTCTGTTTTTGTATTGTAATGATATATTTGTGGGTGTTTCAACTACTTTTTTCAAATAAAATCTTTTATCACGTGTTTTATATGCTAGTTAGTAAACATTTATAAGCATATAAAACTAGGAAGGATGCCAGTTCCTTTAAGTTTTGTTTACTTTTAATCAAATTATTCAACTTACTAATCACAATATATTAAATAAGTGATCATATAACGTTATTCTTCGAAATAATTATCAATTTGTTGAAATGTAATTATCAATTAAATAATACTTCCAACTTGATTGAATTCTGTACCTAAAATATATTTGCACAGCTTTAGTTATTATCTACATAATTATTTTATAATAACTCTCTCTTTTTAGTACTAAAATTATTAGACAGATTATTAAAAGTACTTAAATCTGTGTTAATTTAATTTGATATGAGATTCACGATAATTTTATAAAAATTTAAAACAAATGAAATGATCAATCATATTTTAGGCATAACCAGATTGAGTAAGTGTGGATGAGAAGGATTCTTGTTTTGAAAAAAAAAACGATTAATGTAGTAAGCAAGTAAAATATATCAAGAAAAAAACGCACACGTTCTTCTTGTCTGGAGCAAAAAGATGAAATCTTTTTGGGTGACTTCCAGGACGGTGAATGAAGTAGCGGCTGATATAATCAACTCTTGCAGTATTTGAAAGCGATATCGTGGACTGTTCCTTGACTTTGAACTTACGAATATTAGGAGTTTAGTCTGGAAGCTAAGAAAATGAAAAACTGTAAGCGCTGTTTTTTAACTTCAGTTTCTTTTATTTACATTTCTAATTTTTTAAACCTTATCTATTCTAGGCTTGTTAAAATAGGCGGAAACCGTAGCATGTTTTCAGTGATTTCGAAAATAATAATAAAAAAAAACTAGTTGGGAGTTATTTTAGAATAAATAATTTTTTGTTTGAAAATATTCTAATGACGCTGTAAAATTTTGAGGTTTATCTTCACAAAGTAATGCAAAAAGAAAAATATATAAACCGGTTTAAAATATAAAATTGAGCCGCAGATTTCAGAATTTTTATTTTAATATACAATCAAATCATGTAATAGATAAAAGTCAAATAACATATAATTGATGTGCTTATTATTTTCATGCATACCGTAACTCTTTATATGAATTTTGACTTTTACTGATCTAATGATATAATATATAAATATGATGCTTCGCTTAATCATGATGTAAAAGAAATAAGAAGAGATTCCAGGCGATGAAGAAAAAACAAGTTTAAAAACTGATATAAACGGTGCAAAATTTTTAACAGTTGAGGTCGAATTTCAATTTCAAAAAAGGAAGATTGCCGGAGATATTTCACATACATCCGTTTAGAAGGCGAATATATGTAAAAATAAAGTTTCCTCTGCTAGAGATTTAGATGAACGCATGGAAAAATAAAAGTCTTGTGCTCATGAAAGTTCTTGAATCTTCGAGCAGAAAAATATGGTATAATAACTTAAATAGATGGATACTGAAGAAAGTGGTTAACTCCTTAGATACATTTAAACTATCGGAACGTAATATTTTTTTTTTAATTTATATTTCATTTTTTGTAATACTAAATACTCTATCTCATTATTATAAGTAATATAAAATAAAGGAATTTTAGCATAAAATTACTGCTTTTAAATGTCCAAAAAATGGTGCCCCAAATGTAAAAATAAAGAAAAGTGTTAAAAACACGAGTATTGTTGAAAGATACGTTGTCGAATTTAAAACTATCCTTTACCACGTACATTCTCATTTGTTCTACAAGTGGTTTGATTCTTCCAGTTTCTGACTGTATCAAACTATCTATTAGATAAGATCATTTCTTATCTATTATAGTTTAGGTGGCAAAGAAGGGACTCATCTAATTAGATAAGTGGTTCAAATACCAAAATTGAGCCTTGACGGACGTATTTTATAATCTTGACTATACACTTTAAATTCCTTCTTTCTAAGACATTCTTTAAAATTTCATCATGCATTCATACAAACATAGATGCTCCTCATGTTACAACTCTAAAACACCCGACCAATCCGAAATAGCCGTTGTGTAAGTTATACATGAGCTTGTAATGGTAATTAAAATCATCTGAGTTATATAAATAATATAACTGAAACTAGATTAAGATAATAATTAAGATAATAAGATGTAATTTTATGACAGATTAAATTTTCTGGTAAATAGTGTTTCCTTGAGGAATTAATCATCATATTTAGTATAAGTTGCACTTAAAATGACTTTATGAAATATCGTATCTTACTATCTCAATGTAAAATTAAGAATAGATTTGATCGAATTGAAATTAAGTTCATACAGTCAGATGTCGACTGATTAATATCAAATTATTAGAAACAATTTCCTTATTTTATAACAAATCATAACAATAAAAAAAAAGAAATATAATTAGAATTTGAAATTAAAGATTTTATCTTTAATTCCTAAAGTATTTTAAGAATTAGCTTTTTTTCTGATATTATTGTTTAACATTTCATTATATATTTTGATTCTTCTAATATAAGTCTCTCAATTTTTTTCAGCTCATTCTAACTTAAAATTTTATTCATTATTAATGTATTAAATAGAAAAGGAATCAATTAATCCTTCAGCCAGTTTCTTAAATCGTTAGTTGGGAGAAATGTCTAAAAATATGTTTCGATGAAAAAGAAATGAAATGCTGTTTATATACTATATTTATTGCGAAAAACTAAAATACAATTTATGAAATTCAATTCCACAAAATGAACTTTAAAGATGAATCTTTAATTAAATTTCCGATGCTCGACTGGGTCTTTAAATGCTCATATATAAGTATGCTTTATAATTGTAACTACATTTTTACTTAAAATATTCTATGAATGTATACCATTATAGGAGAGATATGGTGCCCCAGAGAAATCATGCTGCTAAATGATCTCGGTATATTAAAAATGTCATTTCCATGTCAAAAGATTAAATGACATTTTATCTCGGACTTAATAATTTAGAAACAATGTACATATATAAAAGACACATTTTGGTACACATTATTATGCAGTATTCTTTCATAAAACACCGCATAAAAATGCAAATGAAATAGCATTATGTAATCCAACTATTTGTCTGTTTAGATGGAATCTCCATCACGGTAAAGTTACCCAAAAATAGTGATATAATATACCTTTTCAGATATTAAAGCATCAAACGGATATACATAAGAATTTACAGCACAATGAAACATTTTTGTGGTGGTTCATATTTAAATATATAGTAAATCGAAAAATACATTTCCACTTAAAATATTCTGTAAATGTATACCATCATAGGTGGGATATGATACTCCAGAGAAATCATGCTACTAAGAGATCTCGTGCATTAAAAATGCCCTTTCCATGTCAAGAGACTAAATGGCATTTTACCTCGCACTTAAATATTTTAGAACAAAGTACCTGACATATTTTGATATCCATTATTATACAATATTCTTTCATAAAATGCCGCATAAAAAGGCGATTGCAAAGATCATTATAAAAGCCAACTATTTGCCTGTATAGATGGCATCTCCATCACGGTAAAGATACCCGAAAATAGTGATATAATGTACCTTTTTAGATATTAAAGCAATATACGGATATATACAAGAATTTACAGCCCAATGAAACATTTTTTGAGGCAGCCTAATATCGGGCGGCACGAACAGGGCCGCAAGAAGAAAAAAAATATTTTTTGAGTTTATTCGCTCTTACCTCCTCTAAATGATATTAAAAGAGGAAACTAGTTGACTCGATCACGTCAAATGACTATTAAACATCCATCAGAGTAAAATAATGTCGTTTTAATGAGACAGAGAGCGTCCTGTGTATTTAATATCGCAAAGCTGTCACAGCAAAGCTTAATATTTCTTTTATTATACCAACGCCGATCGTGCGTCGTTGTACTGTCGCTATGACTACAGTCACAGTGATTCTGAGCCATGTTGACCGTTTTATTTTCCGTAGTTTCGGCTTCGGACTTCTGAATGCTGGGTAACACGATCCAATCCATTTTCCTACCTCTTTTTTTTTTCTGGGATAGAGAAAGAAGAGGCCAAAATATCCTTGTCCGTGGTATTTTATTTTATGCCATACGTGAAATCATACACATTCAATTTCGAAGATTGGTTCTGGTCATTTCTTGCACATATAAACCCGAGATCAATATTTTCAAAATGTTTGGACTACAAGAGATGGAGGCTGGTATGGGATGGGGGTGGAAGCAATTCCAGGTGAATCCAGCCAAAGGGAATGGATTCAGGTGAATGGAAATAAATTGACCAGACGCTAGGATGAAATGGATATAAATTCAAAGTGGGATAAGATTAGCGTTGTTTACCAATCATTTATCAAAACTTTTGTAACAGTTAGAGTTATAGTGCAAGCACTTATACAATATTTGCCCGAAACAGACTTTTAAAATATGGATGTGGGTATAATAAATTATTTGTACAAGACATTAGCACAAAAAGGAGGTAGCATTTATTTCAACTAAACTGGAATAAGCCTTATTCCTAACCTTAGAAAATGTTTGCAGGATGCTTGATATTTGTTTCTAAAATTCGTTAGCCATTTAATATGTAATTACAATGCGATGCCGAAAGGTATATCGATGACATAGCCTTAATGCTAAATGCATGGTTTCAAATATTGTATACGGAAGTGTTTATGATATTTCAGGTGTAATACGGAAATAGTAGTATATTTGAATAGTTTAGAAAATAGTAGAGTATTTGAAATTCGATGTTAAAATTTAGTATTCATTCACCATGCGCTTATGATGAGATGTCAAATTGTATATCCATAATATACAATTGCTGCTAAGTATACGAAGTCGCTTTAAATATTGTGTGTTTTGATGATTATAATATTTCATGACTAATAGTGGAATTATAGAATATTCAAAATGCAAAATATTTGAATATTTTAGAAAATAGTAGAATATGGGAAATGTGATGCTAAAAGGCAGAATCCATTTAATATGTGATCATGATGCTCACAAACATAGATTTCAATGTCCCCTTAACGATAAATGTTTGATGATATTTTTGGTAATATAAACTTCAGAAATTATTAATTTAGTTGTGAGAAGCAAAGATTTCAATAAAACTTTTTTAAAATGCTTAACCTTTATTTCTGTCAGTCAAATAAGCGTCATTGAAACTGACTTCCATTTTCCCAAATAATCTATAACTGAAAGATAATATAATTTAGCTATTCTATTTACAATGTTTTATAATATCAGAATAAGAATTATTATGGTAAAATTTCTATTTCTGTATTCTTAATATTTTTTGCTAATCAAATCTTTGTACAAATTAATTGAAAGGCAGAGTGAAGGGTTTCGGATTTGCATGATTCAGTATATATTTTTCACCCATACCTTCTTAAAACTAGAAATAATTATATGAATTAGTAAGCTATATTCTTAGAAGCCTTTTAATGCTATTATCTGTTTAGAGATTATGGGTGCAATATCAAAAGATTTCTGTATCACTACATATATGCAATATTTTCCCATTAATTTTAATATAAATTGTGATGGTTAAACTATTTTTTCTGCTCTTATTCAAACTATTTTACACAAAAAAGTAATTTAATAAAAAGCAATTTAAATCATTTAATGATGTAAAAATGAAATTAATTACCGCTGACTAATGGAAAAGCTAAATTCATGCATAATGCATTTTCATTCGGAATTTACATATTTCTTATTTCATATACTTTAATCAGTGATTCGTGTCATTAGTGCTTAACAAATTTCCCAAAGGTATAACAGCTTCTCGCAGTAATGTGAAAATATTACTTTAACTAATTTTCTTTGCATGGAAGTTCATTAACCAGAAAATTTTGAACCCGTGCATGTAAAATTTTGTTTTATAAGATAATATATATAACATGGGGCAACTAAAAGTTTACTAATTTTCATGAAGTTATTTTTGTTTATTAGAATAATTTTCACCACCGTGTGATATTTAAGAAATATGTTTTGAAGTCCTAATTATCTTCTACTGCATCATACAAAATTCAAGTCAATTAAAAGATATCTGAAGTTGACATTCTTAACGAAGAATGCTTTTATATATTCTTATATATTATATATTCTTTCTAAATAAACAGTAATTTAGCTGTAATATTTTGAGACTCTATGTAAATGTTGCCATTCAAAGAAAATAATTTAATATACTTTAATGCTTAGATAAGTAAGTTTCCTTCACACGTTTTCTAATACAAACTGGTAAAGAAGCGTCTTTGAAATTAGATTCTTTGTTTTCCCTGTCTGCTAGTATTCCAAAGACATTAATGTTCTACCCACAAATTGTCTCATTCCAGATACTTGACATTCCTTACGTCTAGGCGATGTCTCTAATTTAAGAGTATGTTAGCTCATCCGAGAAATAAAACTGGTATAAGGAATGGCATTATGAAAATTTCCCCCAAGCAAAACAAGGCAATTAGTGGAAGGATGTCGAGCATACGCAAGGATAAGTAAACTATAGGAAAACAAATTAGCTTAGTCACATAAGTTAATGAAAAAGTACTCGTAAAAGAATTATCCGATTTTTGAAGTAATAACTTCTTTCCTATTATGGCTAAATTAATTAATTGCATCGAAAATCACATCCCAAGTTTCTTCAGTTAATAGATCCGTACAGTAAATACTTACAAAGTTCGAAATAAACTAATTTGATATTAAATGCTGAAAATTGTTATGATATATCAGCTCACCCAAACTGCAATATTATTTTAATTCTTGCCCTAAATAAGACAAAACTGTTTTTAAAAAATAAATATTATAGTGTAATTATTTAGCAATAAAATGTTAATTAATAAGATTAATGACAGAATTCCCAGAATACTTCCTTAACGTGATTACTGCTTTCTAGACCTGCAAAAAGAAATAATAATAAATACTGGAAGGAGGATCCCTCTAGCATTTGAATTGCAGTCCTGTGAAGAGAAAGTTTTAATGATGATACATAAGAGACCTGAAGACCAAGAAAAGTTGATTTACCTTTCGTTTCTTTTATATGATTGTAGTTTAAAATATAATAGAAGTATCGGAAAAATAGCTATAAAGCAGTTTGAAACTGCAACATTAATTGGATCTAAGGAAAGTTTTAAATCTGCTGGAAAAAGTATCGTGCATTATAAGATTTACTAATCTTATTTTAATTAAAGAAAAATTCATTATTCAGTTGTTTTTAAATAAATCAGAAACAAGTTCAATGGTTAGAATACAATTGATTTCCAGTATTTTCTACAAGAACTTATGTACTTTTATGCATGAATGTACCTTTTGAACTAGTGTATTACTAAGTTATAAATTTTTATTTCAATCTTTTCATGAAATAGTATGAGAACTCTACAAAACCTGGCTAATGACACAAATGTGGAAGTTTGTAATACTTTAGTCAAGTAGTAATTCATATTTGTAAAATAATAATTCAGATGGTATATAGTTTTGAATGTATTCATTTCGTTTAACACCTAGTTACAGGTGCAAGAACAATTTAGAGACCTTGCTTGTAACTGCAAATTGCAATTAAATGACAGTTAACACTGAGTAAAACTTTCCCCCCATTTTAACCCCTTATCACTGAGCGTCAAATGAATGGAATATTTGCTTGATTTAGTTTTTCATTCACTAAAATTTTTAAGTTCCTAGTCCGGAGAACACTATTTGTTACTTAGCATCAAATATCTTCCGTGTCAAAGCATATTTTTATTTTTGTTTTATGCTGAAAGAGAAAGGGAAACACTGAGTATCAGAAAACACGAAATACGTCAGAAAAAAATAATTTAAGCTTACTTAAACTAAAATATGTAACTGGCGAAATCTAGGAAAACTCTGATCATATCATTTCCTTTTTTTAAAAACAGCAACATTAACGGACCATTTTGATGTTACGTAAATTCTAATTTTGCAAGAACTTCGAAATTTTAATACATAGTCTGACAAGACATGCCTTAAGAAATTTTAAAACTGAGAAGGATGACAAATGAGCCAGCATTTTCACATCCAAAATTCCATAACGTATCGATAAAAAGATTTTCGATAATTTATACATATAATGGGCCTTGCGCACTTCAATTATTGAGTGTAGTTGAGTCCCAACCCAGCTGTAATGCAATCAAGATGTTGAGATTCTAATCCCTGGTCATGGGAAATGGGAAAATATACATGTGTACCAATGGGCTCACCTGCGACGGGACCTAAGAGTAGCGCCTCTTCCCTGGGATCTGGGGAAAGCACCACCTTCCTATCGATGATGAAACGTACTCCCTAAGGGGTGGGTTGTACCGTGGTTGGTGATGGCCATTAGGACTCAACCACAGTTCCGTCAGTGTTGCTGTTGCGGTGGCCCGGTCATTCAGGCTTGTAAGATTAATCCGTGAGGCTAAGGGCGGTTCGGAGGGCAGTTGTATGACTTCTGTGCTATCTGGGCTTTCCGGGTTCGAATCCTGGTTCTATCTGTGAGCAGGTGAAAGAGCTCTCTCTGTAAAAAGGGGCTGCGCAAGCAAGTGTGTGAGTGCCATTTTCATTTGAGCTAAAAGTCAAACTTCTGGGCTTGAGTACGCAGGGGCCTTTGCCCTCAGAAGATACTGCAGATTCGGACTTAAATCGCTGAAAATTCATCGGTGGGCATGTAAAGTGCCATAAATTACAACAGCAATAATCAACTATTTCAAATAATTGTATTCCAAACAATAAGCCTTTGGTCCTTGGTTTAGTTATTTTAACTTCCCGTTGTAAAACAACACTAGGGCTATTTTGGGAATCAGGCCTTATAACGAGTTGTTTCCTATTAGACCATATACGCATAATAATCCAATAATAATTGCCAGTTTGTTTGTTTTTTTGAGAAAAATTATTACTTAAATGCAACGTTCTTGAATAAATTAACTCATTTTTTAAATGAAAATAATTGCAAACTATATTCTAGATTACAGAATAATCTCTTTCAAATATGTGATATTAAACAAATAAATAAATACATTAGATCATGAAACTGCTGGTGTGTATCTATAAATAGTTTTAATTCAATCCTAAGGAATCGTAGCATGAGCTTTGAGAGTTTAAATAAAGCCAAACTAATTTACTTTATATTTTTTTTTTTACTTCAAATCATACGTGAAAGCTAAAACTAGTCATCCCTTACTCTGCTTTAAAATAAAATAAATAGAAGAAAATTCTATAAATCTTAGATGAGAGTAAAAAAAAAAGTCATAGAACACACTTCCAGGATCCCCATAAACTACCAAACCAACGAAGCACTCGCGCTTGCCTCCGTGCTGAGTGATAAGGCCATCATCTGGCGCTCGTAGCTTTTAATTCCCATTAAAAGGAGAAGTAAAGATTTCAAACGTGAGAAATGTTCCTCCATACTAGTCGTTGAACTCATCATTTACCTTTCGTTTTTTACTCAAGGATCCACGTCTAAAAGCAAAAAGGGCCTAAACTTCCCAAGGGTTTTGAAAGGAAAGGCAGGAATGCAGTGGGAAATGACGGTAAGTGTCTGAAGGCCCCAGTACCCCTTTTTTCTCGGTTTTATGAGCACACTGACAAAAAGAAGAAACTCTGGGGTAGATGGAACATTAATAAACGCTCGGAGTGACTTTATGTTTCGCTTGGGAGATCCGAGCGGCGTAGTCGCAAATGCCAAAAACATTTTTACAGGATATTCTGGAAAAGAGAAAGCTATGAGGTCGCGTGGGAACAATTAGGGGAATCTGGCATCCACGCAGGGATTCTGGAAGATTGGGGTGGAAGGGAGGGTGCTGGTGTATAGATTTTGCTTGTTGCGTGCGGTGATTTTATTTTTAGTCCCTTTACCTAGTTACTTGCACTGTGAGGCTCCCAGAAGGATACAGTTGGTTGAGCTTTTAAAACAGTGGAGAAGAGCTCTGATTCAAAACTTATAACAGCAACTGGATAAAGATAATATTTGTGTTCTGAAAGCTTGCTTCTGAGGTCTCTGAAATAAACAGCGGAGAAACTTGCTTGAGACTCCAAGGAATGAGGAAACTGAATGAGGGATCTTAGCGTTTTCGGTGCCTGAATGAATGGCTGCTTGTGCGTCTGTAATACAAAGATAACATTTTGAAATATTTAAAGAACTGAATAGTTCATGATGTTTGACTTTCGAATGTCAGAGAGGTGATGGGCGTTTGAAAATCCCTTTGCTAGTCTCCCTTTCCACTTTGTTTAAAGCGAATAATAGAATTAGTTAAGTAAAAACGATGTTCTGTATTAGCCTGTCATTGAAAGATGAAATATTTAAAATCTGCAGTTTAAAAATAAAGATTTTTCCGATGGGAGAATATGTTTACAAACTTTTGGGTCGTAGCAATGGAAACAAACAAAATTAACTGTATAACTATGTGTCATTGAATTTCGGAATATTTAAAGAAGTATGCAGCTCGTAATACTTCTTTCCAAAATTACATCAATGTAAGATGTCATTTAAATCATATAGTGTTTAGAGGAATTTGTAAACTTCTTTATACTAAGTACTGTTATTTTTGGATTATGAAGTATGAATGAGGTTCAAGTTCCAACAATAAATACGGAATGAAAAGTTGATAATTAAAATGTTAAGCACTATTATTTTACTTTTATTATTTTATCTTTATTGTTTACTAGACGCCTTTGGCGACCAGCTGGTTCGCCAAGAGTAATGAGGTCTAAGATTTTTAATTAAATACTTATGTGCCTTGCTCTCTTTATAATTTCTCTGTCAGATATACTTAAACTTCGAAAGTCTCGTAACACTGATTTACTAAATTAGTGATAGAGATGTTGCAAACGATCATAGAAACCTTCGTCTTGTATTTCTTTTTTAGAAAACATAACATTTAATATTTATTTAATTTCATCCAATCACGTGGTGAGTGTTACATTTTATTTTTCGATTTAATTTGCAGTCATAGTTAATTTATTTTTTAATTTGAACTTATGTCAGTATGATTTCAACAGTTTAATAAAAGCTATTTTTTTTCAATTTGCTCGTTCATTATTTATTTTAGAAAATGTCACATATTATATTTATTTTATTTTACCCAGTCACGTGCTAAAAGTTGTATTTCTTTAGATTTAATTTGTAATGATAGTTGTTTTTTTTAGTTTGAACTTCCATCAATAGGATGGCAACATGCTGATAAAACCTAATTTTTCCCCCTTGACGTGCTCGTGCAGATTAAATTTTATTGTTTTGTCTGAAATATATTGTTGTAAAACATGGTTAAAATATTTCTTTAAAAATTCGTTAAAAATCGAAGTTTAGGTTATACATTAAAACACTGATACCATTAGAAATCTAATTTTTTAATCTTTAAATTGATGTAAAAATCATGTTTTTGCGATAATATTTTCGGAAGTTATAGTGGAAAATCGTCGAAATTTAGCTTAAATTTTAATTAATTCAAATTCTAATTAAAAATTCGAAAAAAGGGCTCCGAGGTGCACATTCCCGACCTCCAAGGTATACATGTACCAAATTTGGTTGCTGTAGGTCCAACGGTCTGTAGAGCGCCAACACACACACACATACACACATTGAGCTTTATTATAAGTATAGATTATTATTATTTAACCTTTATTATTTTTAACCATTAATGGACAAAGGCTAATGTTAAAAAAATAAAGAACTTTATTTGCCAAAATATAAAGGAATTATTCATTTCGTTTGAGTAGAAACAGTAGAATTAGTATTCTTGCTCTATCAGTATAATAATGTAAAGTTAATTAATTGTTAACATTTATCAGTAATTTTATTTTTATGCTAATTTTTACAATATGTATTTGCTGCAGCATTAGCAATGTGCAGTAGAAAATAATAGATGGATAAATAGATCACTTTCTTCACAAAGTAAGCAGTCGCTTAATAAGGATATCGCAATTACATCGACTAATAAATGTTAATTGTTAATAGTAATTTTTTATTGCTTTTAACCGCTTATTAGCAATTTTGTTTTTATGCCAGTTTTAACAAAGTGCTATTGTAGCATTAGGATTGTGTTGTAGGAAATAGAACATGAATAAATAGTTCGCTTTCTTCATAGATTGAACAATCGCTTAAAAAGGAATATTATGGTTAGAAAAACCTATTTAATTTGCATCGTGTACTAAAATGTCTATAAGAAAAATTCGAAAAGAAAGTAATTATCGAATTGAAAAAAAAAACCAATTTTGTATTTATGACACAAAAGGATGTTTTGTGGATGAAGTTATTAGATGATAACCACAAAACTGATATCTAATTATGTTATGTTGTTGTTGTCGTGTCAGCGTTTTTCACGGAAAGGGGGTGCAGTAGCTTCTGAGGGTAAAGACCCCTGAGCACCCAGAGGGCAGAAGTCTGACTTCTAGCTCACACACACGACACAGCCCTTTTTAGGGGGTGGTCGAATTCATTCATATATTCATTCATCCATCAGCAAGTCGGAATTTAGATTCAAAATCAGAGACCGACTCATCCCTGATTCAGTACCCTCAGAGGTATCGTTTTGTTATGGGAACTTGGAGGACTTTGAAGTCTCGACATATTTAACGTGCCCCAACTGCCATTAGCCAACACGGCTGTCTTTGGCCAAGACGAGGACAGAACCCGCGACATTTCGGTTACGAGACTGACACCAGGCTACCGCGGCCTTAATTGTGTTTTAATTTAATGAATTAAGTAAAGTAATGTCATTATTGTGACAGTTAGATAAGATCCGAATGGTTTAATTCTAATATATTGTAAATGTTTATTTCTTGCAAATTTTTATATGGATGAGTGTTTTGTCAACCTGATTCAAATATTATGTCATCTCTTTCAGCTTATCTGTAAGTTTTCATTCAAGCTTATAAGTTCTCAAAGATAAGTAATAATTAATCGGAAATTGAGATTTAGATTCTCAAGATTTTTTTCAATAACTTATCATTAAGTTATTTTCTTTTATAAAATATACATTATATAAAATGTCAACTATTCAAGAATTAAAATATGTATTTTCGCATTCACTGATATTTTTAACTACAAAATAATGAAGTGACAAATAGTTTAGTTATATTACAGTACAGCTTTTTAAAAGCAGCACTATGGTTATTTTGGAACGGGTATCGCAATTCTGAAACGAGGTCAGATGACGATGACGACATTCCAGCTAGCACCCCCTTTCTAAACTTCCACACCACATCAGTAGGATGCCGTTCGATCTTAGCGGATTTAGCGCGTATCAGAACCGCTTGAACAACGGCACTTCGATGGAATCGAGTTTGAACAAGAAATCTTGCTGTTCCGAATCCGAGACCTTAGCATCAAACCACTGTGATCCGATTTGACAAATAGAGTTATCTGATAATAATAGTTGTGTAATATTATTATTTATAACAAATAAGATATTGATAATAAGCCGATAATATAATTAATATGAATATTCATATATAGTCATTCATTTTTTAAAATTTTATTTCTTTGACTTTCAATACAAAATTAAAGTTATAGTTGAGTTTCAATTAGTTGTCACTTTAAATACAGCGCCAGGAAAACAATCCAGAATTCTTAATGGAATCCATTTAATACATTACTTTCTACTTATTCTTTTTTCTTCCATAGTTTCTCCTAAATGATTCAAATGAAATTTAACTTCATATAATTTATTTTCGTATTGAATTTTCGATAAGCAAACAAGAATTTGTAATTCATTCATCAGAAGGGCATTTAATTGAAATTTCTCATTTACACACATAAACGCACACACACACAAAAAAAGATACGTTGTTAATACAATTAGGAAAGAGCGAAGGAGCATTCTTTCACGTTGGAATGAACATCCAATTAGGGCTCCCGAAAACTTAATAAAATATGCATGTCATTTATACCGATTGGAATTGCATAATTATTGAAATTGCTTTTCATAAATTCATTTAACGGAACATAATTGAAAATAAGGGTTTCAAGTAATTTAAATGCTGATTTGG
>JAPMOQ010030034.1:775034-795568 GCA_026543055.1 Argiope trifasciata
TGCATGCCTTAACATTTTGACCTTAACGTAGATATATACAAAAATTTATCTTTACACACATTTTTTTACACTACCTCTGTTTTTTTCTAAATAACAAAACATGACTTTCATTCATTCTCTGTAGATATCCAGGAAGAATACAATTCCCACGTCATTAATCACTTTCATGATTCTTCATTGACAACTACTGAAAAAAAAACTGCATTATATATATTTTTTTTTCATCCTCACTTTCATAGAAAGCTTCCCAATTTGTTTCCAACTATGCCAGAAAGTTACCAAGAACCTAAAAACGAAGCAAGAAAAAATTCTTAGGGTTCTAATTCCATTTCTTCAGGATGCGTGAAACGAGTTTTCTGTCGCGAATTCGTCATGCGGATTTAACGAGGAGGGAGGTTTACTACAAGAAGCGGTAAACTTAGATGTCTAAAAGAGGTGCCCATGAAGTGGGGGATGGAGGAGAAGGGGGAGGCATGAAGAGAAGAGGGAAGGAAGGACAAGGAGCATTTTAGGTGCCTCCCAAGGCGTTACACGAAGTCTTTGTGTAACTGAATACCACAGCCACGGGTTATCGAATGTTGACAGATACAAGATAAGACGAGAAATGTGGGAAACGCTATTTTTATCGATTCGATCAGATATGGGGAAGAAAAGTCGTAAAATAACAAACTCGTAAAAGAAAAGAAGTGAAATAAATCATCTCCGTTTTGTTAAAGTAATTACTTTGGATTGTTGTATTCTTACGGGCAGAATTTTCAGCTATACAAATAATAAAAAATCCGCAACGAAATAGTCTCACCATTAATTTTTTTATGTATGAATACACAACGTTTGAATTTCAGTTGAACGAAAAAATGATTTTATGATATTATATGGCATGGTTTTTGGGAACAAGCACAATTTAGTACAGGTTGTGCTCTTAACAGGGTTTTAGGAATTTCTCAAATATATATATAAATTTCTAAATTTATATATATAAATACATATATGTGTGTGTAATAAATTAGCAATATAAGCCAAGTAAAAAGGAATACAAAATAATCAAAATTGCAACAAATAGAAAAACAATCCGAATTATTTTGTATTCCTTCTTACTTGGCTTATATTGCTAATTTATTTAGATTCATCTGTATTTTAGTAGTAGCTTAGTAGTAAAATTTTTAAATTTTAATCTTGTTGGAATCCGAAGTAATGTTTAGTTTCGATTCCAATTCTTGGTTTCGTTTTGTTTCGTTTCCTAAATTATTTAATTTAGTTTTTTTTTTTTTCATAAATAAATTTCATTTTATATAGCTTTTATTTCTGCTTATTTTTTTGTAGTTTGATACCGAATTAAATTCGAATTTCGATTTTCCGAAATAATTTTTTATGATTCTGGAAATTGGTTTTAATTATTTAAGGGTTTTATGGTTGATGAGTTATATATATATGTATAAAAAGATGTTGAGCATGGATATATTGTACGCTTATAAAAAGTAAAAGTTAAAAACATCTGTGATTTACTATCATTTGGAACAAGGACCAAAAAAATATTAAATTTTAGATGTTGTGGAAAAAATAGCTTCTCAAAATTTGAAATAATGAAAGTGAGATCTCTCTCTCTACCCAATCATACAGGTTTAAAATTCACGAACGGAAGTAAATCAAACGATCAGAAGTAAAACTTAGGACATTGGGTCAGAAAATGGGTAACAGAATTGACCACACAACAGTTCGAACAATGGGGTGCTAGTTGAAATATAAGTTCTAAATTCTGGTTATGTATTAGGGTAACTAAGTTTTGTAGAAAATTATTTTAGATTACATATTAATAATTTAAAATGAATAATTAAATAATAATTAACGGCAATAAAATATTTAAAATTTTTTAAATGTTGACAAATACGCTAACATCAGACTTAATTCTATTAATAAATTCGTTTTGCTTTTTATATATCATTTGATGGAGGAAATAGTTTATAAAAATTCTTAATGATAAAAATTTAAATTGATGGTATTTTTTTAAAGCTGAGAAAAAAAGAGTTTTTTAAAGTTGAAGTTTCTTTAAAGTTACAATTGAGGATGATGATGGCGCAATCATTTGCATATCTATTGCATCATAACCTTTAAATCTCTCCAATAAGAATTTTACTTTGGCTTGATATTATTAAATACTGAAAATCTAAATATTATGCAAGTGACGAAAAATATGTCTAATGTATTTTTATTTTATGTAATATAATTTCATGAATTTTACATTTTTATAAGCTGTTATGGATTTTTTTTGTGTTTATATTCCAAAACGATTATCTTATTTACTCATCAATTATTTTTATCTATGGTATTGACATTATTTTTAATGTTTACTATTTTTCCTCAAGAAAATTTTTACACAATATTCATGATGCCTGGTAAATAAATAAAATAAGACTTTCCATTTTCTTAAAAATAACTCAGGGAAAAATAATCTTGTTTTGACTATTATTATACATAATTATTCTAAAATATACTTTACTTAATGTAAAATAACTCGTAACTGCATTAATTAGACTTATAATTCATTAAGTTCTACATTCTAATTAACTGCATTATATATTACTGTAATATATGGCAGTTATTTTAAAGTTTAAAATGTAGAAAATACTTTTTGAAGGAGTGACTCATGTAAGCAAGTGTATTTTTCATTTAAATTCAAAAATGTTGTTTAATATGTTAGAAACTGTAACTAGATGTACGCAAAAATTAAATTCATTTCTTCTAGTATTTCTTTGATGCTGTGTAACAAATTTCTTTTTACAAGGATTTAAAAATAATATTTTTCAAAAATAAATTACTTTTCTTTTTTCATATGTATTGATAAAAAGTTGAGCAAAGTGAACATTTTCTTATTAGCTGGTTAAAGGCCAAAAATTTAATCATATTATATAACAAAATCAATAATGAGGAGTGACAGAAGTTACATATTAACGAACACTTTTGAAGCGGATTTTATATTTATATGAATCTTTAAAAACGTGTATTGTTCTTAAAAATTTTAGTAATTAAACTAAAGCTTTCTTGAGCTACAAAATATTTTAAAACTATTTCACTGTGATTAATCAAACATTTTGAATTAACTATAAATAAATTTAATTTATAAATAAAATTTAAGGCTTACATATAATTAACTAAACAGACTGCTTTATTATGAACAAAACACACAAAAAATGTAACAATTAAATTCTATTTATTCCCTTCCTTCATTCCTGACTTTTCATGCTTTTGGTAATCTGCATACACTTTCATCCAAAATAATTGGTAATGATAGCATATTTTTAATTATATGCTGTTTATTAGCATTTTATTACATTGTTACGTTTTAGAAGGTAACTCTTTCTATATAATTCATTTATATTTTGGTAAATCATTTTTTTAAAGTGTTTGCATATCTGTTTTATTCGATAATTCTCTTGTGTTTTAGAGAAAATTTATTTTGAATCTTAATAAATTGAAATGATAGCCATAGATTTTACCAAGTTTTTTCCAAATAATGCTGCTGAAAAAAGTCAGATGTTTATGAAAGAGCACTTGTAAAGATTAAATTGGATTTCGTAATAAACAAAGATTATTTTTATAATTTAAATTTAACAACACAATTCTTAGTAGTCAGTTTCTTTCTCTTTTTCGGAAAAGAAAATTACGTTGGAAAAAAAGGAAAAAAATTATCAAAATATTCGAAAGTGTTATATTCTTTATTCTGTAAATATGTATTATAAATATTCTATGAACTTTCCTTATTATTTGTGGAAAAAAAAAAGACTTTTTAACTAAATACCAAATAACAATAGAAAAATATTTTTTGCATACATAATTAATTTTATTTAATTAAACATTCTCAAATTCAACAAGGTTAAAATTTTATGTTATTAAAATGATTGGAAACAAGTGGCTTCTTTCAGAAATTTTCATTTTTAAATAAATAAAAAAATATTTTTAAACTTTGGATACAGGATGTTTCAGAGTATTGGGAATTTAAAATTTTTTAAAAAAATGGTCATTGTAAGAACATCCCAATGATGAAAAAAATCCTTGGAAATATTATTTTTTCCCTCCTTTTTGTAATCTGCAATCCAAATTGTATTGATAAATTTATTACTTTTTAAAATAGATTCGAGAGAAATTTGATGTTTAAGCTTTTTTTTTCTTAAAAAAAATTTATTTGCGAAGATTTAAAAAGAAAAAAAAAATCTTGACAAATAAGGATTTTCTTTCGTTATATTTTCTGTGGCCTTTATTCAAATTTCAAAATACTCAAAAAATAAAATTTTTGCTCAATTTCAATTTTTTGGAGATAAAATTCCCAATAAAAACAGGAAAATAGAACAGATAAATAATTTTTTTATATATTAGAATAACATTAAATTCAATTAAAAATAATAAACAAATTTGAATAATAAAAATGTTAGAATCCTAGGGATTTTCAACAATGCGGAATCAAACAGAAAAAAATAAAGCCCGCATTTGTGCATGGAAATTAGTTTGTCTATGGACATTGCATTTATAAATTAACATTCATCTTACAATTATTCCACTAATATAAAATAATTTCCAACTGAATTAAAAAAAATAATATATATATATATATATATATATATATATATATATACACTGAAGTGACAAAAGTCATGGGATGACTGTTAATATAGTGTCGGTCCTCCTTTTTCCAGGCGAAGAGAAACAATTCGACTTGCCATGGAGTCCACAAGTCGTTGGAAGTCCTCTGCAGGAATATTGAGCCATGCTGTCTGTATATACGTCCATAATTGTGAAAGGGTGGATGGTGCAGGAGTTTGAGCACGAACGGACCTTTCGATGATGTCCCATAAATGATCGATGGGATTCATATCGGGCGATCTAGGTGGCCAGATCATGCGCTGGAATTGTCCGGAATGTTCTTCAAACGAATCGCGAACAGTTATGGCCCGGTGACATGGCGCATTGTCATCCATAAATACCGCATCGTTGTGTGGGTACGTGAAGTCCATGAATGACTGCAAGTGATTTGCAAGCAGTTGAACATAACCATTTCGAGAAAATGATCGGTTCAGTTGCACCAGACGACCGAGTCCATGCCATGTAAAAACAGCCCACACCATTATGCAGCCACCACCAGCTTGAACAGCGCCTTGTTGACAATTTGGGTCCATGGCTTCATGGGGTCTGCGCCACACTCGAAATCTACCATCAGCTCGTAACAACTGAAATCTTGACTCATCTGACCACGCCACGGTTTTCCACTGGTCTAGGGACCAGTCGACTTGCTCACGAGCCCAGGAGAGTCACTGCAGGCGATGTCGTGCTATCAGTAAAGGCACTCGAGTCGGTCTTCTGCTGTCATAGCCCAAGGAAGACAAATTTCGCCGCACAGTCCTATCGGACACGTCC
Source organism: Argiope trifasciata (assembly GCA_026543055.1). Taxonomy (NCBI): domain Eukaryota; kingdom Metazoa; phylum Arthropoda; class Arachnida; order Araneae; family Araneidae; genus Argiope; species Argiope trifasciata. The sequence goes on from JAPMOQ010030034.1 coordinate 780,438, forward strand.
TCCGTATGTCCTACATTGATTCCTGCTGTTATTTGACGAAGTGCTGCGTGTCTATTAACATTGACCATTCTACACAGACGTCGGTGGTCTCGGTCGTTAAGTGCAGGTGGTCCCATCGTCCATGATGGGATGTGATGACTGAAATTTCATACTCTCGGCACACTCTTCATACTGTGGATCTCGGAATGTTGAATTAACTAACGATATCCGCAATGGAATGACCCATGCATCTAGCTCCAACTAACCTTCCACGTTCAAAGTCTATTAATTCTCGTCGTGCCGCCATAAATCACGAAAAACCTGTTCAAATGAATAACTTGAACACAAATGAAAGCTCTGGAAAACGAACTGCGTATTTATACTTTTTCGCTGCGATACTACTGCCATCTGTATATTTGCATATTGCTATCCAGTGACTTTTGTCACTTCTGTGTATATGTGTGTGTGTGTGTGTGTGTGTGTGTAAAGCAATTTTTTTTAATATTAATAACATTATGATTCTTAAATTTTAATTTTTTCGATGAAATCAAATTTTGGGGACGAAAAAATCATGTTCTTATAGAGTTATGAAAAAAATGCAAATAAATACACTGCTTGACAATTGCTAAGGAACAATTGATTTATGCAAAATTGCGTCTCAGACAGCTGACCAATCAAAGTGAATTTAAGTTAAGAGGGCTTCATAATGTCTTTTATACAAGACTCGTTGTCTGTATAAGGGACGTTGCATAGAAGTTCATGTTTCACACGAAAATTCATACAGTTTGATGTTTGACCCCGAGTAGTGCAGAATGTTATAAAAGTTTTTTTCTCAGAAATTCTGTTTTGTTCTTGCAATAATTAAAAGCAAAATGTCAGAAATACATCATTTGAGTGCCTACGATCATGGACAAGCAGTAGGACAATTGGAAGCAGGTCCAAATGTTACCAGTGTAGCTGCTGCAATGGTTGTATCAAAGAGTGTCATCTCGCGATTAGAGAAGGCCGTTGAAGGTGGAAATACTTTGCAAAAACGTACCGGGGGTTGTGGTAGGAACATCACGCATTTAGATTATCTCAATGTAGCCCTCATGGTAAAACAGGAACAGGAAATTAACTCCTGGCCAGATGGCTGCAAAGCATGCAACCGCTAACAGTGCACATGTTTTGCAAGAACCCTTTCACGGCAATTAAATCAAGTTGGTTTGCATGCACGGAAACCTCTTCGTTGTATCCCGCTGCAACCAGGCATCGTTGTGAGAGATTACGGTAGTGTAAAGAACATTTTAGTTGGGATATCCCAAACTGATTTAGAGGGATATTCCAGACGAATCTCATTTCAGTGTGACAAGGGATTTTGGCCATTAATTGCTGTGGAGAGTACAAGGAACACGTTATGCACAAGAGTTTGTTAGTTAACATGATCGGTACGACCCAGGAGTGATGCTGTGGACAGCCATCATGCATAGCGTCAGAACATCACCTCAGATATTTGAGAGAGAAAGCGTTACATCACAACGGTGTTGTAAAAAGTGTATTCTGGGTCATGTTTGTCTTTTTAGTGATGTTGTAGATCTAGAATTTTTGTTTATGGACGATAATTCGCAGCCACACAGAAGCGCTGAGGTATCGGATACACTGCAACGTGAAAATATTGTCTATATGCAATGGTCTGCTTACTTTCTAGACCTTTATCAAATTTAGCATGTCTCGAATGCTCCTGGCTAATGTGTTTCACAAAGAACTATACCTCTTCGAACAGTTTAAGAGGTCAAAATCGCCTTGAGAGAGAAGTAGGGTAATATATCCCAAGTACCCTTGGTTCTTTTAGTGAAGAGCATGGAGAACAGATTTAAAATGAGCATTAGTGTCAGTGGTCATCATACGCCTTACTATGGTGCTCATGACTACTTCGTTCTGACTTGAAGATAAATTATTTTGAGTCTGGCTGGAATTCATCCAAGGAAAAAATTATTTACTTTTAAGATTTAAATTTTCGATGTGCCGATATCTGAACATTTTGTACTGTAATAAATGTACATTTTCCCTACTGAATATGAAATTAGTTTCATTTCGTAAATCATTGTCTATACTTAATTATTCCAAAAAACGTGAACTGCTCCTTAGCAACTGTCAATCAGGGTATTGGAGCTTATCATGATAAGAAACATACCAATTTTTAATCATGAAATGTGTATTATGTTTTTATAGAATAGTATTATTTAATTATCATAAGGAATATTAAAGAATAGAGTTTAGAATTTATCAAATATTACCAGAAAATAAATATTAAGTGAGTAAAATAAATAATAATTTAATATTTAATAACTATCTAAATTAGGAAAATAACGTATTGTCATATTTTGGTATTATTAATATAAAGACTATTATAAAAATACAATTAATTTTTTCATGTTAATTGCAATTGATTTTATTAACTGATATTTCATTTGTTTTATGATATGCTAGATTTTTTTTCTTCTATATTTGTGTATCGTCAGTGACAACACACTATTATTACTAGATTAGTTATAGTAACGTTCCGTTGTAAAGCAACACTAGTGCTGTTTTGAGAGGACCTCGTAATTTGAACTGCGGTCAGATGAAGAAGGCGGCACCCCTCTCTTCATACCGCACCTCGCCAAGGGCAGTACTTTTGGCCTGGCGAATTTAACGTGCAACAGACCCCATTACACGATGGTACTTCCGGGTAATCGGGTCTCGTACCTAAAATTCCTTGGTTCCGAAGCCTCAGTCCGTACACTATTATTACATTCGCGTCTGATTACCAATTCCTCGATTATTCTAATCAAATTCTAATTACGCCCTATTAAATGCATTCCATTAATATCATGTAATAATCAAATATCAGATGAAAATAAATTTAATCTACCATAATATTTATCATTAGGAATTAAAAATTGAGCATAATATATTGTCTTTTGAGACAATATTAGGCAATATTTCAAACAATTATTGTCTTTTGAGATAATATTATTGTCTTAAAAGACAATAAAATAATTATTGTCTTTTTCATCACCAAAAAAAGTGTATTTTTGAATAACAACGTCATTATTTGTCAATTTATTTTTAAAGTCTGAATAACATCTGATAAAATCTGAATTCTATAACCTTTATCATAAAGCTATTTTTAGAGTTTCATGAATTCTCCACAAGTTTTTGTTCGAAATATTATTTATATTTCTTCATAAAAGTTAGATGTGTGTCGAATTCGCCGATTAACGAATATTTTGCAGCTTTACAGATGTTGACAGAAAATACCTTGATACATTTTGAGATGTCAAACAAATATCATGACTAATTCCCCAATACAAGAAATAAATGTGATGTGTCATTTCTTGGTATTTAGTAAAAGATACATAAACAAGCTGGAACGTCGAAAAATAAAAGATATATACCATGTATTTTCTTTCACCCGCCTGACATAAACATTTAATTTCTCTTGACACATAAATATGCCTTTAAAATTTTTATCGCGACTTTTATGACAAGCAAAATAAGCGTATTAGTTTTTTTACAGCTGCGATATGAAGATTTTTTATGGGCTTCTAATGTCAACATCGGAAATTAAGATAACTTGCCCCCCTTACCCTTCGTATTAGCTGCTGACACGCATCACATAGCCGGCGAAATTATTTTTAGGAACCTCGAGTCAAGGTACTCATCATCCACTAGGACGAGAATATAACAAATCCAACCGTTAAGGTACGTCAAAAAGTATCTTTTCTATTCTGGTGATTTCTTTTTCTGAGAAAAGAGGGAAAAAATTCGGCGTTTTAATTTGTTTCGCAGCAGCTGCCGTTTTCGCGAACGCCGTCGTACGTTGACTTTTTCCGATTTCATTAGTTTGTGAATTCGGCTTGATGAATCATCCATTTTCTACCTAAAGACAGAATTTTTTCTTCTTGAAGAATGTAAAATTATTTTCCTGCGCGTATATCTGTTTGTAAGCAAAAATTGTCTTCAATATTCTCTTTGTAATTTGTTTCAAGTTGAAAAAAAATTGTTATTTTTTCTAATTGGTTTTTTTTTTCTTCCTAAATTTACGACAATTTAATTTTTACCCTTAGCACATTCCAGTGTCTCCTCTCAGGCACCATTCAAGGCAGTGTATAATTTTGTCGTTTTATTTAATTATTTTCTTTAATTTTGACTGATAACAATGCTTAAGAGTGATAAAAATATGTCGCTTAATTTTCCGGAAAAATTCAACTAAAACAAATTTATATATATTAATTTTTGTGAGCAATAAACGAGTTCTCTTATTCGACAAATATGTGTGCAATGAATTACTTTTCGGAGCGCTAAGGGCTAAGAATTATACACTTGATTGTAGAATATATATATATATATATAAAGACGATTTTTCTGAGAAGGATTGACGTTTTTTTTTAAATAATAATTACAAATTTATTTATTGGATATTCATAAGTAACTTCAGTTATAAGCAAACTTTTTTATAAGTAAATATTTTCTTGCATTGTTATACTATCAACAAAATAAGCATCTTCACTTAACAATCAACAGATATCTTCACAAAATCTCATGCATTATTCTGACTAGTCAGATTAATAATGTTAATAAATTAAAATAAAATTTGTTAAATAATGTGGATTAACTAAAGCTTTTATGCATTAAGTTATTTTACAAAATCAGAAAGGCTAACCTCTCTTACTAAAAATATTTATTGCTTTGAGAGTATTTATCACTCTTTTTTAATTATTTTTTTATTTGTTTACTTGTCAAAACTTGTAAATATGAATGCAAATTTTTTAATAATTTTAATCAAATTTTCGAATTAGAAAAGAAAAGGCTATGAACTTTATTTCTATTTGTTTATTTTAGTTAGTTTTAGTTTAGTTAACGTCCCGCTTATAAAGCAACACTGGCCTGGCAGCACAGCTTATTGCACATTATTGCACAATACTGTACGGCATTATATAATATTAATCAATGTTATACAATGTTTCATATACTGATTAATATCATATAATTTTGTACAGCATTTGCATGCTATTAGGGTTAGGCTATTTTGTCACGTAATAGGGTTGTTTTGGGTTATTTACGCCTCGTAATTCTCAACCCGGTCAGATGATTAAAACCACAACTGAGCTGCCACTCCCTCTCCAAACTTCCATACCACAACAACGGGAGATAGTTGGACCCGATGGATTTAAAGTACTGCAGACACGCTTATACGATAGATCTTTGGAGAAATCTGGTCTAGAACTTGAAGTCACCAGACTCGCTATGTGTAGTGAATGCGTATCAGTAAAACTCGTTAAACAAAATAAAAAAAAATGAATCCAGTCCATTGAGAGTGTAAAAGAAGCAGATAATTTATCAATATCTCAATTTCAAGGGGCATCAAAAGTGTAAAATAACGAGTAACACATTTTAATCTAGCAAAACATTGCAAATATTTAAATTAGATGATAGGAAACAAGAGTACCCATTTAAAACACAACCCAAAATTTAAAAGTACGTCTCAATAGTTATAAAAGTATCAAAAATGGCTTTATATTAAAATGAATCCTATAATATAAATTTATATATGATGTAATTTATTTTAGTATAAAAATTCGTTTTTATTTATGTAATATATATTTAAAGGCGGACATATTAAAAAATATATATTGGTTCGTATATTTTCTAAATAGAAAAATTTTCATTACATACTTAATACTTGGATTTCTGAGCAATGAGTTTGTAATATCCCTTTCAGTTACAGTCAAAATAAGAAAATTGAAGCCAAGACCATGTGATAAAAAGTCAGTTTTTTCAGCTTGAATAGAGAATTGAAGGTATTAGGAGAAAAAAAAAACATATGTTAATATTTATGGGTCTCAGAAATACATTATATATATATATATATATATATATATATATATATATATATATATATATATATATATACAATTTTCAATCACTTAATAAAATACTTTTTTCATCCACTTCATTTTAAATACATTTAAAAAAAATTGTAGTGGATGTCACTTGTTTACAGTTTTTTAAACATTAATTTCTTGATTAAACTTAGTTAATTTTTAATAATTTAAATAGAATCATTGCAGTTTGTAATGGAAGTAGAAATAAACAGTAGCTCAATTGGTAGAATGAAAGGATTTCGGTATTTTGCACGTGAAGGTGATGAATGCGATTTCAATTCTTGCGACAATCAATAATTTCTTGATACTCAATAATTTTTTAATTATTTAATAAAAGTTAACTAAAATAAAAACTTTCTTTATTGACCTAAGTAAGAATCGAATGCTTTTTTCATATTATTACTTTTTTAAATTCAAGAGAAACATTAACCTTCGCATAATATTTCTCTTGAATTGAACACAAATATTTTCAACACATATGCTTGCATTTAGTTTTATGTAGCGAAGCAGCTGCTTTTAGGTGCATATTATTTAGTTTAGCATATTTTTTTTTCAATAAATAATAAATTAATAACAGCTATACTAAATCTCTAAAATAAGAAATAACAATCAATCGATAAAGAATTATTTTATTTTTTAGAAATTATTGCCATCATATGATAACGTGTAAAAATGTATTTTTGTAAAAAACAATTTAAATAAATTCTCTACAATATCAAAATGTGCTCACTTGGAAAAAAAGCAGCACTGGTATATAAAGAAATGAATTAGCAAACAGGCTAGTAAAAACTGCAGCCAGTATATTAAAATATCCCATTCCATTGAAAAGACATAAAAAAACCACGCTACATCCAGTCCACATATAAAATGACAGACCCAGTGGGATCTTACAGAGGCAAATAAACTTAAAACAATAAAATATAGAATCGTCTGTTGGCCTTATTATTCGAATAAAAAACTTGATCAATTATTACCAGACTAAGAATTGGGGTTTGGGGAGTCCACACCCCGATGTGCAGCATGTCAGTATCATTTAACGATTCTTCACATTCTAATAGAATATTCATAGTTTATCAATAAACTCATTCACTACTTTTAATTTTCCCACATCAAATTAAAAGGCATATTTCATAAAGAAGCACTTTTTAAAACGATTTTTTTACTTTTTAATATGGTTTTGATATAACTTTTAGATTGTTTTACCATTCTTTACTTTTAGATTACGTTATTACTTTTAGATCATGTTTTACCAACCAGTAAAATAGTAAACCATTTTACTGGCTGACCAGTAAAGAATATGATGAAATTTGGAAAGAAACTTTTAAAATAAGATTAACTCTCATCATATGTTTGGAGCAGTTTAATCGAAAAGAGTTCTTGCACAGTAAACTCCATTAAAACAAACCAATTATGGCTCCAATCTCCATTTCAAATCCATTTCACAGCAGAAACATCAATAAGTAAAATTTAAACTAAGTAGCCTTGACTGTAAAGTAATTAACTGCGGCAAATTTACATTTGAATATCAATTTATATTCCCTTCAAATAAAACATAATTATACTATAAATCTGGTTTAATTATAGAGGGAATAAGCAAAATTTCTATTTTTTTCCATATCTTTATCTTATGAACGGGTGAAGTAAATGAAAAGAATTCATTCACAAAACCATGAATAACGCCAACGCATGTGACACTCCATTCATTTAAGCCAAGATGACAAATGATTTTTATTTTGGAACACCCCCAACATTTTTTCTCGCTGCTCATTTAGCCGGAACAAACATTTTGATATTTTTAAAGCTCTTTCAATGTTTAGGGCTTGCAGATCCAATAGAAAAAGCCGACTGCCAAAAACCGAATCACTGCAAGATGTTTAAAATTCAAAATAAATAACTTAAAGCCTTGCCTTATTTTGAATACGACTAACTGACAAGAAGATACCAGCTGTAAAGGTACTTGTTCTGCATGAAATAAAAATAATAGTAAAAAAAAAGAACATGTAAGAAAATCTTGATTCATCATATTTTCTGGTCTACATATTTCAAAATAGAATCACGCAGAAAAGAATTTAAATTCCACGCAGGCAGAAACTACTAAAAAACGTTTTTTTTTTTTTTTTCATCCAACACCGCGTGGAAAAAGAAGATTCAGAATGCACGGAGCGTTACAAAGATAACAACTTCAGGACATTCTGTCAGGAAATTCAGTGCATTTCCTGTCGTATAATGTAGAAAAAATGCAACCCCTTTATAGACATGAGCCCTCAAGAGAAAATATCACTTCACTACACACAACACGTAATACATAGATATTTTTTTTTGAAAAAAAAAATTGAATAGAAAAAAAATAAAAGTATGACACGTTGGATTGAATCCACTACGGTTAGGCTCTAAATTTAGCGGAAGACTGATGTTCACTTCAGAGAGTTATATACCTGAAGCGGATTACGTAAAAGAAGAAAAAAAAATTAAGTAGGAGCTTACTGTTTATACTTAGTGAACCCTATAACTGAGAATTTTGAAATTAACTGGCATAAGATACTTTGGGTTTATCAGTTACATCGGTAAAGCACCTTTATAATAGTAGGGCACTGTCTTATTAAAGATAGATTTCCCAAATGCAAGCTAAAAAATTTTTTTTTGAAAAAAAAAAAAAAAAAGAAAAGAAACGAATCCTTACGAAGCAAATCAGAAATGGGAGGGTTTGTATTTCAAACTGTCAATAACCTAACTTAGTATTTAAGAGTTAAATAATTATTACCTTGTTTTCACTAAAGTGATGTTTTTCAGAAATCGTGGTAATAAATTTCATTACCAAACAGTTTAATATCATTCTTCAAATATTACGCAAGAATATTTTTAATGTAATCTGATCTGTTAAGATTTATATTCTCTTCTTTCTCAAAAACGTAGTTCTTGAAACATAGATTCATTACTCAAAAACGTAGTTTGCCAGATACATAATTAATTAACTATATACATAAATACACATTACCCTTACATACACAGCAGATCATACTTTGTTTATGCACTATTGGATTTAATGTAATCTAACCTGCTAAAATAACTTTAATATCATTCTCTTTCGAAAAATAATGAAAATTTTTAAGTAGGGGTGCACTGTTTACGCTTGGTGAACACTATAACAGGGAATTTTGAAATTAACTGGCATAAGATACTTTGAATGGATGAGTTACATCGGTAATACACGCTTATAATAAAATGATTGTGTTCTTTTAAAGATATATTTAAAATATATATTCTCTTAAAGATATATTCTTCTCTTAAAGACATATTTCCCGATTCGCGCTAATTTTTAAAAAAAATAAAAATAGCTAAACCTTATGAAGCAATACAGAAAATGTTATTGCTTATATCAGTAAATTGATCAAATATTTTATGATTTATTAGCTAATTATCCAATAAATGTGTTTCCTAGCCATCCTGCTTATAGATTTCATTAACAAACTGTTTAATACCATCATGACATGTGATATCTTTTATACATTTCAGATATATAGTTAGATATTTATATTTAATAACTTCTTTCTACGTTCCTCATTTCATTTATATATATATCTGAGAATTTAGATTATTTTTACAATAGAATATTTCAGATTTTTTATATTTCAAAGTCATTTGTTTTAATTTTCTAATTAAATAATTAACATTGAAGGGGGAATTAAAAACACTCGCGATCGCTTATATATTGCGATATTCACGAAGGTGCAATGGAATTATTGGCAAATATAAACTTGTCATGCATGTATTAATGAAGAATATTGACAGAACATGCACTTGAGTTACATAATTTTACCAACAAAGTATCTTTGAAAGCTCCAGTCACACATAATGTCATTTTATAACTATTTCATTAAAATAAATAGGTAATAGATAGAGTTGTATAGAGTAAAGATATGTTTTGATATTTAGATGACATTGTTAGATATTCTGAATACTATGCAGTGATGTGAAAACGACGTAGCAAAACTATTATACAAGAGTCAAAACACTTAAAATACCCCAGGTTCTACTTATAGGATTTGCATGTAGAGTTACATAATACGTAAGATATCTTATTTACTGTTGCAGATTCTGTCTATTTTCTATTAAAAAGACAAAATTTAGAGTTCTTGTCAAGTCCCCTGAAAAGCTATTGCTTAGTAACAACTAGCTTTATGTGAATTATATGGTTTAGTTGCCCTTTTCTTACATACTGAAATATTCATTGCTTTCATCATTCTTAATTAGTACGTAAACAATAATTTGAAAAAAATGTAAGCGTGTGATTTTTTAAATATAATATTTTGTCTAATCAAAACTAGAAGGTTTGATAAAAACATATAAGATAAAATTCTATGATAAGCTCCTTATCATACTTTTTGAAAGAAAATTCTTCACTTCAATATATTTATCACATTTTTGTAAAGTATAAATATATTTAACTTGAAAACAGAGCATCAACGAAACGTAAAATCGTGGCATGGATTAAGGAAAAAAGTATATTCTGTCATATTTGTAAAAATATATTTTTACTTCAGGGAATCGTATAGCCCTTTCAGTTTAAATGTGATGTTTACTTATGTTGATATGATTTTCGCAGGAATATTCTAGATTTTCATCTTTTTTAAATTTATATTCCCTTATCGAAAATGTTTTTCTTGCTTTTTTAAACTTATATTTTATAAGCAAAGCTGATTTTTGATAAAATAAATATAGTTAATCATATTTTTATCATATTTAACTTCACGCCGACTCATTTTAATATATTAAAAAAGCATCAAAATATTTTTACTGTGTTGGCACCAATTTTAATTATTAAACTTGAGTTAGTTTAAAAGAATTTATATGATGTCTGTCTTTGTAAAAATATAGTTAACTTTAGGGAATCGCATAGATATTCTGTTTATTTTAAGATAGAATTTAATGTTTATCTACGTTGATATGATTTCCTGAAAATGTTTTAGGTATCCTTTGAAAAATTCTATTTCCTTCCCTAAAATAATTTTTTTTATGTTTTTCATTTTAATAAGCAGAATTACTTCATAAGCAAATCTAATTCTTTAAAGAATACCTGTAGTTTATCAGATTAAAACTATGCTTAAGATCAAGTAGACTCATTTTAGATATTAAATTAACATCAAGGCTTTTAAATTTACCATCAAGTTATCGATCTTGAGTAAGAATTAAGAAAGATTCTTACCCAAGAATTGATACGATGCAGGATAATGAGACAAAATCTCTTACGCCATAATTAGCCAGTATAAGCATATTTCATTAACTTGTTAGCATAAATTCTTTTGAATTTATGGTAACCGAATAAGGCGTAATATAAGTTATGCAATGGTGAATAATTAAATTAATGTAATTAAGAGTGTTTCACGCCTGATTTATCTACATTCAAAACTGAGGAATAGCATTTAATCAAAGCTTTAACATGAAATTCAATTAAAACTAAAAGATTTTGATTGAATTAACAAATGATGCTTCGAAGCATTTACTCATTGAAATTTAAGATTGTAACTACGTAATAATCAAGTAATAAAGAATTGCATTTTATTAAAAGCCCCAGACTTCTATAGTGTAAATGACAACATTTTATAAATTTTTTTAGAAAATTTGTGCTACAAATATGTATAAAATATAGCTTTATGACAGATTTAAAATAAAATTATTCAAAAATAAAAAAGGCTATACCAAATGTCCGAAAGAGGGAAAGTTTGAAAGTAAAGATTATAACAAGTACGTCTTAAGACTAAGTAAACGTAACTACGTTTAAAACTAAGTAATAAATAAGTCTTAAAAAGCTGCATTCTATTTAATATTCATGAAAGTATATACTGGAGTTAATTTCATATACATCATGCAGTAGAATAACAACATTTTATAAAATATTTTAGAAAATTTTTACTATAAATATATAAAAAATATAGCTTTATTATAGGTTTAAAATAAAATTGTTCAAAAATCAAAGAAGGCTCTACCAGTTATTCAAAAGAGTGAAAATTTAAAACTTAAGCCCTGAAACTAAAGAATATAACACAGTTATAAGAATGGAGCAAAGTAATAGGTAAATCTTAAGAAATGCATTCTTATTAATGAGCACGAAGCTATATTCTGCGCATAATTTCAATTTCTTATAGAATATTGTAAGGAATCAGTACTATAAATGCACAAACTAATAACAAGATGGCATCATCGTAGGTTAAAAATAGAATTGTTCATTAACCAATTATCAAAAAGAGTGATAGTTTAAAACTAAGGCCCTGAAATCAAAGTATTCAACGCATTAATCATTTTGAATGTATGGGTGAAACTATAGTATATTTGAAAAAGTTTTTGCAGCGAATAAGTTTTTTTTAATATTTGTTAAGAATTTTGAGTTTTAAAGTAATTAATTCTAAATGCAAAGCTTATAAACCATTTAATAAGTTCACGGCCATTTTTTATCATAAGCATTCATTTGTGTAATTTCATTTGCAATTTGTGTAATTTATCCCAAATATTCATTTGTTTTTATCGTGATATAACAATCCACAAAAAATTCATTCCTGTATGGCGGAAGTGAATATAAGGCACTTGGTAATGAATTAACCCAGCTGTTTACTAAGCAAAAAATTATAATTGCAATTACCTTTAGAGTTATAAGTAAAAAAAAAAATAATTTGTAAGTTCCTAAATATTATTTCTGTGCAATGCTTTCTTACCCTATTTACTGCACAAAAACAGATTTGAATGTTTTTATTTATCTTGATTGACGGACTCATTCTGTTTGTAGTTTTTGTTGTTGAAAAATACCACAAAATGTTACATATTTGATCATTATAAAAATTTATAAATTTTATTAGCAGTCAAATATAGGTATTAAATCTTTAAGATATGTAATTACTTTCCAATAACCTCTCATAAGTAGTGTTTGGGTGGAGCACACAATCTCAACATATGTAAATTCGATATACATGTCCATTCCAACAGTTGATTGTTATTTATTGGTTAAATTGCAACAACGCGTTTAATTTGTAGTGTTAATGCAGTTGTATAGCATACAATTATTATGCCTGTCTTGTTTGGTAATAATTTTTACTTTTAAAATAATATTGTGAAACAAGTATCTGGTTTTATATCACCAGAAAAAATGATTTATTTTATCAAAAGCAAGTATACAGACAATCCCTAGTGTCAGACTCAAGAAAAGTGCAATGAAAGTTAATTAAAATTCTTCTGTAAACGAAAGACATAATGTTTGAAATTATTCAAATATCAATTTAAACAACGAATTGTAGTTTCAAAACTTCCTATATCCGGAAAAAGAAATGGAAATCATCTGCATTAGTTTTTCAACTGATAATTGAAACTCATAATATTAACTTTTAAATATAATACTATAATAATATCTTTTGCCATTAAAATTCAATGTATGCTAATCATTGAATTTTATGTTTGTTTGAACAAAAAGAACGGAAAATAAACATATAGTTCAGAATTTAACAATTCAAAAGTATTTCCACAAAATGCGAATAACTTTAGAATAATTTATTTAAAATGGATTGGTGTAATAGTTTCTGAAATTATTTATTTAAAAGATGCAAGTTTCATGAATAATATAAAACTCAAATCACTTAAGCTAGATCTGAGGAAAGTACTGATGTGCTACGCTTTTTAAAAAAAAATTAAACGCTAACGTATATTTGTAGAAGTTAATTTTATGCGGAATTAGAATCTGAATGTGGCTTCAAATATTTGAATACATTACTCTCTCTTTCTCTCTTTTAGAAAAATTAACACTACAAAGAAACAAAAGAGTTTTAAGTGAAGAAAAGTGTTGAAGAATACCATTTTAATATACGACAAAAATTTTTGAATTCGGAAGTTTAATCAGAAATTAACTTCTTTTTTTCCTCATTTGCGAAATGAAACTTTTTGTATCCTGAAAAATGCATTAAGCGCTTATAAAATAAAAGAAAAGCCGCTGCAAAGTGGTATTTTTTTTTTCTGAACTAATCAAAAGTAAAGATTTCTTCTTCTAACTTTACGATTTATTTCGGTCTCTAGCGTAATGATATTTCCTTTTTCCATGATTTTAAGATCTATTAAGCATATTTCATCTTTTGAATAATTTATAAGAAACATTTCTGAGGGAGCATAATAGCAAAATAGATTACTGCATTTGACATATAATTACATAAAAGTAAACACCCAATTTGGAAAAAGCGAAATTACATAAATTAATGTTAAAAGAATTGTATACCAATTTATTTTGTTTTCAATCTCATTCTGATGTATTTCATACTTTAGTGAAAGGAAGTTTTATGTTCCTAATTGCGAAGTTGCATAAATAAACTTTTATTGTCCAAATAATATAAAACGTGCATAACTAACTTTTATATTTCAAATCATTACATAAAAATGCAAGCAGTATGAAGGTTCTTAGAAATAAAAGTATTTTTTATTACATTTCCGAATATAAAAAGAATTTTTTGGTATTAAGTAATAGTGAATATATATGTTTATAGTTATTGAAATATAGTGATCTAAAACTGGCTTTTATTAATGAATGATGGTGAGGAAATGTAAACATTGGAGTAATAAATTCGGGGGAATATTTTTTTTAATTCAATTTTTTCTACCATGTATGCGAAACGAAGTGCTTTATGTTTATATTCTTAGTAAAATGATTATAATAGAAAAGTTTGCATTTTGGAGCGTTTTTCGTATAATCATTTGATCAAGAAGTATATAGATGTAACTATTTTGCGTTAAGACATTATATTAAATTTTGCAAATTCATAACTAGGTCGTGACTTACCAGAGCTGATCCATGAGTTACAAAAACATACTTATATTTCCATCATTAACATCAGACTTTAAAATTCAATAATTTTGCTTATGACAATAAGAGGATTGTATTATAATATCAATAGATGGATCGATTAAATAGCATAGTTCGAATATATATAATATGGTGTTTTTGACAAATGTTATTAATTCTGATGGCTGACATTATTAATAATTTCCTGTTCCCAAAATGATATGAAAAGTTTTTTGTTATCAGTGATTTTGTGCCCACTTAGATCTGAATTTTACAGGCGATTCTCCTTGTTATCAATATTAATTGAATAATTCAATGTTTATACCTTAAATGTGCACTATCATACTCCAAAAACCATTAAATAATATACATACTATTTACTATGGAGAAATTGATAGTTGATATGAACAGTTTCTTGTCATCAGTGATTTTGT
>JAPMOQ010030034.1:795578-851418 GCA_026543055.1 Argiope trifasciata
CGATTCTCCTTGTTATCAATATTAATTGAATAATTCAATGTTTATACATTAAATGTGCTCTTTCATGCTCTTCCTTAAATGTACTCCACAGGCAATTAAATAATATACATACTATTTATTATGGGGAAATTAATAGCTGCATTTCTCATATAGTAAGAGAGCTTTACAATTTATATTATATACATCACTTTTTTGATATTTTATAAATATTAAGCTCTGTTTTTCTCTCATCTCTGTAATCAGTATTTAGACCGATGCTTTTTTACTATTTTGAATTGAGTTTTTGATGAGATATTCTTTTATTTGAACTTTCATAATTATCAATAATGTGTTAGCTTGAAACATTTAAACACCGGAGAAGAATATATTGAGTAGAGAAAACATAATAAATAACCAACATCTGATATTTATGAAAAAACAATCCTTCATTTCAAAGCAAGATTGTCCCAAAAGCTGTTGAAAACATCACAAATAGCCAGATATCGCATGGCTTCTTATATTTCCATTTTTTCCTATGCTTTTGATTTGCATTAATCAAGCAAAACATTTTATTATAGCTATTCTTTATTTTACATGCATCACTATATTTTAAATTCATTGAGTATTTTCATCCAATATTATAAAGTTTGTAATATTGGAGGTTTTGATAAGGTTTGTAATATTTACACGTGCTTTTGTACACATAAAGTTATTAATATAATTATTATTTGTGTAGCCCTTTTTTCATCGCACATTTTTCACTCTTAAGGTATCCGACTACGTTTAAAACACTGATTTTTCGAACACATTGGCGATTTTTTAAAAATTTTTATTTCCTGTAGCTCAACTTTTTATCTTCCCAAAACAGTTTGTCGCTTATAGGAAAAGGAAGACCTGACCTATCATCCCTGGTCACAGATTTTTGAATTCAAATTTGTCTTTAACATCAATTTTCTCAAAACTTTAATTTCCGTGAAAATTCTGCACCATTAACATTATATCCTCAAAACTAATAGAGGTATTTGCATAAACATTTCAAAGTGTATTTCAAATAATATGAGCAATGAAATGAACCAAAAGTTTTATTGTTGGTGAATTACTTTTTCCTTCATAGGTGTTTTTAGAAAAATTAATTTGTGAATTTAGGATAAAAATGCATGTATGCTTTTTTTTACCCATAACTTCTTTGCATCTCAAAATGTTTCTTAGATTTTGGTTCCTTTCATTCATCAATGTATTCTGTAACTTGTGTACAGGGAAAAATAGGATTGCTGCATTTCAGTTTTGGGTACTGTGTTAATCGTTTTGGTTAAATTTCATTCACATTTACTACACATTTTCCTATTTCTCAAAATATATTATATTTTCAAATAAATTTTTTGTATTTATAGTGTTTATAATTGAAAATAAAATAAAAATCATAAATAGTTTTTGGAAAATCCAATTTTCCAAAAATTGTTCTTCGAACGTAGTCGGATACCTTAAATAATATTTTAAATCTGAGCCTTCGAAACTTTATTTTGTAATTAAAACTTTTTGATGTTGAAATTTCTTTAGAATCTCGAGACGAACTATTTCGACGTTTACACTTCTCTAAGGGGGAGGGGTGTATCAATAAGATGAACGCTTAATACGTTTCCTAATTTCCTTTACCTATTGCATTTACCCTAATGAAAAATGCAAACATTCCCTCCTTTTATTTTTTCTATCACCCCTTTTTTGACGAAATAAGCATCTCCTTACGCATGCTAAAAAGCTGAAGGTTCCCGAATCCGATAATGATAATAGTCTTTTGAGTCTTTGTTTTTAATACTAAAAGTAGTTTCCACATTCACGTTTTGTTTTATAATCCTCATGTAACTTTTAATTAGTTTATTATGGGATTTTTTTTACTACATACCTTATTTAATTTTGGATACCTGATATTAGCACTCGAATAAAAACACATAAATATTTAAATTACTTAAACGTGGCTAAGAGGTTAGTAATACATTAGAAGTCTTTGAGTTGGAGATTATTATATTATGCATATTGAATTATTTTTTAAGATCATATTTCTATGACACAGCCATTTTTTTCTCAATATATAATGCAATCTTCCTCTTTTTGTATTTTATACAAAATAAATTTCAATATAATCAATTTCTTCTGTGCCAAACTAAGAATTATGTATGGACCAAGAATAGAGGTATGATAATAATATTTGAATAATATTGGTGAAGTAAGAGAAATCACATAAGATAAAACTTTCTATTTTTTTTCTCTATTTATTTTACGAATTCGAATGACTTATCTCATATTTTTATACAAAACTTTCAGTTTTGTACGTTCTCTCTGTGTTTCATAATCTCTTTTAAGTACAAACAATAGATTTACAATAGGAAATGCATACATCTTTCGCTATATTTGCATTGCATTCATTTTAATGAAACAGATGGAAATCCAATTTAAATTAATTCACCTTTAGTCAAAAAGAACATTTTTCTTCCTTTACCATCATACCGAACATAATTTAAACCATAACATCGAGAGACATGTTAAACATTAATACTTGGTGATCCCAGAATTCAACGCTGCAACTATTATTTATTCAATGGAAAGAAGATAATATCATTAATAAATCCTAGATCCACTTTCACAGAAGAAATCCGATTGCAAATAAATGATGATATAGAATTTGAGAAAGGAGTTTTATTCTTTATTCACTTGCTCCGTTGGTTTAGTTTATGGAAGAGAAACCATGTATAGGAAAAGTAACAAAATGTTTCATTCCTAATCTAATTCAATTTAGTTAGGCATGTAATGTTAATTAGGAGGTGAAGATGTATTGGATTTTATGTTGAATATTCTTAGTTAAATATTAAAAAGTCTACCTGAAAGTAGTGAATTAGATATGAATATAAAAGATAATACTTTCAAGAATGAATTTTAGAAGGATTTAAGATTCCAGTAGTTTTTCCATGGCGTAGTTACATTTTCTATTAAAAGAGGACAAATTTCAAATATTGTCATTATTTTATTATATATTATTATCAAAGGAGTAACATGGAAATTTTTAGGAAAAAGTAACCAAATGTTTCATTCCTAATCTAACTTAATTTAGTTAGGTATGTAATGTTAGTTTAGAGGTAAATTTCCATTTAATTTTATACTGAATATTTTTCTCGAAGTATTAAACCATCTAACTAAAAATCATGAATTAGATTAGATGATATGAAAGACTATTCATTCGAGAATGAATTTTTAAGAGGATTTAAGATTTTAAATGGTTTTCTTTGGTGTATTTATTTTTCGTATTAAAAGAAGAAAGTGTTGAAATATTTATCATTATTTTAATACATATTATACTTCAGTATTTGACGAGATATTACGTTTTATATGGATGGATTAAACGAATGATAATATAAGTTATATTTTCAATGTTTTCCATGTAGTTGAGGTAGCCTGCTTGGTAGAACGTCGGAATCACATTATTTAGGTTGTGAATTCAAACCCCTCCAGCCAAAGAATCTCCGCATGAGTGGTGACTAGCACGCGTATAAATACACTGAAGTGACAAAAGTTATGGGATAGCAATATGCAAATATACAGATGGTAGTAGTGTCGCAGCGAAAAAGTATAAATGCGCAGTTCATTTTCCAGAGCTTTCATTTGTGTTCAAGTTATTCATGTGAACAGATTTTTCGTGATTTATGGCGGCAAGACGAGAATCAACAGACTTTGAACGTGGAATGTTAGTTGGAGCTAGACGCATGGGTCATACCATTGCGGATATCGTTAGTGAATTCAACATTCCGAGATCCACAGTATCAAGAGTGTGCCGAGAGTATGAAATTTCAGGCATCACATCCCATCATGGACAGCGCAGTGGGCGACCACCTGCACTTAACGACCGAGACGTCTGCATCTGCGTAGAATGGTCAATGTTAATAGACACGCAGCACTTCGTCAAATAACTGCAGGAATCCATGTGGGGCATACGGGGTACGTGTCCGATAGGACTGTGCGGCGAAATTTGTCTTCCTTGGGCTATGCCAGCAGAAGACGGACTCGAGTGCCCTTACTGACAGCGCGACATCGCCTGCAGCGACTCTCCTGGGCTCGTGAGCATATCGACTGGTCCCTAGACCAGTGGAAAACCATGGCGTGGTCAGATGAGTCACGATTTCAGTTGTTACGAGCTGATGGTAGAGTTCGAGTGTGGCGCAGACCCCACGAAGCCATGGACCCAAGCTGTCAGCAAGGCACTGTTCAAGCTGGTGGTGGCTGCATAATGGTGTGGTTTTTTTTACATGGCATTACGATCATTGACTGGAAATGGTTATGTTCAGCTGCTTGCAGATCACTTGCAGCCATTCATGGACTTCACGTACCCACACAACGATGGGATTTTTATGGATGACAATGTGATATGTCACAGGGCCAGAACTGTTCGCGATTTGTTTGAAGAACATTCCGGAATATTCCAGTGCATGTTCTGGCCACCTAGATCGCCCGATATGAATCCCATAGAGCATTTTTGGGACATCATCCAAAGGTCCGTTCGTGCCCAAACTCCTGCACCATCCACACTTTCACAATTATGGACGTCTATACAGACAGCATGGCTCAATATTCCTGCAGAGGACTTCCAACGACTTGCGGACTCCATGACACGTCGAGTTGTTGCACTTCGCCGGGCAAAAAGAGGACCGACACGATATTAACAGTCATTCCATGACTTTTGTCACTTCAGTGTATATCGTGGTCACAAAATCCTCCATGTGAAGAGTAATACCAGTTAACAGGTACTATTTTAGATGTGATCGATCTTTGATTCAGGTTTAAACTATGGCCCGTGCAGGAGCGAATGAAGTGTATGAAGAAAGTCCGTCCCATAAAAAGAGTGTGATGTCCGAGAAACTGGATCTTGTTCTTCGCCCCTAGATGGTACTACTGAAAAAACAAGAAACTCACAATCAGGATGGCTCAGTAGTCATCGAGCTAGTCAATGGCTAGTGTCATTAGAAACAATACCCTTTTTTCCACGTGTTATAAAATCATAATGATTATTGTTACAAACTTAAAAACGAATTTGTTGCGATAGTATTGATTTAGTTATAGCAATTGGATGTATAAATGATGGATCGGATTGTTTTCTATTTCTATTTTTTTCTTAATAATTATACTTATAATGTGCTATCATTTCTTGAAAAGCTATTTACACTATTGTAGTGTAAAAAAATTCCTAATATGAAGTGCATACCATATAAAATGTATCTTTAAAAATATGTTTTACACATATTTTCTTAAACCACATGTTAGCAGTGAAATAATAAAAAAAATTCCAATCACAAGGCGAAATGTGTCATGGATTTCATTGCTTATAAAATAATTATTTCGGTTGTAGAATTAATTGAATAATCACTCCTAGTAAATATTTAAACGTAAATTATAGCCTGATAGAGATTTGAGACAGGACAATTTTCAAAAACATTATTATCAATTTATTACCAATAATTTTTGTTTACTTAAAATATTAAGATTTATTTGTTGTTATTGTTTCTAATGTCACTTATCACAGACAAGCCCTTTGACAAAGTCAGTGATTTTAAACTGAGAGAGAGTCTCTTGTTTTTCTGTACTGCCATCTAGAGTCAAGAGTACGTCGTTCTACTTACTCTTCACAATCTTTTTTGCGGAGCGTACTTTATTCATACATTCCATTGACTCATCCACATATCGTAATTTAAACTTGGATCAGATAACGTTCACTGGTAAACCAATAACCCTAATGTTATTACTCTCGACATGGAGGAATTTGCAACCGTAACAGATTTATACGTGCTCTAGCCACCACACACACGAAAGGTCTTCGGTCGGTTGGGTTCGCACTGACTACCCAAGAGAAACGAACTCCCTACTATCCTGTTTATCCCGGTCTTAAGAAGTATTTCTTAAAATTTATCTATATAAGAATGTATGTGGGATAAAAATAACTAAAGTATGTGAAAGTAATCAAATTCTATGCATATTGGTTTTAATTTGATCAAATTACATAGTCTAATATGTTAATAATAACAATGGTATAACACCTGATGGTATGAAATGCTATTATAGTATCAAAATTCTTTTAATTAATGCAGACATTAAGGCAATATCGAAATTCTTTAAATTTGCTTCAATCCTTATGTTAATTTCTTTCACTTAACTAATTTGTTTTCACTTTTGTAGATTTGTTTTATGTAGTTTCACGTAATTTTAAATAGAAAATTCTTAATAAATATTTTATTTGTTATGCGATTCGAAAAGCTCTACTTTAAGCAAACGGAAGGAGGGTCTCCCCCATGCTAGAATTATAATTCATTAAGTCGATCTGCTATCTAAGTTTTTGAAATTTTGATGATATATTATTGTCGAATTCATGAATATCTACATCACAATAACACTTGGAATTTCCTCCAAAGGAAATATAGCTGGGATATTTCCTCGAAAGGACATATACAGTAAGTATATATAAAGCTAGGATATATACTTCGAAGGATATATAATGCTAAGCTATGTACTCTAAACACGATAACGCTTCTATCTAAGAACTCGTATTTACAGTCATCCAAACCGAAGGCAATATAGAAACTACACCACCAAAAATCAAGAAAATATAGCATCAATTCCTTTCCAGATTATTTTTACTTGAGAATATTATATCTCATATTTAAAACGACAATAAAGCCTTCAAAAAGAGGTGAAATCCTAATAAAGGGAACATGCGGTTAAAATTCAAAGCAAACATTACAAACTCAAAAATTATTCTTTTTCTATTGCTGAAATTATTCATTTCTGTTTATGCAAGAAAATAACCTTTATCTTTTAGCAAAGTATGGAGGGAAATTAAACCAGAGTAAATATTTAAAATGAAACAAAAGCTTAAAGATAATGGTAGAAAGTAAACACGTCTTGCAAGCGAATGAAAGCTTGAAAACTACGAATGAAAGCTTTCGACAATATTTAGAATTGCTATTACATAGATCTCCTGATATTTTCGATCGAACAAATAGCTTGAAGTTGTTATGCGTATTTCCACATCAGTTGATTAACAAAGTATTTTTTTCTGAATTGTTTTATTTTCCTTTATTTACTTAGCCATTGAAACTGTGATATGCATTTTTCACGCAAAATATGAAACGTGGTAAGTCCTTTAACATTCTCAGGAAGAAAAAAAAAAGAATATAGAATTTCATCCATTTTAAAAAGGTTTGGATTTCAGCTTTAACTCAACTTATTTCTTCTTCCAAATTTAAAGTATAAATATGGAATATACAATTAAAAAAAGGTTTGGCTTATTTTTGAACAAATAAGTTCAACGTTTAAGCAACAATTTTTGTATTAGAAAAATATTAGAAACGCCATATGTGTTTTAAAGGATAATTCATTTTACTGATTAATTGTGATATGCATTTTTTTCTAAGCCAGCTACATTCATAAGAACTTTTACTTATTAATCCGAAATTACTAATGCCAAATACAGATCATTTAATAAGTTCTTATTTACACAAATATACAAGACAATATCCATAATATATTACTATAGTTGGATGTTTGGTGAGGCTGTACAGCTCAGATGTCATCATCCTCGTCCTCTGATTGGGGTTCAAGACTGCGAGGTCCATTCCAAAATAGCTCTAGCGTCGAATTCATTCGTTTTTATAACATTTAAGGAGTAATTTCGGATTTTTTTTTCATTTCGTAATATTTAATTTTTTTTTAAGTTTGCGCTCAGCATAATTAGTTTTAATTTATACAGTTCATATTTCACTGTCTTCTCAAAAGCAAAGTGAGTTTTTATTACAAAAATATGCATTTCCTTTTCATATTTAGCAGTAAAAACTTTCAATAATCTGAGTAAACAAACTGATCACCAAAGTCAACTAGTTACAATGTATAACAACCAAGAGAAATATTTCGATGATTATATCTAAGCTATCACTTTATTATCTGTCCATGATTTTTTTTAAAGAATCCGTTAGTCTTCTCGTAATAAAACTTATCGCACTCAGTATCGAGAAAACACGTTATGCCGAATGAACCAAATCCAAATAAATGTGTGAATTCTTTCAAATTCCTTCGAATAAATGTCAGCTAGGAAAAAGCAGAAAATCGCTTCGAAATAGCTTTCCCAGAAATCTTTCTTTTCCTTTCTCTCTCTTTAACCATAAAGCCAAAAAATCCACTGCCACATCACAACGATATTTGCGAATATTCGAGCACAGATGGTGATAAATATATTCTGCCATTTATTTATTCTCAAAATTTTTATTTTTTTTCGCTTCAACCTTTTCGAAACATCGGTTCTTGATGACAGCTTTGGCATCGAAACGTCCTCCCCTCATGACGCAAGGACGAGTTGAAGGAAAAAAAAATGAGCCAATCATAGCTCACAGATTCGGACGTAAAATATGATGATGATATTTCAAAGTGCGGGCCGTTGATGGGATTCGCTCATTGCGTCTTCCGATTTGTGAGCTGCTAATAAAGGCGAAGGCGAAAATTGTCGCCAAATGAGCGCCGATTAACGCAAAATGAACGAGTTTCCGATTCAAGTTTGTTCGAGCAATTTGTTCAGTTTCGAGTTTAACTCGCTTTCGTAAATGGCATCCGTATCTCTCTGGGACTTAAACTTCTTTTGAGATTCAGGTTACTGAAAGCAAAGACAAAAATAGTTATTTTAGAGCATCGTATGGTTAGGTTGAAAGTATCTGTGTCACGAGACTATAAGAACAAATGTAAGTGGTAGCAATCACGCCAAAATCGTAGCTCAGTGCGTTTCAAAAACGGAAAACTAAGACATGGAAAGTTGAATAGAAAGTATAAAAAAGAAGGAACATCTGATCAAAACTACTTGTTCTGAAACCTAAAAACCCTTAAAGACACGCACATACACACATAGACATACTTGGAGATTGAAAAATTGTAATGCACTTTAATGAATACCTCTCACATTTCGATATTGATTGTTATTCAAAATAATTATGAATTAGCAATTTGATAAATTAGACAATTAAGAACAATATGTACGTAGGACCTAATATATTTTATATAATATTTCTCCAGCATTATCTCTTTTCTTACTATATTCATGAAATCAATTGGTATTATTGTATTTCCTTTGTTAAAAAACCATTCTTTCAAAGGATTTTTTTAAAACAGTTTCTTTAGACAGATATTATGTTTATAAATACTTAAGTAATGTAATTTGTTATTAATTACCTGAAAACAATTCAGTCGGCAATTAAAAGGTAGAAGGAGAGCTTTTTTATTGTTTATGACCTGGACTGGAACTTGTTTATACATTTGATCTTTAATCATAATGTTTTTTTATTTTGTATGCCTCTAATCGAAAAACCAACATTCCATCAATAACACGCATGGTGCATTCATAGTAACAAAATTTAATTGTAGATATATTACAATATTTTAATTTGATATTACAATATTTTAATTTGATATTACAATATTTTAATTTGAGGAAAATTGATATATTTAAAGACTGAAATATATCTATTTCAGTACATCGAAATATGTCGAAGACTATTACCAGACATCTTTAATAAAAAATTGGCCAATACTTCAGAATGGGGAGATACTTATACGTTGGGAGACTGTCTGAGAGTACTTCAGAATAAAGATTATCCGATAGCGTTGTTGACTCTTTCTACCTGTTAGCTTATACTATGGTTATAAGGTAAGGTTATAGGGTTAAGGTTAATGGGTTATAGGTCTCCGTTTCTTCCGTGAGAAATATCTTTGAAGGTACAGATTCTACAATAGTTTCTAATGAGCCTTTTTGATCAATTTGGCAACCACCCTATTTTCTTCTACTGTACTGATTATTCAAGTACTTCACATGCTTCAACAGATTTTGGTTGATTAAAAAGAAACTATATTCTACATCATTTGAATAATGTAAGATTGTCCATGTGGTAAATTCAAATTGGAGCTATTGTCTCACTTAATTTCTCCAAAAAATGCAAGATATTCCTCTTTATAAGAATATTGTCAGATTTTTAGTTCAGTTGAAATCTAAATACTGAAAGGCAGCAACCGCTAATAGAATGTATTATATTTCTACCTCTTCAGGATTATTATCAGTGTTGTAGTAATTTGATCTTGTAGCTTTAGGATCAGAATTTAATAGAAAATTTCCATGGAGAGTTATACCTGTATTATACCCGTTTTTTAGTCAATTGAAGTTAAAGACTAAGTCGTATTAATTGGAACGGAAGGCCGTTCAACAACTTTTTAATGGGTGGGGGATAGGATTCTTTACAGCGTACTAACTAGCAAAAAAAAAAAGACTTGTTAGATTTCCGGATAAATTAATCCGAAATTAGCGAAGCTGTGCAGTGGAATTTATTGTCGAGGAAGAATGATAAAAACAGTTTTCATAAAAGTTCCTATTTATTTAAGTAAAAGTCAACAGGCTCACTCTTAGAGCAAAAAGAAAAGAAATAATACGTTAAATCTCAAAATAAATATCAAAATAAATTAATATTACCACATACTCTGAATAAACTTTAACAGATTCGAATTCGACCATTCAATCTAAAAACTCAGCGATTCATCTCAAAAATTCCTAAAAGGCAAGCCAACCGCATGGTCTTATATCATCCGAGCCTCATTCTAACATCAAAACCCACAGATTTTAATTCCACACGTATTTATACTAGTTAAGTATGCGTAATTTGCATAATAAGTGCCGCCAACAACAGATAACTAAACTTTGAAAAGTCGGATTCGAATCTTTCAGTTTTGTTTACATGAGATCATGGATTGGAAGTGGAAAAACCCAAAGACTGACTCAAAAGTTCGGATCATTGTCTAACAAGACTGATTTAATTTAACCGTTAGTACTCTTTATTCTCTTTTTTTTGGTAAATATTTATACCTCAAATGTTAGAATTCATGCTGAGAGAAATTCTCAAATATTTTCAAGAGAGTGCCAACATTTCTTTGGATAAAAAAATAATGAAATGTAGATGATGAGGGAATATAAAATGAAAGAATGTTTAAAATGCTTTATCTGCTGCGTTAAACTATTCTTTTTCATTGTACGAGTGCTTAAAAATATTTCTGTGCTATTAGGGTAGGGATCAGTATTATGACAATATTATCTCTTCATATATCTTGGATACAAGAAAATTTTAAAACAAATAAGAAAATCTGTAGGCTGAAAAGTTGAATATTTTATCTTCCTAATACTTAGGGATAAAAATTTATCATATGTTGTAGTGAAACGCTGGAATGACCACTGTATGAAGAAATGAAATAATCGAATTCATGGATTGGAAAGTTGAATATTTACTTTTTGAAAAGGACTTTTATCTTGTGTTGTGGTGAAATGTCTGTGATGGAAGAATGCATATCAAAAAAATTCTTTGATTGACCAATCTGTTGCATAATTATATTCTTTGGCGTTCAGCGAACGTTTGTAGATATATATGTGCTTTTATGATATGAATCGGATTTTCACTTAAAAATAATTATGATTTCAGTTTTTGAAAAAACAACAACTAAATAATAAAAATAAATTCAATGTAGTGAAATATAATTATAATAATTAAACCTTATTTAGTATTTATTATTATTTAGTTGTAAAAAATTAGTTTAATTAATTTAAAATACATTCAACTTAGTTTATATATCTCCTTATCCATCATCTGATTAATTTCAAGTCTTGTTGTAATAGCTGCAGTTTAAAACTACTTATAGATATCATAATATTGATGTATATCATATATGCAATAAACCAAATAAATAAACAAAAAATAGAAGATGGTTTCCCAAAAGAATAAATGCATTTTTTTAATTGCATTTTTGACTTAAAATAAAGTTTATCAAGAAATGTACTAATATAAATTGATTATTTGCTTTACAATCAAACTCCGCAAATAGTTAAATTTATTATAAATTAATGTTTAAAAGCAAATAATTGTTTCTCATGTCATTGTGCAATGTAAAATGGTTAACGAAAGCAAAAGATTTCGATGAATAGTTTAATCATATATTTAAAAAGATAGACTCTGAAGAGTTCTAAAAAAATGGAAAGCATAAATGCTGAATTTCCTTTCAGAAAAGAATGATAAATGTCTTGCTCTTTCTGATAATTCTAATCTCTAACGTATTAACTTTAATCTCTTCAATTAATTACAGTTCCATTCGTATTTAATTAACCCTAAATGAAATGGAATTAATTAAGATGGAGCACTGTATCTATTTTCCTTAATGGTCCCTTTGTAATGGTATTCATTAAAAAGCAGCAGCTGAATTATCAGTTGCTGATTTACATTGAAAACTTACAAGAAGCCTAAATCTGAAAACTTCAAAAAGATTAAATTTTTCATTTCTAATTGCTTCATTAATAATTCCTTTGCTACAAAGTTAGATTAATTAAGTTCATTGGGAATGTTGAAAAAACTAATGATAATCCGTAGAATGCCTGATTGATATCCAAATAATTTTTCCTATTCACCTGCAACTACCTTACCTGCACAGATGGAACAGCATATTTTTTGCATATACTAATACTATTTTTGTACAAGCAGTTCGTTAGTTACCAACGCTCTACGGAACTCACTGGCGGTAAATTATAATCGTGGTACGAATCAGTTTGCATTTCGGCCCCAGTACATCGACACATACTAAACAGGCACGGAATTTAGATAGAACGATATAATTCCTTTATAGGATTTCTTTGAAAATCTGATTCAGATATAAACTTATGAAGTAGAGAAATATTTCTGTTTTTCCATTTGTCAAGTATGCTTAGCTTTTGAGTTGAAAATAGTGTATATAAACCATGGGAGTTTTTGTCTTTACATTCTCATTCATTTACATTAAATGACAAATTATATATATTTTTTCTCATTTTATAAAGAAATGAACCAAATCTGCATCCAGAAATAGTAGTTTTTCAATTTTCATGAGAATATTTGAGATAACGAGCACAGTCAAAATTTCTTTTATTTAATATGCTGTATTTTCCTGTTATAGCACTAACAACTACACAGAACAATGAATAAATGGAATATTCATCTGAAACATTCTACAGATTTTCAGTTATAATGTAAATATTACATACAAAATTAAATTTACAATTTTTAATAAACAGTTAAGAAGAGACAAATTTTAATTCTCAGACAAAAAGTCATACCCAATTCCAAAAATAATATTTTATATAGAAAGTGTGATGATTTAACAGAAATTCGAGAGTGAATTTTTTTACTTCTCTTTATCTGCCTTCTTCACTAGGCACTTTTATTATTTTTATATGTCTACCATGTGCATTAGAAAGTTTAAAGATAAATCGGGAAATTCACTGACTGAAAAGTTAAAAACCTTCTTCTCATATTACTAGAAAAAAAAAGACTTACACATTTTCAAATTGAAAAACGTTTAATATTATCATTAAAATATTTATCTATTTTCCTTATCTTAACATGTATTTAAGAGTTTTAATATGCGGATAAATAAAAACTATCAGTTTTAAATTTAACATACTCTAAGAATATTATTTGCGAATAACAATGCGGTTTTAGATAAGTATTTCAAGATTTAATATTCTAATATGTGTCATGTTCTCATAGAAATTTCCCTAGTAAAATATTTACTTTTCTTTCTTTGCAAAAAGCGTTTTAATCTTTGAAGAACTTTTCACAAATTATTTTATCTTTTACCGTGTCAACATTTACCTTTATAATTGTAATTTTGTAACTAAAATGTGTGGAAGTCAATGATGCAGAAAATGAGAAGGAAATTCTCTATGCTAGGAAAGTTAATTTTTAAAAAGTTTTAATATATATATCCTATTTTTAATAAATGATAATAAAGAGCAAAAGTGAAGGCAGAAAAAGCTACTTATTTGCCTATATAGTTCAAATGAGTAATTTAATGTTTTTAAAAGTGATTTCTGTTAAAAGTTTAGACCATATACACTTCCCAAACAAAAAAAAAATATATAGTTTAAATGTAATTCAAATATGTTCTTACATTAGAATTACTCCTACACGCTTCCAAGTCCATTACCTGCAAGATATCACCTTTTAAGGCCATATTTGATACAATATCAGCCTCCTTCTAGAATTGTCCTGCAGCTACAAGTTGACGGCGCTGATACTGCCTTTTCGACAACGTTAAATTGAAGTTTGAGTGTTTTTTAGAACCGAGATTCAAAAAAGTAATATAAAAACACCAAAAACGAAAAATAAAAGGATTTCGGAAAGGAGAAAAAAGAATTTTCAGCATTTTATCACTTGGCGGTGAAATGAACAGCCAAGCACTGCCTGAGTGTATTTCTATGCATCCGCTGCAGGCCATTTTATTCTAACTTCTTGTCAGCTTTTACATACAATCACTTTATTGTCTTTCAAATGTGCTGAGACTCCTGAAATAAAACAGACGTTCTGAAACAACAACTCGGAAAAAAAATTGAATCGATTTTTTATCATTCAGAGAAAATGTTTACATTTCAAGTAAAAACATTTGTAATTCGTGTCTTCAAATACCTAAAAAAATAATGGTTTTTTGTCTATATTTTATTTAAAGTTGTGTTAGTAATTATTTTTCGAATTATAGCTTAGTAAACACTTTTATTTAATTTGAATTTGTTCAAGCTAATGCAGGTGAAATTTTGTCCCCCAGTCCCCTATTTCTTCTCATTTCATTATATGTTTGGTTCAAATTTTGTTATTTAAATTTGTGTATTGAAATTCTTAGTGAACATTACATTTTAATATTTTAAGAAATAAGTTATTAGTTGATTATCAATTAAATAAATATTTATTCGATACCAGTGGCGCCAAACAAATTTTAGGAAGAATATAAATACAAAAAAAAACTATCGATGTTCTGCTAAAAAGCTAATAATTTTTTAAAATAATTTTTTAATGTTTTGTCGCAATTATATCGAAGTAATTTTCTGCAGTTTCATATTGAATATTTTTTTATAAATTCATGAATTGTTTTTTTGCTACTATTACAAAAAAGATTTTGTTGGTTCTTTAATGATATATGCTGTTAGATAAAATGTTATTAAATAAGGACTAAAATTTTTATTCAATAGTTTTAAAATACTCTGACAGTGAGCTGTAAATATTTCTGAAAGTTTCAATAAATCGTCTTTTAAATGAAAAAAGTGAAACCATTCTACTTATAATCTTACATATAAAAGTAATCTTTTAATTTTGAATTAGATAAATATATTTTTAGTTAATTTCCTGAAGCGACAGATCTATTTTGGAGGAAAATTAAAAATAAAATATATTTGTTTTTTGTTCGTTTTAAAGTAAAGTTTATTTTCTGTTATTACAAATATTCATAGAACTTTCTTAGACTCTTCAAAATGATTTCAAAATCTTACGTCAGATTAAAAAAAAATATTGTGAGTTTGGAATAAACTAATTTTAAATTCCGATGCCAAAATCAAGTTTTTAATTCAATTGTAATTTTCTCACAAAGTCTCTTATTAAATCCCTTATGAAGAATGATTAAAATCATAATAATTTACGAGCTTAGTTATACATATTTTTACAGTTTATTTGAGTGTTTAATTTAAAAAGTATCATTGTATGTGATTTTCTTATTTCTTTCATAACAATAAAATGCATTGAAACATGTATAAATATACGTAAAATATAAAATTTACAAAAATTTGAAAGAAACTACTTTGATGAAATAAGGAAACAATCAGTATTGAATATCAGAAACAAATAAATGTTTTAGTCGGAAAAAAAGGACATTCCTTAAAGAAAAAATTGACATGGCTTTCAAAATATATATTCTTCATAGTAAGATTATTATTATTATTTTTTTTAATTACTGCAAGCTGTGGAATGTAAACAAAAATCCTTTTTCTGTTTGCAAACAATGAAAAGTAGAGTGAAAACAAAATTTATTGTTAAAGAAGACTGAAAATATTTTCGTTCAAAAAAATTATTAAAATTATCGCTCAATACTACGTTGAAGTATTGTGCTACTTTCTGTATCCTTCGTATTTAAAAAATAAAACTTTGAAAGGAAATAAAATATGTTATTTGCATAATATTGAGTATGATTTAGTTTGCTGATAGTTAGTAAAATATTCCATTTTTTTATTGTTTCTTTACATTTTTTGACCTTCCTCGATTTGAAAAGTGCCTGTCCCATTTGTTCACAATCTTAGCTAATTTTAAAACAATGTTTAATTATATTTTCCATTAAATTCATGTTATGTTCCGTAATGAAACAGTGCAGGTGGTTAATCAATATACATTTTATACAAGCATATATTTAGCTACTCTCCAAATGAGTTTAATTAAAGGAAATTCTTCGTTTAAAGTTTTATCTTAAGAAGATAAGGGGATAGTTGCTCAATTATAGTCAAGTAATACTTACTCTGCAGTAAATCGATTTTTCAACGCTATAGCCTGGTGTAACTAATTATACATGGATGGATTATCAGATAGTTAATAATATTCCCATTGAAAATACATTTAATCTATTGGGAAATGCAGTTTGATATCCTTTTGTGGCTCATAAATTACACATAAACTGTTTTGCTCCATACACTCATTGAGATATCTGTTTACTATGTTTATATGATTTTTATCTGTTAAGCATAGCACCCCATTGCTATTCTTAGCGATTTTCAGATCAAGCATTGCCAAGTTAATAGGAGAATAATTTTCAGATTACGCCAAGATTGCAACATAGAGTTGATAATCGCCAAATTGGAGAGAACCTTGTATTTTGAGAAAGTTTTATCGAGAGGGCCATAAAAAACAAATTCAATCATTTATAATTAATTCTTTTGATAAAAAAGATTTTCAATATTATGTGAATTATAAAAACAACCAACTTTATCAGGTTAAAATTTAAAGCAAACATTACTTAATAATTCAAAAACTTTAGAAGAAAACTTGCTTGCTGTAATTTTTCTAAAATGAGTTGAGATTTGTTTTGCTTTTATTGTATAAATTTCTTCTGGTTTAATGCGTGTGTGTAAAGACTCTAAAAATTCTGAAACCCAAGCATTTGAGCTGATTATTCGGTTGATTTCAATGCGGATTGCCCTCACATTTCCTGTTATATGTAAACCAAGATTAATCGAAACCTTTGAGAATTAAAGGCTCTGATTATTTAGAAAAGGAAATGTGAAGAGGAGTCTATCTATACGGTTATCTTTCTTTTATCACGAATACAATGTCCTTCCCCAAATAGCCCAAAAGTTCCCTCAAAACAGAATATGAAAACAGCAAGGAATGTTTTGCACAAACCAGGAAAATATTTGTCTTACTATGTATTAAGGCAATCAAACCTCTCTATATTTTCAATTCTGTTAGCTTTATACCAAAAGCTTTACAAAAAGAATTATACTGCAATATCAAGAACTCCTAGCGGAAGGAGATTGTTCATACATTTAGCATGCCTTCTTATTGTGTCTGTTAATTCTTTTCGTCAGAATGAAGTATTGCGGATTTACCAATACCATGCTATGTAAATAAAAATGAATCAAATTTCAAAATGTGCCGAAATTTTAGGTTTATAGGTGCATGTTATACTGATGTCATATTGTAGGAGGCTTGAGACATAAAATATCTATAAAATTCAGAATGTAAATAATCTATCTAACCTAATATTCAAATAATTGTGCATAGATTTGGAACTATAGTTTCTCTACAGATTTCTACTATATTTGATTCAAATTAATTTACAAAACTTTGCCGTTTTATATCACCTCTTGAGGACTTTGGCTTAACATATCTAGTAGAACAATTTAAATACAACTATACTCATAGAACCGGTTTGTTTTAAAGTAAGACATTATTTTCACTCTTGATGAAAGTAAATTTTCAAAAAATTGATTAGAATAAAATGAATCATTTTCAAATATAACATATTGAGTGGATTTGGTTAGTTGAAATTCTTTTTTTAAAAATTTCCTAAATTCAATAAAAATCCTTTTTTTTTATAAATGAGGAAATAATTCACATCTCCGTAAATGTATTTGCTTTAAATAACATCTAAGTAAAAAAAAAAAGAAATTAGCAAATTTTCACTTTTTTTTTTTTTGGAAAAGTTGTATAATTAATATTGTATAAATGTATGTTGTAACTGTAATACTGTATACCTATAATTTGATTTCACAAAAACCTTTTCTTCACATATCAAAGTCAATCTATTATATATCAAATTTGAAATCATAATAATATTGCAAAAAATATTATTAGTTATTAATTTTATGTACTTTTGTCTAATTTATATCTTGATTATCTAATTAACAGATTACAATCTTATTTTTATTCCTATAAGTAAATGTAAGCGAGTTAAAGAGTAAGAAGCGTTAAAAATGGCAGAAAATAAAAATATAAGAAATTAAAAAGAAAATACCTAAGTTTATTTCCCCAAGTTCTTGTATAATTAGAATATTATGTCCAAAAACTTGCAGAAGTATAAAAAAACCGCTGTAAAATTAAAAACGATATTTTATTACAAGTGAGAAGACTAATGTTTTCATCTCCAAGATCTTGTTGGATGAAAACATTAGTCTTCAGCTGATATTACTAACAAATATCTCAATAAGGCGCTCATAACTCGAGGTGCGAGTTAATATCTGTTTTCATTTCAACCTAATTTTGTAGCACTCAACTCCATAAACAAGTTTAATAAAAGTATTAATATTTTCCTCCAACAAAATAATTGATAAACACTTTGAGTATTATTAGTTCCTCATTCTAAATATTTGATAATTTTAATTCGATTATCAGCATAGAGCTAATATTATTATGAAAATGGAATAAAATTTATTTTCAAAAAAATATATATATATAACTGGGTTCATTAAATTGATTCGATTCTTACACTAAATTAAGATCCTATTATTTATAATAAACATCTATTTATTTGAAGTAATAAATTGAGGCCTATGACTTTATAATATAGTTATATTAACGTCCCGATTTGAGGCAATACTAGGGCTATTTTAGGACGGACCTTGTAATTTTGAACCGCAGTCAGATGACGAGATCAACTCTTAAGCTGGCATTCCCTCCCGCTGGGAGGATGGATTTAATGCACACTAGACCCGTTTACACGGCTGTTCTTCGATGGAATCGGTCCTCGAACCTGCAACCCTCCTGTTCCGAAGCCCAGACCTTACCACCAGGCCACAACGGCCTCTATGACATTATGGACTGCTCTAAAAGGAGAAAGCAAATCTAACTGCATTGATTTAAGCTGGCGGAATTTTGAATTATTAGATGAATCTATTTTTTTTTTTAAAAATCGTGATCGTACAAACATTCTAATCACATATGGTCTATCATATCAGACTAAAACCCCGAAGAGATAAATTGGATATACAGCAACTTTTGTTAGTCGAAGTCATCCGTAGATAGATTATAAGGTTATATTCTTTATTTCCTTAGATTTTATAAAGTTATATTCTTTTCTTTTAAAGTTTTCAAAGGAAAATGACCCTCATTTGTGTTTCATTCGGAAGAAAATGAAAGAATCTGTAGCTTTTAGTTCAACAATAGCAATTAGTTAATTGATGAGGAGGACTAACTTATAAGAAAGAAATAACTTATTCCTAATAATATATGTTGATCACCCATTATTTAACCCCATAAGCTATTGATTGCTATAATTTGTAAGATGAACTTAATAACTTAATCATTGATATCAATCGTTATATCATATATTCAATTTGTCCCCTTTAAAAATTTTCTCAATTCGATACAATTTTCAAAAGGAACATCTATGTTTTCCAAAATAAGTCATAAGGATATAGTATCTCCATTGATTATTTTTTTTATTAAATAAACATATATAATACACTTAAAGCAAGCTTGAATGCCAAGAATTCAAGCCTCGTTTTGAAAATTATATCCTTTTATTCTTAGGTTTAAAATCAGATACAGGATTCTGGTAGTATAAAAATATGTAAGAATCTCGGTTATTAGATCTTTGCAGAAATCCAAGATCAAGAACACAAGTAAAAAAGAGAATTCTCAAAGGGAATTAGATATTCCGAAAATAAACAAGTAATTGTAAACATACAAGAAATCTCAATTTCCTTTTAGACTTTATTTGTAGACGTATAAGATCTGGATATGAGAAAAGACAAATGTTTTATCTTATTATTATTATGTTCTTAAACCAGATACAATTATTTTTTTAAACTTTTGTTAAAACGTATATTCTATACTAGATAAACTATTATATCAAAAATATACAAAACCTGAGTTCCATTTTTAATATTAAGTAAATACATCATATTTATTTTTCACTTTTAATAAAAGAGCAAATATGGTCTCATTGGTTTTAAAAATTGCAATTTAGTATTTAAAGAATATTATAAAAACAATGAATAGTATTTGAAAATACGTTAATCAGATTTAAATTCTTTTTTCAGAAATTGGATTGAAGGTATGATTTACTTAACAATGCTTTGGAAATTAACTTATATGAATCGTTTCTCATATAAGACCTGTTTACAATGATTCTATGAAACATTTAAACATTTTTATTTAAAAAATTCAGTTGTTATTAGAAAAATATAACTTGCTAAATATAACTTTTTTAAATACGAAGAGTTTGAATAAAAATTTCTACATAATGTTTTAAAATATTTTTATTGTTCTTTGAAAAGATGTTTGCTTAGTATAATAAACATAGATTTTGAAAAAAAAATTTGTGTCGACGAACCTGCTTTATGATTCTTAAATAACTGCATTAAAAATTTAATAAAAAATTTGAGATATAAAATTTCAGGCTAAACGTGTTTGCAAAAAATCCTTTACTCGATTTATTATGCTAATATAGGGAATTTAATAAATATTTTCGCTAAAATTTAAAAAATTTGAAAGTCAAAAATTTTTTAAACTTTTAATTTCTTATGATACAAAAAATTGCATATATATATATATATATATATATATATATATATATATATATATAAACATACACACACGCATATATATATACACACACACGCATATATATATACACACAAACACACACACACATATATATATACACACAAACACACACACATATATATATATATATATATACACACACACGCATATATATACACACACACACACATATACACACACACATCCACACACACACATATATATATACATACACACACATATACACATACACATATGTATATATATATACACACACGCACACACATATATATATATACATACACACACATATACACACACACATATATATATATACACACACACATATACACACACACATATATACACACACTTACACATACACATATATACACACACATACACATATACACAAACATACATACACACACACACACACGCACATATATATATATATATATGTACCAAACCTGTAGACATACAAAGTGTTCCGTGCGATAAATTGTTAATATTATATACATATTTATTTTTCCTCTTTTGCTTATATACCATTTCCTCTCTATCTCTCTCTTTCTATATAGTTAGAGAGAAAGAGAGAGAGAAATGTTTATAAATAAAAATAAAATAGGAATAATAATATAACAACAATATATAACAATAGAAATGCCAAATAAAGCGAAAATAGAAAGAAAATGAAGAAAACTGAAACATATGAAAAAGAACGAAAACATATATATAACAATATTTTTCTTAACATAAGTGCACAAAATATTTTCTGTCTCTCAAAAATATTTATACTTGCTCTATTTTTACTCTGTAAGAAGATTTATTATATAATAATCTTGTATAAAACAGGATTAAAAAATCATAGTTGTGTTATAAGCAACACTTTTCACTGCATTGGTGTATATTTATTAAAAGATTTTAATTTATATGACTTATAAATGCACATATTATTCCTTTATCAATATGATGTCTGTTTAACTAATTTGGACAATATTCTGTTTTCTCAATGTTTCACATTGAAATGATTAAACTGAACCCTTCTGCCAGCAAACATTGAAGAATGATTTATAATTATATGTGATATTATATTGCGCCGCATTTTTATGATGTCATTCTGAAATTCCAATTTCGAATTATGCAACATTGTAAAATTTGAAAGCAATTTTTCATTTTACATTGATCTTCCACCTTTACAAACATATATGTACGGATCCCATCATTATACCTATTTTTGCCTTAAATTATTGTTCTATCCATAATATTATGAATTATTTAAAAATAGTTTCATGAACTTTTGTTCACCGAGTAACAAGATTCATAAGCAACCATTAGAAATCGTAACATATTCCACTAAATGCACAAAGCAATGTCCACTTATCCTTTCATCAAATTAAGCAACATTTGATGTGGTTTCGTCAGATTTATTGCAACGAGTACAACTAGCTAGTATTCAAAGCGTTTGTTTCGAAGAGCAATGTTTATCAACTCACTTCAAATGCCTCTATCATTGACGTAAGACGAGTGATATACAAATGTGCTTTTAATGTTATCTTCATGGAGTGATTTTCTTAAAATGGAATTTAACACTAGTTTTAGGTGGCTGTAGGAAAAAACAGAAATTATTACAGAGCTGCTGTTTTAGTTTTTCATTTATGTTGGCACAAACGGGAAAATACATAAAAATGACATTCATGAATTGATTTTAATGATATTATGATGGAAAATAATTTCTGCACACGTAACTGCAAGAAGTAAAGAAAGGAATTATATTAGACGTTAAGTTTTAGTTCTTCATGTATGCTAACACAAACCTTCAATGCATACAAACGTCCATTATGAAGTCATTTTATTGATATTATCATAGAATTAGTTTCGCCTACTGGAAGTTACCATCATTTTTATGTTATTAGGAAGTTAAGGCCGAAATTATGTGAAAGGGAAAATTTTAGCTCTTGCTTTACAAAGACAAAATGGCGAATACATGTAAAAAGCCTTCATGCAGAAATTTTAATCCTACTTTCAAGGAATTACTTTCACACAGAGGACATTAATCTCATTTTTAGGTGACTGTTGAAAGTTAAGGTAGAAATTATGTTGGAGTTGCTACTTTAGTTCCTCATTTATGCTCACACAAACCGTCAATACATAATAAATAGCATTCAATAAATGATCTTAATGATATTTTCAAGGAAAAGACTTTTGCATACGGGTCGTCGACAACTGTTGGAAGTTAAGACGGAAGTTACGTAAGAGCTGCTGTTTTAGCTCGCCATTTACACTGACATAAAAGGTCAATATATTCAAATCACATTGATGAAGCAATCTTAATGATCTTTTTACAGTTTGATTACAGTTAAGTAGATACCATTCTTAGGCGACTGTAAGAAATTTAGGCCGAAAAGTTGTAATGGGGCTGGTATTTTAGTTCATTTGAGTAGGCACAAGTGTTCAATACGTATAAATGCCGTTAATGAAATGATCGTAATAATATTTTCATGGTAAGATTTTAGCACAGTGAAAGTTAACATTCTTTTTAAGTGACTTTATGAAGTTAAAATTGAAATTATGTTAAAACAGCTGTTTTACTTCTTCATTTACGCTTCAATTATCGGTCACTATTGCTTACCCCATCTAGCAGAGGACTTTGTTCTTCAACTGGATGTTAATATTTGGTTTCAAATACCTTTAAAAATCCCTTAAATTCAGAAAGATATATATTAACTTCCTGAACATTTCTGCATAATTTGCGGCTAGGTTGTAAATCATCACAACTGAATCCTTACAGTCCTCAGACACAATGCCCCAGAAGAAAGTATCTCAAAGTCATAGTAAATATGACCTTTACTTGTGTTTTCATCATTATAATGATACCTATATTTAACCTCGCGCAAACATTTTTATAATATTAGCATATCATAGCTTATGATTGCTGCGAAACTATTCTATATAGTTCATTTTATATTCACCACTTTAAAAAAAAAAGCCAAATTTAATTTTAATTTAAATGAAATTCGTCACCATTTTTTTAAATACCATATATTTAAATTTCGTTAATATGAATATTAGTTAGCGTACTTTTCAACAAGATATTATGATTTTTTAAAAATGTCTTTTAATTTATTTAACTTCTTGTAGTCAATTAATCTTATATTCAAAGTATTTAATAATATAACTATGAATAAATCGTACGAACCTTAAATTATATGATTAGATAACTCTTACCCTTATTTTTTACATCAAAATAAATTTTGAAAGTGTTTGCCGCCTATTTTGAACATTTTTTTAATAATATAGTCATGTTTATTCAGAATATCTGTAAACATATAGATATATTTATTTTTTCATTTTTGATTTTATTGTATCTATGAAACATGATCATATATCTAAAAATAGGTCACATACATATGAAATGATAATATCATGTTCTCAAATATCAAAATTCAATGTTCTTGGAGTTAAATAGAAAGGTAGAAAAGAAAAGGCAAAAACACAAATATTTTTGGATGGCTGTATATAATATGTTTTGAGAGAAAATGTATGATATATATCTGAATATTGCATAAAATATTTTTGAAATTTTCTTTAATTGTAAATATCAAAGAAATTGAGGAACAGAAAAAAAATTAAAATATGATTCTTCTAATATTATTAGGTTATCTCCCAAGATATAATAAAACTCATTTTACTTCTGGAAGGATGTCCGTGTAAGTCATTATAAGCGCTCATATTATTATTTGTATTGATTCTGTCTTAACGTTAAGAGTCATTTGGGGCATTTAAGGGACAGATATCGGTTTCGTTTATATGACATGTACAAATTGCGCTCATAGTAAATCAATATAAATCACGAATCCAGTCTCATTTTTGCTAGGTATCTTAATGTATGTGTTATTTGACAATATCCATCTTAGTAAGCTTTCATGTTTTTTTTTTTAAATAATAATAATAAATAAATAAATAAAGCGGATTCGAGAAACATCGTAATATTATAAGTTTAGAGTCGATTCATTATTTTAATTTTTATTATTTAAAATGTATAACGGCCATAACATTCTATCAAAAATATATATTTATTAGAATCGCAATTGTCATGTCTATCGTTCTAAAAATGCAAAAGAAAAACATGAATCCAAAATAGGCTTCAAATAAG
Source organism: Argiope trifasciata (assembly GCA_026543055.1). Taxonomy (NCBI): domain Eukaryota; kingdom Metazoa; phylum Arthropoda; class Arachnida; order Araneae; family Araneidae; genus Argiope; species Argiope trifasciata. Next base: position 820,647 of record JAPMOQ010030034.1, read on the forward strand.
TTTAGAAACCATTGAAATTAGATGGAAATGAAATTGGCATGAGTAAAAATATTATTTAGTAGACTTAAAAAAAAAATTGAAAAGAATGATTTTGAAATACACTGATGGAAAAAAAATCCCAACACTAGTAAGGAGCTGTGCTAGATAAACGAAATTCGGTAGGCGTGTTTATACATCTGAAAGATGACGTCGATTCAAATTTCGAGCTAGGCGCGTAAGTGTGGCGTTAGTAGCGACACTATGAACATGCAAATGTGGTTTGCTTTAAATAAGCGCTGTAAGGTTCGTGATCGTTATTTACATTTGAGATTTGACGTAGTGGGTTAATGTTAGCCAAGGGTGTCTCTGAGAAGACGAAGAAGCCATTATCAACAGCTCACTGAGTTTGAACGAGGTCGTGTTGTAGGGATAAGAGAAGGTGGGTTTTCTTTCCGCGATATTGCTGAAAGACTTGGCAGGAATGTATCCACTGTGCATGAGTATTGGCGGCAGTGGTCAAGGGAAGATACTGCCTCAAGAAGACCAGGTTCCGGGCGGCCACGTGTTAATACTTACAGGGAAGACCGTCGTATACGGCGTATGGCTTTGGCTAATCGTACTGCGTCTACAGCTGCAGCTGGCACCACAGTGACACAACGAATTGTTACAAATCGGTTACTTCAAGGACAACTCCTAACCAGACGCCCTGCACAGTGCATTCCACTGACTCCAAACCACTGCCGTTTGCGACGTGAGTGGTGTCAAGCTAGAGCTCATTGGAGGACGGATTAGAGATCTGTTGTCTTTTCTGATGAAAGCCGGTTCTGCCTTGGTCGCAGTGATATCCGTTTGTTGGTTAGAAAGAGGCCAGGTGAACGCCTGCTACTGACTTGCCTGCGGCCTAGACACACAGGGCCTACTCCTGGAGTTATGGTTTGGAGAGCGATTTCGTATGACAGCAGGAGCACTCTCGTAATTATCCCACGCACCCTGACTGCAAATTTGTACGTCAGTCTAGTGATACAACCTGTTGTACTGCCATTCATGAACAGCATTCAAGGGGATGTTTTCCAACAGGATAACTCTCGTCCTCATACCGCTGTTGTAACCCAACGTGCTCTACAGAGTGTCGACATGTTGCCTTGGCCTGATAGATCACCAGATCTTTCTCCAATTGAGCACGTATGGGACATCATTGGACGACAACTCCAACGTCATCCACAACCAGCATTAACCATCCCTGCATTGACCGCCCAAGTGCAACAGGCATGGAACTCCATCCCACAAACTGATAATTGACACCTGTAAGACACAATGCATGCACGTTTGCATGCTTGCATTCAAAATTCTGGCGGTTACACCGGTTATTAATGTACCAATATTTCACATTTGAAATGGCTCTTCTCGCCAATGGCTCTACCTGTGATCTTGAAACTTTAATCAATTAAATATGTTACCTAGACAAATGTATTCCTAAAATTTCATTACTGTACAATAATTTTTTCTTGGTGTTGGGATTTTTTTTCCATCAGTGTAATAATTAAATAACTCTTAATAGGGAAATGTTAAAGTGGAAAATAGGGAAATATTTAGGATGAATAGGGAAAATAGTTAAGGTGTATTGAGGTTTAATGAAATTAATAGGGGATATAGTTAAGATTTTTATTGATTTTTTTCAAAATTTCAATTTTTTAAAAACTATTTCTTATTATGAGTAGAAAATACAGTATTAAATGCAGTAGTACAAACATAGGTAGTAACTGCGAGTGAAATTTGGAAACTCTAGGTTCAACATTCTATACGCTATTACTTTTTAAACATTTCTCGATTCCGTAGAAGTGCATGCATATGCATGTGTTACAATCAGTATTTTATATACTTTTTTTATCATGCACAGATTGTTGAAAAGGTTTTTGCAAAAGTTTCAAGACTAGAAACATCATTGAATTTAAAAGAATGTTCTTTTTTTAAATCTAATTTTAAGACAGTTTGTGAAAATATACAATGACTTATTTTCAGAAAATAAACTTATTTTTTTGTATGAGACATAAATTTGCATTTTAAGATTTTTTTAAAGATTTCATAAAATGTTTGCACGTTGCATATATGTTTGAAAAAAATCATTTTATTTTGACTGTCATTCTGCCGATTTAATTTTACTTCCATGTATGAAATCTGTCTTCATACTCAATCCTTCTTCATGCTACTTATTCGAAGACATTCTGAATACATGCTGAAAATTCTTGCGGTATCACAAAACATTTTCCTTTTCCACTTTTATTGGCAAATTTTCACTTTTTTTCTGATTTTCCACCTGTCGACAAGCCGTTTTACATATTGCAATTCTCTTCGAAATTTTCATTCGTTTCTATTTCCGTCCTCGCATAAAATAGATAAAGTAATGCAGTTGTCAAAAATTTGCGAAAAAGATTTTGACATTCTCATGTGTCAGACTTACCTATACCACCCCCCAAACACACACACACACTCATTCTTGGAATTACGTGTGTATGTTTGTGAATACGATAAATTACAAACGCAAAGAGCTATACGAATGACATTTAATATGCATTCTTATCTTCATAATTATAGATTATATTAAAGCTTCAACCTATTCCTAATCATATTAACCATTTATTGTTCTGTAAATTAACTTATACGCGAAAGGGATAAGTTAAAAAAAAGCTACTTAGAAGAATGAAATATGCTTTGCTGCCTTAAATTCAAAATTATATGCCAAATGTTGGAGTCATCTGTAGAAATAATGGCATCCAATTATATATGTTATATACCAATTATATTATATACTTTCGTTATATTATGAATTAAAAATACATATATTATGCCATTCTATACAGGATAAGGCCTTCGATGATATACTAATACTTTACGATAACCCTACATATATATGTTCAAAGGATGCAAGAGACGAAAAGAAAAAGAAAAAACTGCTTATTATTAAATATATATGAATCTGAAGGCGAGATTCAATTCAGCTGGTTTTTCTATAATGAACATTATGTATTAAGTAAATTCAAGTTCAGTCTTTTAACAGTTTTACTTTAAAACCATTTCCAGCTTATTTTCTTATTGATATCTAATCCAGTTACGAATTTAAAGGATGTAGAGAAGATAAAAAAAAGATAGGAAAAGGTGCTGATCGTCTAAATATACAAGAAAGGAAAAAAAAACATCCACTTTTATTATTATTATCTCTAAGAAGAATGTGTTTCAATAAAATAAAGGTGGACTCTTTGGAATTTTCCTACTGTAACCTTAAAATTCGAGTTCATTCTTCTTCTCTCCTTAAAATAGACTAGCTCTTATATATGATCAAAGAATAGGAAGGAAGATAGAAGACAAACAAAGGAGGAGGTGTTTATTCCCTAAGAATAGACGAAAGGAAAAGGAGAAACACTTCTTCTAGTTTCTTCTTATTATAAAGTGCGAGTTTAAGGTGGACCTTAGAAAGTTTCATAGTTTGGACATTGGAATCTTAACTTTCCGAATATTTGCCGTCTCTTTTTCTTATAGTAGCTCACCATGCTACAAGTTCAAGGGATGTAGAGAAGGATAGCAAGAGAACAAATAAGAAAGTGTTTATTGCCTAAATGTACGAGAGGGAGAGTAAGTTTTCAGTGGAAGTAAGAATAGTCCACTTGTAATTTTCTAAAGGTTTTGTAAGTCATTGCGGAATGCTGCATTATATTATTTCACATTCTTCATGGGCATATGCTTTAAACATTCATATGCAAAATTTCAATCTATTTTCGACACAATGACCGTTGAAAATCTAGGAAATCTTAAATATGAAATATTTTTTTAAAGATAATCCTTTAATACAGCTAATACCCTCACTTTAGCTGTCAGATTTTACACTTTGACCCATATTATTTTGTAAAAATGATTTTCTATTGCATTCTGGGAACACCTTGAAATTTTCATCTATGATTTTAGATACAGTTAGAATTCTACATTTATAATAGATTTTCTCAAATATGTTGGTCATGACACTTTTCAAGATCATAAATTCGAACCTTTTGGTAAAGCTGAGTGGTGTGCATCTAAGAAAGTAGTGCTTTGGATTCCATTCATTATCAAAAAATGCTAGTTTTCGAATGATCAAAAAATCATTTCTGTTATTTAACGCTTAATTTCATCTTGACTCCTGAGGATCTACCGACTGAATAAAAATAAGTTACTGGTTGAAACTACTAATTATGAACCGGATGAAGCTTTGCTAATAACGGTGTTATACACCTATTTTTTTACTCATTTTTATTTTTATTGCTAACAATTTATTATCCTCTTTTTGGTTCTGATATTTGCCACTCAGATCGGTTTTCGCTTAAATGAGTCGCCAGTCGATCCGCGGTTTTGTCCTTTGGAAGCCTGTGATTCTTTTAGTGTTTTTCAATCAGATGGGTTGTTTCTCGAGGACCTGTATTTTACTATTTGAAGTTGGCTTTTGGCCTATTTTTGGACCGAAGGCTCGGCATTTTAGAGATATTTCAATCTGAAATCTATGTTTTAAATGCATTTTGTTGTGTTGCTTCTGATGGCACTTGCCATTGGAAAATCTCGCTGTGACGTAGACAACGATTTAAGCCAATTGGGTGCGTCGCATGATTTTTTCAGCGGCGCCATTTCGGACCAAGTGTACAATTTTGCCACTCACGCTTCACAACGCCTTTTACGGGGTGGATTTTTCTTCACTCAACCACAGATCGTAATTTAGACCTGGATCAGGGAACGATCGACTCTGAGCCAGTGCCCCCTTCCAAGTGGTACTACTCTCGACATGGAGGACTTTGTGACCTTTGGCAGATTTATACGTGCGTCAGTTACTACCACACACGAGGAATCTTCGGCTGGATGATTCGAACTTGTAACCTAACGGACACTAGTCCAACTCCCTACTAATCAGGCTATTCCAACCCACTAAATGTATCTTATTGTTATGTTGAAAAGTAAGAATTTTTTTCGGAATATTTAGTAATGCAACTTTCCTGTCGAGGTGAGAACTAAGAAATGTGCGGAATGGAGGATGATTCCCACAAAGAGGGTAGAGGGTGCACCACCTAGAGGGTACACAAAATAGTGTAGCTTTAGCTATTACCTATCAATCACAGGACTGCCTCTTATGGGGAGAGTTTTACAGCGGCCTAGAAGACTATTACGAGTCAACCATACTCCTTTCCAATGCTATCGTGGCAGTCTATTCTTACATATTTCCTGTATGAGTTACAAACGAGTCAAAGTAACTGTTTATGATCAAGACTAAGGAAAATTTTGAAGCATAGCTCTCCCATTGAGGCGGGATATTCGATGTGTCTGAAATGTTTTTTCATTCTCGCAGTACATGATGAGTATCAAAATATTGTGTGGTCAACTGTTCCATATTGATGACAGGACTGCCTCCTATGGGAGAGGTTGTATAAAGGCATGTGATGACTCTTATGACTTACCTATAGTTCCCACTAAGGCTGTCGCTGTGGTCCGATAAGTTATGATTTCCCGTGTGCCATTGAGATGGATCGGAGTAACTGCTATGGAGTCAGCTACCCACATCAATGACAGGAGAGAAGGTTGTAGATGCTTCCTGCGAGAGAAGGTTGTAGAATGACTGGCCATAACTCTTAGGACTTAACCACAGTTCCCGATAATGCTGTTATGTTGGATTCGTTATTAATATTTTCTTGTGTACTTTCAATGAGAGTCAGAGTAATTGTTGTTTTCGGTCAATATCAAGATTTGCTTCCTGTGGGAGAGGATTGTAGAGTTACTGGTGATGACCACAGGAACTCAACCACATTTCCCACCAATGCTGTAATGTCGATATGGTCATTAATATTTTACCGCGTGCCTTACCAGAGTAACGAATATGGGAGTCAGTTATCCCCAACATATGTCATAGAAGGTTGTGGAGTGCCTAGTGATGATAATTGAAACTCAGTTATTTTTTTCTGGTTTGTGGGACAGACGGGTTATCCATATTTTCTTATGTGCCTTCAGGGCTAATTGAAATAACTGTTTAAGATTATTCTGACCATAAAGAGTTATGATAACTCATATTGAAATGGAGTGTAAATTTCTCGCGATGAAGTGATATAGTTATAAGTTACTTTTTACATCGTTCAGACTAAATCTAGTTATATGGTACTTTTTACATCTTTCCGACTAAATCTATTTCCTTCTTTCAATGTTTAGCAGATTCTGTTCGAAATTATCTCCGACGAGAAAGGAATGCGTGCACAGTCTCTACCTCTACCCCGAAAACGAAAAAGAAGTTGTTTCAAAACTTTCGAAAAGAGAGAGAGAAGCGATTGCTTTAATTCTCCAAAAACTCATTCAAAAGTTAATGACTCTTTACTCAAAGAGGACTGAAAATGAAAAACTTGACTGTGCCGCGGAGAACAAAGGACAGTTCGAGATAAAAGAGGAACGCTTAAAAAATCAATTAAAATTGGAACGAAATGACAAAGTACTGTTAGAAGCTGATAAAACAAAAAGCAACTGAGAGAGAAAAAAAAGGGAGAAAATTCTCTTCTGTGTGCCTGGGCAGATTAATGAGGGCAAAAATATTTAAGTTAGTTGAGGATAAAAACAGATAAATGAATAAGGTTTTTTGAGACTTTGAAATTAAATGCTTTGTCTGAGCAAATAGTTTTTCCCCAACTGTTAGGGATTTTTTTCTTTGTTTCGGTACATTATACAATCATTAGTTAACGCCATTGCTCTTATTTGTTAGGTAATGATATTTACTTATCTATGTTGTTTTGTGTCTGAAAAATAATATATGTCGCTTTGTTTTGTTTTCGTTTATTTTCTCTCGGTCGGTATTCGATTTTGTTTATAAAGTAAAATTGAGAATTATACATTCTCTCTCCCCTTATATTTAGTTGCTAGAGTCAAACTTATCTATCTAAATGTTTTTAAGGAATATGTTCTTGAACTAAAGCAAAAAGTTTTTAAAAAAACTTTTATACTGCAGTTTGGATAATCTATAGAGAAGAATTACAATAATAAAAGAAAAAAATTCTGTATTTTCTAATTTAAATGCTTTAGATTTTTTTTTTCAAAATTCATTTCAGCATATGCACAATTTCACTACGTACCGAAAAATGTACCATCCAAGTGTTGAAATGTAAAACATACTGGAAAAATGTACCATTACTCTACCGAGCACTATTTCTTAAATTTATTTATCTCTCATCATGAGCCAAATTTCAAAAGTATTTCATATTTCATTATTTGGAAATGATTTCCTACTAAATCTTTTATGAAAAAAAGAGATCAAAAATTTTAATATGCAATGAAATTATGAATATAAACAAAATTAATAATTCTGCCATAAAGAAAGAAAAAAAAATCAAAAGGGGTTACATGAATTTAAAAATATTTATGAATCTGATTTCGTAATAAAGAATCTAATTTCTTAGAATAAAAAAAAATAACACCAAATCTAAACTACGTTTAAAATTATATAGACAATTAGGAATCATTATAATTAGAATATAATTCTTAATATCACTTTTGCATACGATGCGAGTCAAATAATAGTTATAAACCAAATTGGATTACGGTTGAATTTGAAACTTCGCAGTCATCTTACAAAAAAAATTGAACTTGAACAAGAATGAAAAGACACACGAACTTAATTTCCTTAAATAATAATTAATAAGTAGAAATGTTCAACACTTAAAGCATCAAGTGGTTCAATAGCTCAATATCTGAACGTCATAGTTCAGTCAGCGGCCAGAGTATTGACTTAGAAAGACCAATCTTGACAATCTTTCGTCCTAATTTAGTGAGGAAATTCACCAGACAGCATTTCTATATTTTCAGCATTAGCATTTGAGGGCTTGCGATATCTATTGGTTTATCAGAACAAATGTTAGTACGATTGTAGCAATTATTGATAAAGAATCCGGTCTAAGGACTTTCTCAAAGGTCACCCTCAGACAAGAAATTGACCCCTCGTGACCCGAAAATCCCAGAATATTGAGGTTTCGGAGATAAATTAGAATCACAAAAGAAAAGACATCAAATTTTGAACAATGGTAAGTCAAAATCACAGCAAACCAGAAAAAACATGAAACCATAAAATAAAATTCGTCAATTCAAGAATCTATAGAGATTAATAACTAAATTAAAATCTTGCATATCATATATTGTAAAATAGACTTTATAAAATAAGTCAAACTGAAATCCAATAAGAAAATCACAGTAAATCTGACAATCACAAGAATATAAAATGAAATTCAGCAAAAAAAACACTCACCAAACTGAAAATGCACCTTCAAATACTAGTTGAGAACGAAAGCGTACATAATAAGATGTGAAATCCTATACCTGTAATTGTACATCCTGATACTAGAATAGTTTTGCCGCGTTAAAAGTTAAAAACGCCTACCTTGTTCGGTCATATATAAAGTCATCAAAAGAACTCTAGGTGCGTCATCTTTTGTGTAAAACTAGTTATTTAGTTAGAATTTATATAATTGTTTTTTAATTAATGATTCGATATTGCAAAAGTGTTTTTGGTAATTCATTAGTATTTAAGTTTTTAAGTAGATTATTAGTTGTTGTAATGTAAGAAATCTTATTATTACAATTTTTTTAATTCTGTTAAATTGTGAAAATATTAGGTTTTTGAAAATTTTAGAGTTTAAATTTGAATGGTAATTATTAAGTTTTATTATTTTAAAGTTAAAATCATCCATTTTATCGTAAATGCCTGTTAAAGTTTTTTCATTAGATATTTCTATATTTAAATCTAGATAGTTAGCTTTATTTTGATCTTCATTTATTTTAGTTAAAACTAAATCTTTTGGGTAAGAATTAATAACTACATTAGGATTATCTACGTTTATTAGAAGTAAATCATCTATATATCTCCAGCCTTTAATTGAGTTGAATTTAATTAGGTTTTGCTCATAATTTACTTATTATTATAGTTTCATTTATTTCTGTTTTCTGTTATTTTGCTAAATTTAGCAGCAAAATAGTAAATTTTTGAATAAAAATGAATAAGTGAATTATTTTGAAAAACTTAGGAATGCCATGAAAAAAGAAGATTAAAGGTCAATAAAGAAATACTGCAACAGAAAAAGGGAGTAAAAAGTAGAGTTGAAGTAGAGACAACTAAAGTTTTATTTTTGATCGACGAAAGTCAGAAATTCTGAGAATATTTCGTAAAAAATTGTGGCCGAAAATGTTTGTTAACTGGAGTTGCTCCTACGCATTTTGGCAAAACTGGTTTGGATGAAAACCGTAGAACGAGAACAATACGAACTAAGGCCGGAAAACATTAAATTTTCCCGTTATTTGCAGAATTCTTCTAAAATCGATGCTTACTTTCTGTCGATATCCATACAAAATGCCAAAAGCTGCATGAAAATCTCCTCTTTATACATACTACGAGATATACTTACAGACAATATCTGAAAGTTCTATAATATACCATACTTTAAATATACCATGCTGTGAATTTTATTTATCATGAATTGAAACTGGAGATTACATTGATTTCATGAATTCGTAAAGCCCCAAATTCCATCAAATCATCGATCTGATGCAATTCGAGGATTTTACATCAAAGAAACCATGATTTCTCAAAAAAAAATTAATATAACAAGAATTATTTTTTAAAAACATTTCTTTGTATGAGCGACCGTTTGAAACATATAAAATTAACAAACGCAATTATAATTCTTAGTAGAAATTTTGTCTTCTACAGAGTACAAATACAAAATAATATGTACGTATAAATTTAATACATTTTTTATACAATTTCAAAGAATATGTAATATAATATTATTAATATATATTTATTAATAAAAAATATTAATATATAGATGTGTATATAATTAATTAATATACACCTCTTCCGCATTTTCATAATAATAATAATACGTTTTAAAATTTTTCTCTTCCCATTTAGGATAATTAGCTTTAGAAATTTATGTAATGAAGTTTTCCGTTCCTAATTTTCTTTTTTAAATATTATGATTCGTTAGAAATCCTTACGTACTTTTACGATATTTATTTAAACTTTCATGTATTTTATATGAACGCTCTCACTAGTTATCCAGAATCTTAAGATATATTAGTGCTGGAGATATATGAGCTCAAGGGAAATGTAGAAGGTTCTATCCTCAGTCGAGATATTAAACGGAATTATAAAAATTCGTGCATATTTCTTTTTCTTAACACGTTTTGAGGCATTCCCTTTAGCAAAACAATCTTAGAGGTCAAGGTTATTTGGAAATAGGAATATTATCATATCTTGTAAAATAGAGTTTAGTGACTGGTAAAACTCTTGTCGAACCAAATGGCTCCCTAGCCACTGATATAAACTAGTAATGCAAACCTTGTCCTTTCGTTAAGAGTTTTCAGATGAGGAATTTGTGATAGAGAGAAAACTGTGCATTAAAGAGAAATGCTTTATTTGATCTGATTGAGATTTGTATTGCGAATATATCTTCATGTGAGATTTTGGATTATCCATTATGTTATTTCCACAATTATTACTAGCAAGGTCATGAAAATAATTTCATAGTCAAACATTTTCATTTAACGTGAAAAATAAAGTTTCAGTGGATGTATAACCAGTGCGAATTAATTAGGGATTCTGTGTTTTATTTAAATATCATCTATAGAATTAAATTTTGAATTAAGTATTTATTCCCAAAATTTATATATATATATATACACAATCTGCAAATTTGAATGTCTTGTTTAGAAAAGTAAAAACAAGTTTCGAAACAAGCATTTATAAGTGTATTAAAAAAAGAATTTTCTTTTTATTTAATTATTTATTACATAATTTCTTTTAGTATAATACCTATACTTCTTTTTCATTGTAGCAAAATCATGGAATCTAGTAATATTTTTTGAAATTCCATGGTAGATGGCGACACTAGTATGCAATAGAAATTTAATGAAATTGAAATATTTATGGGAAAACTAGAATTTAGAGTTGAACACTTTTAGCAAGAATACAATATTCCAAAACATAAAAGGTGGGATTTAAGAACCAGTATATTGAGAGAAAATCAAAGCAAAATTATGTATTCAAGTACATGGAATATTTTAAGTTAAATACATTATAGAATTGCAATGATTAATTTATCTGATCCTATTCACCGTTGCTAAAAAATAACAAAACATCTATTCAGGCTATTCCAGTGGCTTTATTAATACATAAAATCTGTTTCAAAAACAAGATCATGTGATAAAAAATTAATCACATATAGTCTTACACAATGCTAAATTGACATAATCGTTTTAGACGACCGAGGTGAAAATCGTATTACAAAATAAAATTTTTAAAAAGAAGTATATTGTATCAGCTTGAACATAAACCGACTCTATTGAAATGATGAGTTTCTTTCTTATAAGTATTTAAAAATTATGAAGGAAAAAAAATTACAATTTAAAAATATTTTACTCTAGAATGTTTGAAAGTTACAAAGTTATTTTTAAAAACTCTTAATACCACAGAAAAGAAAATATTCAATACAAACTAAAAAATTCACAAACTGCAAAACGTTTAAATCAGAAAGTTTATAATATTATATGTCAACAAGAAAGAACTTATATGTCAAACATCATCTTTATTTATAACAAAAAGATACTTCAAGAACGATAATAAAAATGAAATTACCAAGAAGATCGAATCTAATAAGATTATTAATAAGTAACATTTACGCTATATTTTATAAGGAATATTTATATAACTTATTAATCTAACATCTTGACATGTACTGTTTCATGTCTTCGATTTTTCTTCTTCTTGACAAGAAGCATTAATCAAGATCAAGTATTTTTTTTAGTTACTCAGAAAATAAGATATTTGAGTTATTCCAGGAATATAGCAATAGTTTAACCAAAGAAAAATATTAAGTTTGGCAGAAGAGATTTCTCACATGTTAAGATATTGAAATAATTCTGCTAATATGTATTTCATTCAGTTTTCCTATTGATTCAATTAAATTTTAAATTTTAAAGATACGTAATTTATATCATTTATAACTAATTTTACCTTAAAAGTAAATTTCGTAATTTAATTTTGCAGTCATTAAAGTAAAAATCATTTTTTCCCAAGAATAAAATACAATTTTTTTATTGTAAATTCAATCTACTTACATATAAATGCCATATTTTTGAGAAACATAAGGGATATTTTATGATAGATCTAATAATTCTCAACTATAATCATATAGTTATTAGATATATCGTAAATATATCTAATAATTATATGTATATTCTAAGACACAGAATTATAATTTCATTTTTTTCATAAATGAATAACTTTCTATTCTATTTTTATCTTATTCATTAGTTAAATACTCATTTGTATTATTTTAAAATCAACTGAAAATTATTAAAAATAATTTGATTATCAGTTAAGTTATTTTTGATAACAAGAGGGCGTCGTTTGAAATCAGAAAATTACTCGTTAACCCTTTAATCACAAGTTGGTTAATATACGGTGCAGCTGTTATATGTTGCAGATAGAATAAGAACAGCAGTGTAGGCGTTAAATCAGACATAGTTTAAAATTTTAATTAGTATTCTCCTACTGGCTCAGATAATTTCCACCACTTTTGAAGCTACAGCTTCGGTATAATCGAACATGCAAGAGCAGTGAAAGTACTGTCACATATACCATATTCCTGTTTATATAATATTCAGTGTTTGAGAAAACTATTCATCCCAATTGTAATATACTGCTGCTTTAGAGAAATTACTCCTTTAGAAGAGACTTATTTATTTCTAATAACAATATATAAATGTAGGAATTGGGTGGGACAGAATGCCCATCCAACCACATTTAGTTCAGTGTCTAGGGTCACTGAATGAAGAAAAAAGAAGCTTTTGAACATGAAAGAAATTTATTTACAGTAAAGAAAAAGACATTTACAATTACGACAGGATATTTACAACAGAGAAAAAAAAGAAAAAAAAAAGGAATTACTTATAGATGCCGCCAAGAGTTGTTTCATGGCGAACTACGTTACGTTTTTTAAAGATGCATGATCGGAAACGACCCTCTCTGGTCCCTGTCTGGCGAGCGAATGCGCAGTTCGCTTTTTCTCGAATTCTTACGTCACGCGTTTTTGACTATGGTTCAGCCATATCTAGTGATACCCGTGGCGACATCTATTGCAACAAATTGGAAAAATATTTAACAGCAAAACTAAATATTTAACAGCAAACTTAAATATTTAACAGCAAACTTAAATATTTAACAGCAAACTTAAATATTTAACAGCAATGGCCTGATTAAATCTCTACATAAATTATTTTTGATATCAAGGCTAATTTTGCAAAAGTGAACATCTGCTCTTACTTTACATGATATTTTCTTTTTTTGTGTGAAATGAATCAAGGTAGTATAATTCATGCACTAGATTAATGGGAAATGTTAAAAAATCCTAATATAAATATACAATATAAAGTAATTAAAAACCAGAATATTAGAAATATCCATCCTCATGCAAGTTTACATGCTAAGCTAAATATGAAATCTTCAATGCCACTCTACTAAATTCCTCCTCTTATTAGCAGACTATTATAAAATATTAGTAATGTAAATACCCCAGAAGTCATTACGATGTTTATTGTGACTGTGAGACAAGTTCAAACCCGCTATTATAATTGTGACTTTTGATTTTCTTTGACATCTAAGTTCCTTTCAACGCAATAATCGTGAAAAAAAGATGTCAATAACAACCAATTTACAGTATGCCTGTTTTAAGTAAAAAAAAAATCACTAAATGTTATGGTGGAATTTTCAAAAACACTACAAAGAAGGGCTAAATTTAGGTTACTAATGGTTTATATGACTCACAAACCCAAGTGTAACACATGAACATAAACAGGCCACAAGTAAGACACATTATTCTATACAGCGCGTGAAGACAGATCAGATGTACAAATTCATATCAATGTAGAAATGTCATGTAGAAAAAAAAAATGCAGAAGTTGTTGTTCAGCACTAGGTTGCAGCGGATTTCTAGATGGCAGAGAAAATATGCAGGATATTGAAACTAGTATAAATTTATGCTCTTTTGAATATTAAGGGAATAATTGCTATATTTATGCGCAATTTCATAGATATAGATATGCCCATCTAGCCATTAAATATCTTTTTCTCATTAACATACGCATTAAACGGTCATGTTTCCTTTCATTTTATTTTATTTTTCATACCAATTCAAAAGTCTGGTCATTGCATTTGTATTGTCAACTTCAATAATACAAGCAAATGAGGAATTACTTTTGCAACAACAAAATTTGCATATGTTTACCGTGTTTACACAGAGCAACTTATGAAACACTGGACTTCAATTTGAATGAATAAATAAAAAGACACATGAAAAATTCGTTCTCGATATCCGGTTTAAAAACAAATAAACCACGGTCACTTATTCAGAGAATCAACAATTTGCTTATAAAACACATGTGAACACTGCAAAATATGCACCGAAAACATGCAATGAAACGCAAATAACTTGTGGTGAAGAGTGAAACGAGCAAATTTCCATTTTAATTTTATCTCATTCATCAGTTAAATATTCATTTGTATTTTGATTCACAGTTATGATAGCTTAATAAGCTCCCATGTTTCATCTAGAGATTTTTCAATTACATATTTGATATTTATGCGTTTATTAAGTTTTCCTATTTGTAAGATTTGTGAATTGAACAATATAGAATTAGTAAGCAAGAAATGATTTTTTTTTCACTTCCAAGGGTTAATGAATGTATTTTATATCTTTAAATTACATACAATTTGAAATAGAGTGAAATAAAATAATTTCTTGTCACTTTTAAATAAAAACTTTAACAACTTCAGCTGATAGATGGCATTGTAATGCACATAAAACGTATGGTGGTGGTGGGTCTAATGGCACTTGATCATACCAATCCCAATGAGCGGAGCTCTTTCGAAATAAGGCAGAAGCGGGTAGGCACCTTTCGGCGAAAGTACGACTTTGCTCGAACACACACGACACAGCAATTTTTAGGTTGCGGTCGAACTCATTCATACACTCATTCATCCATATGTAAGTCAGAATTTAGATCCAAATCAGAGACTGATCCATCCCTTATTCAGAACCCCCAGAAGTATATTTTGTTATGGGAGCTTGGAAGATTTTACAGTCACAACATATTTGTCATGCCCCAACTGCCATTAGGCAACATGGCGGTCTTTTTCCTAGACGAGGACAGAATTCACTACCTTTCGGTTACGAGACCGACGCTCTACCAACCTGGCTACTGCGGTACTCACATAAAACATATAATGAGATTTATAAATGTTAGATATTACAAAGGAGAACATTAAAATGCTTAATATTTTCCCCTCTGTGTTCAACAATGTGTTTTAATGGCAGAACATGTTTTTAAAGCTGACAGAGTTAAATATGACTGACAAAGTAGCAAGAATATGGCATCTCTTGTTGACCTTTAGATCTGGTGCAGATACTAGTAGTTAATGGCAAGTACTGTCCTTCAGAAAATCCCAATTCAAGAATTGCAAGGAGTTATATAAGGTTAATGTGAAAGTAACGCCTTTGGGAAATTACGGCTGACTCTCCGTGGTTCAGTGAAATGCTATCTTAAATATTACTTTACATGATAATCATTGTAAAGAAGTGCACCATCTTGCATGAAAAAGATGTTTTGAAATCCCCAGTGCTGTCGACGTTTTGAGATTACAAAATCCCTTAGAATATTACGGTACCATTTTTGTGACATAACAGGTTTGTCACATCTTTAAATAATACGATCTAATGATAAAAGCGGTTGTGAAACCACATAATAGACTGTTTCAAGATACTATAGACTCTCACTTTCAATATTCAAGATTTTTCTGAATAATTTAAGAGTTTTCCGCTCCTCAAATAGACATTTGTGTGTTTGAGGAAGCGATCTTCGTCTTCCCACATAATATTGCATGACGAAGTGATTTCAACTTACATTCAAGCAAGTAAATGAAGATAAAACATTTTACGAATTTCTGAGTTCTAGTTCTATATAAAGTGCACAGGCTGATTCTGTAGATATAATACTGTGAATTCTGCCTCGATAATTTTCGTACAGTGAAATTCAGCATATCTCATACAAAGGAACTAACTGGCACACTTACACTGTAATGCGGCGAATGCTTATTGGATTCAATGGCCATAATAATAACATTTTGGAAGTAACAGGATTTCCTTTCATCTTCAAATCGGAAGAATGGCATATTGTACATTTATTTCAAAATTCTCTATCATCTCGCTTAATGCACATGAAAACGTTGGGATATCTTCATATTCGCTATATACAATATAAATACTTTATAGATACAACAAAGCTCTGTTGGTTCTGGAAGCATAATTTTAGAAGTAGCATAGTATTTGTTTTATAACGCCCTCTATTAATAAAATTTGATACTAATTTCTTTTTTATCATACATCCTAAGGTTTAAATTTGAGTTAACTTTCGAGAACTTTTCATCTCCTTTTAATCAACAAAAAGCATTTTAGAGCCTTTAAAAGAAACTTATTAGTTACCGATACTATGCACACCCTTCTGGGTATTTTAGTTACATATCAGAAAAAAAAAATAACACACATATTTATTAAAGTATTTTTAACAGATATTTGCCAAGTCTGTTTCATGAAAAGTTTGTCTGTTTCATGAAAAGAAACAAATATATTTAATCTGTAAACTTTACATTGTGAATTTTAAATAATTTTAAAAATAAAAGTGCCTCATCTGCTCATTCAATTTTGTATGTAACTGGCTGATTCCCGGCACAATGCTGCCGCAGAAGAAATAATCTTGGAAATATCGTTTGGAATTCGAAATAGTTATCTTGCTTCATTAAAAATGACAGGAAGAATGACAGTTATTTTCTTGTCGGCAATGCATGCATTCATTGAAATTGAACGATATATAAAAATGAAGCATAGGTAATATCTATTCTTTTTTATTATTCTACTCTACTATTCATTATTACGTATTAAATTTAAGTGTTTTTTAGAATTGTAAAGCTTGGTGTCCTTTCAAAAGACTAAAACTATTTATTGTATCTCGTGATTCGCTTAACGTTCGTTCTCAAGTTTAATTTCAGAATTCTCAAGTGTAATATACGAAAATGTGATTAAAATATTTTCTTTTAAAATTGATTAAACACAAAAAATATATTTACACCATGAAGTATTTAACTAAGATGGTGCAAAATTATTTGTACTATAATATTTTCGGAAGTTATGAAAAAAAAACATTAAAGTTTTATTAAATATTTAGTTAAAATTTCAAAACTATATTACTGATTCTCTTAAAACTTTCTGGCATATTCTCTAATAAAACTATTACCTCAGAGATTCACATTGCATTTACAATAGCTACAAAATATTAACATCTAGCTTGAATTTAGCCTCTTTACTGAAAGAGTTGTGTTAGTTATAAATATTGGAATTATAATTAGGGCAGAAATATTCAAAAGACAATACAGAATAGATTTATAGAGCTAAAATTCCAAATTTGGCTCATATTTACATCTTAGGTAATAAATTTTTTAAAATTGAAAAATCATTAAAAATTAAATATAACATAAAAATACCTATTAGGTGTTACATAAATAATATTTTGTGAACAAAGAGGACGTAACATATTAACTTGCTTATACTTTATGTATGGAAACTGCAAAATGTGCTGTAAATATTTAGAAATGTTAAGAACACTATTGGTTTTACCGTACGAAGAGCGAAACTTTGTTACTCTAAAAATTATCTATGTACGGAAAACCGTACCGATCTTATTACTAGCTTAATTTTTTTACCATTAATGTAGTTTTACTAATGTTCGATAGTATAATTGCTATTCAGACCTGAAAGAATAATTCAAAATTGGTTAAGCTTACTTTGTTTTTAACTATAAATATGCAATGCTATATTTTTTGCACATTAGCAATTTTACCATTTAAGAACTTATTTAAAATTATGATGAGGAAAAATAATATATGCAGGAAAAAAAACCTCAATATTTTAGAAACATCATTCAAAAATAGAAACTACATATATTTTTTTTTACAAAAGTTTTTGAAAGGTATTTATTTTTAAACGAAATTTTGGCAAAGTATTATTTTAAATAAACGATCCACTGTACCATTCTTGACAAAAAAGGAATTGCATGGAAAAATGACGAATTTTATGCAACTGAAGGAATCGCATAAAACTCCAAAGAATATGCATAAAAGTTTCGTAAATTTGTTCAAGATCATTTCCTCTTTCTGATTTATGTTCCAATGACAAACTCTCTCAGAAATATATGACTTGTTGTCTACTAGTTATTTCTCATTCTTTTCTTGTGAATTCAGTTATTTTTGGCAGACTTTCAGAAAATTTAATCCCACTTATTCTGATTTCGCGTATTTTTCTTGAGCATTCAGTAAACAGTTATATTTCAAGGTACTCTATGAAAGATGAGTGGATGTTTGAATTTCCTTCGTTAAAACAAAATTGCTCCAAAGAAAGACACTTAGGAAAAATAAACAGCATATATTTTCTGGAAAACATTATATTTGATATATATTACCATATAATACTATGCTTTCTTATTGGAAGCTATATTTTAAAATAATTTATATAACAGAGTAGTATAAATAATTTATTGAGAACATTAGTTTTCTTAAAATATGGGAAAGGGAGATCTGGGAACCAGAAGTTGTTCAACAATAAATCATTTCGCTACTAATGGAGATTCAAGAAAGATCCTCGAAGGATATTCTTAATATTTCATGAATTTGACTAGTGAATTTTAATAATCAAATTATTAAATATTTATAAATTTTTCGCATTGTGAGAGAAACCTGATAAGGTATAATCTTATTATTTAGTAATTATCATTATTAATAAAATTATATAAATTTGTGACAAATTTGCAAAATTTTACTAATATATAATATGCTCTAAGTTTTTGCTCATTCGAAATTTGCAGCAATGTGCTTTATAAATGATTTAGTTAAAAATAACTTCTAATACATGTGAAAAAGTCATCGTTTCAAAAATATGCTAGAACAAACGATTCAGATTTTAAAAAAATAAAAACTAAGAAACTCATATCAAAAGTATATATAATGGATTTCATCATGGAAATAATGTAGCTTTATTTAAACTATTTGACACCATTTTTTGAAAAAAATTGTTACATTTTTCAATATTTATATATCGAAGATTGAAAAAAATCTATTAAAACAAAATATACCAGTTAAGTTCAAAAAGACATTTTTTAGCAATAAAATATATGCAAAGCAAAATATCCTACTTTAGAGGTTCATCAAATAATTTGCTTAAAATTTTTTAGATAGCTTGAGGAATAAATTTTACTAGTTTCTGAACTAAAAAATAAGTTGTATTTCTACCAATTCTTTCAATATCTGTATTCAATTGTTAAATAACAAAAAATACATATTTTTGCAATGAAAAAGGATTAAAAAAAACCTAAAATAAATTTTTAAGGAATAAATTGCAAATTTTCTAGTTCAAGAAATGTAAAACATATTGAAAAATACCAAATTTCAACACAAAAAATAACCATTCGATTTTAATTTATAAAGTTTTTCTAAAGACAATTTTATTATAACTATACTTGTGGAACAGATGTAAATACCTAAGAAAGGAATCTCCAGATGTAAAACAGCATTAAAATACATGTAAATGCAAATATAAAAATCTTTATAACCTCTAAAAATACTTAGAAACTAAATTCTAATTTTTTAAATAAAAACAAACTTGAATGCTCCTAATTTTTTAGCAAAACGTATTCAAACATTAAAAATATTAACTAAAAAAATAACATTCACACACAAATCAACGGGACACTTATAAGTAGAAAGTTATATAACTTTGAATAGAAATATTATATTTATTACTGATGGAATTAAAACTGTGTGATTAATGTAAGCAATTTATAATGAACCTACTCATATTTTTAAATAAATTCTACAAATATTGATGCGTATAGAAAGACTCTTTAACTGATTATAAAAGACTGAATGTGATGGATTCGAAATTATGCATTTAAGCTAGAGACAGATTGACAAGGAATTATAACAGGTTACAGAATATCCTAGCATATAATAAATGGTTAATGGTATCGGTGGATTCACCTAATGATACTCATTACGCACGCTTATCTTACAGGAAAGTGTTGAGTTTCACATTCGTAAGCTATTACAAATGACAGTTTTATTGAGGAAACTGTGGCACCTATAACAGGATATGCAAATGAATGAGAAATATGATGATGTAATGTGTATTAAACAATTCAGCTGTTTTCATACGCTGCATATAATAAATGGACTTTTCATGAGGAATTTTTCATATTTTCAGTATTTATTTAAAGTTTGCACGCGAATAAAATAAAATTATAATAATATTTCAAATATTTTCGAAAACTTAAACAAACATACTGTCATATGTAAAAATCAATAAAATTGAATTATATATAAATTAATCTATCTGTTTCCGTTTAAATATATGCAAAATAATATATATGTCAATCTAAATTTAAAATATCTGTTTTTGTTTTGCTTATTAACGTTTTATCGGAATATCCCAATAATAAATTCATTATTAGTTTCAAATAATCCAGCACATATTTTACAACTTTATAAATAACTATGATTAATTGATTGAATAAGTTACTGAAAAATTTATTGTTCTTAAATAAATTTATAATTTACATTAATGCTGACTAATTCTCAAAGCCTTAATAAAATAATTATATATGAAGAAAATTAGGCGCAAAAAGTCAAAGTCATGGGTACCTTACGCTAAAAGTTTAATCAGTTAAAACAACAAAAATCCTTGAAATATTCATTTTTTTTATATGTTTCTCAAAGAAGTAAAATTGAAAAAAGGAAAAAAAAACTAGTGATATCCAGTTATAGCGAACAATTTCCAGCATATCATAAAAATAGTATTAAAAATTTGTAAAAATCCAGTGTTAAAAAAGTGGAAAAATAGCCACAATATAAATGCATATTCAAAACCAAATATATAATTTTACTTTCTTCACATAAAAAGGTAATAAAAATATGATTTAAACGATGATAATTATTATAAAAATATTGGATATAAAATAAAATTTATGTTTCTCAACATGTAATAATATCTGAAAAACATAAGGGAATGTACACAATATATTTAATTAGAATTATTATAAAGAAATTTTCCTCTATATCATCTTTTAAGGATTAGGTATATTCTGGAATATTTCGTGCATAAAACATATTACTCATTTTTTAATACTTCATTAATAAATAAGAGTAATTTTAATTAATAAAACAGTGTTCGCAAAACGGTATAAAACGTTAATATAATAATATTAAATTTCTGTTAAGATAACATTGCTGTAAAAAGAATAATTTCACAACATTATTTAATCATACAGAAATATTCCATAACAACATTTGTCCTTTCTATAAAAAGACGCCACTATAAATATTGTTCCTTTCTTTAAACGAGATATTAAATGCGCTTTAAAAATGTGTATTTTATGGAAAAGAATAAAAAGCGTTTTCGCACGTAAGTGTTTTTCTCGTAAACACTGCTTCAGATAAAAGGTTGCATCCCAGACTGAATTTTATGCTGTTGTTCTTTAATCTATTAGATCCGAGGAAGAATTTTATGTGATGTAAGAAATGCCGAATATTCGAAAGATTGTTTTTGATGGGTTTTTTCAAAGTATGTTTTTGATATGAAAAATTCATCTATCTTATCTTAAGAATTACTTGTCTCAATACATGAATATAAAAAGCCTAAAAGTTAAAAAAAATGTTTATTTAAGATTAAATTGTTATCACATGAGTAAAACAGCATTTGTCTCAGTTTATATTTGGAAATGAAAGTTTTCAACATCGCTTATTTTAAATAACTTTTACGCATCAAAATAATTATATAATTAAGATGTAATATTACCTATAAATATTAGAAACATTTTTAAAAGGAAAAAAATATCTAATTATATACAGCATCTTAATACAATAATTAATATTATTATTATATAATTAATTTAAGAGTGACAACTAATTTACTTTAAAATGGGAGTTAATTTAGCATTTGGCCACCGATACATACAAATTTAATTAAAAATAGCATCTGTTATAAAATGCAACCCATAGTGACGGGACAATGTCAAATAAATATTGATAAAAATTACTTTATTTTTTTTTAAAAGCAATAAATAGCAAGTATAATGAAAACAATATGAATTCATCTCTACCTATTAAAATACCGTTTAAACCATTCAATGATATATTAATAAGCCATTAAAATATTAAACTTATTAAAAAAAATATCATTTTTATTATTTCACTTATTAAAATACCATTTTTGTTGAAAAATATTCTTTATTTAAAATGCCCTAAGAACTGAAATGAAGAGACTATTATGTATTTATTTATGAAATAGTAACTATTTATTAAGCTGAAGAATATTCGTATTTTATTAAAGCAAAACCGAATGATTTTCACGACAACAAGGTATTTTAAATTTTATACTATATCTTACAGTATATATGAAATAAATGCATCAATTAAAAATTGTTATTAATTATGTGTTTTGAATTTCATAAATCAATAATAATGTAACGCGATATCTCATTTTCCTAACTCAATGTTTTCATTAATGTACAAAATATTTTTTCAAAATGTGTATCGGTGAAGAAAGGAAAATATATTTATTCAGAATATCGGAAAAATAATATATAACTTTTAATCCCAGTTTTAACATAGCTAGATATTCGTATTTAAAAAATCTGGTTTAACAATAATGGCGTTTAAAATTTTAATTTTTTAAAAAAATTATGTCAATTAATGTAATTTACGATTCAATGATGACATAAAATTGTGAATATAGAATTTTATTTTGGAGTTTTTTGTAAGTTATTTAAATTACATAATATTTCATCAATCACTTATTAATGATTATATAAATATATCTTTCAATATAAAAAGAATTCATTAGGTTATTTGTATAATGTAAAGTTAAAAATAAAATTGTTTTGAAGTTTTTTTGCATGATTTGTGATTTATCTTTTCATCTTTGAATTTTTCGGAAGCTTACTTAAATCATTAAAAATGTTCTCCATCATATATTGAAGATTTAATAAGTAAAACTTTGAATACGAAAAGAATTCATTTCGATATTTTCCATATGCAGAGTTATAAATAAAATTATGGCTAAATTTTTTTGTATGACCAGTTATCTATACAAATTTTATTCTTCTATAAAATGCTTTTTGCTCTATTTCAGAAAATTGATTTATACAAATTATTTGATTTAATATTTTAGTTATAAAATGTAATAACCATTTTCTCAAAAAATACTAATGGATATAAGCTAGAACATATTTGTCAATAATAACCTAATAACCAGAAACATTGTTAGTAATTTGTAATAAAAATATTTGCACAGTTTATAAAAGCGAGAAATATTTAATAATAAATCAGTGCAATATTTTAAATTTGTATTAGAGAAAATATCAAACAGTTTTCCCAAGAAATTATTTCTTGCTCAAAATATTTTTGTGGTCTAGAGAATTCGGCTTAACCTAATATTTTTTTGTCCATTAACTATCCCATTTATGAATGAAAAGATCGATACTTTATTATATTTTTGCATTTAAATAGTATCTGCTTACAAACAGTTACCATTTAAAATTTATTTTTACAAATCACGTTATTTAATTTTTTGATTATAAAATGTAATAACTATTTTCTCAAAAAAAAGTACTTATGAACACAAGCGAGAAAATTATTTGTCAGAAATAATCAGATACATGATTAGTAATTTCAAATGAAAATATTTTTACAATTAATAAAAGCGAGAAATATGCAATAATAAATCAGTACAATATTTTTTTTATATTAGAGAAAATATCAAAGAGTTTTCCCAAGAAATACTTTTTTTAAACAAAAATACTTTCTGGTATAAAAATTCTGCCTTAACCCCATATTTTTTTTGTTAAAATAAAAATATCTCATTCACAAAGCAGAATATTTATACGATACTATATTTTTGCAATCATATATTATCTATTTGCAAATATTTACCATTTAAAATTTTTTTTCAAAGGAAAGATCTAAGAAATCTAACCTGTATCCTCAAAAATGGGGTCTTCGTTTTCAGTGTGATACACCTCCTGCGCCAACGCACACCACACAATTAAAAGTAACAAACACACTGTTTTTATTTCTTCCGTCATCCTTAGAAGTTCTTGTCCAAAGTACCGAAGTTTGAAGAAAACTGTTTTTTTAAGTCTCCCTTTTCGATAAAAGAAACGGTCCTCGTCGTAACTCCAAGAGCAAAAAATAAAAGCGAAGAAAACAACATGAACCTAAAGATAAAAAAAAATTAAGGGGGAAAGGTACGGACAGAAGGAAAGAATTAGTGATTCCACGGAGAAATGATCTCTTGTATCCCGAAAGTTTGGGATCCCAAATACACGTCCGCTTACAGCAGTCGCCTCTCGGTGAAATGGTATCACAGAGCACGCATCAATCAGGGTTGCAACTATCTCCCCTGTTGGCGAAACTTCAAACTTATTTTGCGAAGTAAAATCTCGCCAAGACACTTAAAAATCGAAGCAATGCGGGCACTTTTAAGTTTCGGAAAAGTCTCTTCAGCGTAAAATGTATTTTAGGTGTCCTGTGGGAATGAACTTTTAGTATGTTTGGTTGTCCCAGATAACTCTGGAAAAATGGTTTTCAAATCCGGGATTTCGGAATGGACTTGGAGAAATGTACATATGGGAGTGTATACGCTCATTTCGTTTATAAAGATTATAATCTGTATAGATGTTTAAAGTATAGATTTTTCCAATCGGGCTCTTTTTCATATAAGTAAGTTTAAAGGAAGTAAATTTTTATTTCGAGAATATTTCAACTTTTAATGGCATATAAATTTGTCTGCATTTTCTTTAGCTTTACCAAAAAAAAAACCCCCATCTCCTAAACTTTCGAATTATCTTTACATATCACTAAGAAACAAAATAATTAATTATTCACGAAGGAGATATAATTAAAGTATAAAATGTTTTCAATTTATTATTAAATGCTATATATATATATATATATATATATATAGATAGATAGATAGATAGATAGATAGATAGATAGATAGATAGATAGATATTGTTTTTATAACAATTACCACACCCACAAGAAACCCATTAATAAAAGCTAATTATAAAAACTGAAATAAAAATTGCTAGACAAAAAAGCTAGGCTAGTTTATAGACAAAAAAAGAAATAAAATACAAAAATATATATTTAATTTACATAAAATATACATATTATTTATAGCAATTGGTTTTTTTTTGCTGTTTTTATGCATACTAGAAACCCATTAATAAAGGCGAATACATTTTTAAAAAAAACATAGCGTTTTTAGACAATAACCAAGAAATGGAATACAGAAATATATATTTGATTTATATAAAATATGCATGTTATTTATATCCATTGTTTTTATCCCCATTTCTTTGCATATTAGAAAATCATTAAAAAAGCGAATAAAAAAACTGAGATAAAAATAGGAATTTTGGATAATAACCAAGAAATACAGTACAAAAAATATATATTTAATGTATATAAAATATACATATCTTTTATATAAAATATAAATAAATACAATAAACAAGGCGAAGCATCTATCACATTCTAATTTTTCCCAAACGTCTTTAAGAAAGATGAATTACAGAGAGATGGTTGTCAGTTCAAAATATCATATGCATTTTATTGGATAAAAATATTCTTTCAATAGCTATGACAAATTTAATTTCAATTTAGTTCAAATATTAGAACATTTTACCATTTTATATATCCTAATTCTTACGTTATAACGCAATTATTATTTTAAATTTCCACAAATAATAAAGGAGAATGTGTTTCCGTTGGCAATATTTAATTCAGATTCTTTGATATAGTGCTATGAACTTTGGTATACATATAATTGAGACCAAAAAAAAATTTTTTTTTGAAATTTTATTTTGAAATAATTAAAAATAAAGTCGCACTTTGGCACTTTTAATGTGGTAATATTTAAAAATATTACATACCACAAAAATAATTTTGAAGCCATCTTAAAATAAAAAAAGGAAATAATTTTTCAATGATAGCATACTTTGTTCTTTAAATCGTTTTTGATTTTTTAAACAATTAAATAATATTTAAGACTATTTTTAGCACTGTATTTTATTGTTGAAGGAAAATTCAATTCGTTTTCATTATTACTACAAATACTTCGACTACGTTAAATTTTCTTCCATTGTTGATTATTTTGATGTAAACAATTAATTTAACTTTCGATTATGGGTAAAAATAGTCCCTTGAAATTTACCGGAAGATTGAAGTAAAAAGATATTTAAACTTTATTTGAATTTGGTGTCAAAAGGTTTAATAAATGTACAGGGTTTTTTTGTTCATAAGCAATATATTTAATATATTTGCAAATATATTACTTAAAGTAAATTTAAATGCCCTCCATTTTAAAACAATTCTACTTTGTTATGTGATAAACTTGTATGATTGATAATGTATAGAGAAAATTTTTTAATGCATTGTTCATCTATTAGAACGATTTAAGACTTCAAAAATAGAATTAACTACACATCTATAAAAAGTTGGAATTCAAAAAAAAATATTGGGAAATCATTAATACCAATTAAAAAATAATAATTCAAATTTTGAAATTTGTTAAAAATCTTTAGACAAATTTCTGGATTTTAAAAACTCATTTTTTAAAAATAGAATGTATACTTTTAATGTAAAAATATGTAGTTTCTCAGGGCTTTTTACAGATGAAATTACTGATAGATTTTTTAATTAAATAAAGACTGTAACGTAAATTTTCAAAAACACAAATTCACTACGTCACAGATGCATGTAAAATATTACAGGATTGCCATAACATGATATATACAATGGCAATTAGAAATTTAAATCAGCAAAGACTGCTTTTGTATACCTAAGAAAACTATATAAAAAAATTTGAGCTCGAAGTTATGTATATGTACTTCACAGTTTTTAATCAACGTAACTGTTGAATTGATATTAAGTGAATGATAGTGAATTAAATGAAAGAAAAAAAAATGCATTAGATATTTCACGTTCACATTTTTACAAAAAAATACAATAAAACAAGTACTTGTAAAATATCATTACTGGATTCTCATAACGTGCTACATGCGATGGTAAATAGAACTTTGTAATAACAACAAAGATTTTGAGGAACATTAGATAAATATTGAAAGAATTTGTCACTTAAATTATACATGTTTTGCAGCGATCACCTTTTATCCGTTTGTGATCCAATTTTTAATTATAAAGCATTTCATTTCTGTTAGCAGAACATACCATTTAAGTTTTGTTGAAGACTTCTGAAACCCTCTGTACCCAAGTAAATTTATGATATAATCAACTCTCATCATTTTCTTTCTGAATGTTTCTTTTATAAAGATGCTTTATGAATATTTTGAAAGACTTGCATTAATTTGAAAATTAGAATAGCACACTGCACGTTACAATTTCATTCTGATGTTAACAACCTTCTTATAAATTAAATAAATTTTTCATTATATAAAAAAATATTTTTTTACAGATAAGTATATAAACAATAACAATATATATATAAACAACCCAATGCCCGATATATATATATATATATATATATAAATATATATAGTTAACTATTTATATCTATATAAATATATATATGGTGGAGGAATGAAATATTGATGGAATTTATAGATGAATGGATTTTATTGGTTTTATTTTTAAAATGCATTCACCTCAATAGCAATAAAATCAATAAAAGTGGGCTATTAAGAATTATCAAATGGATATAAAAAGTTAACAATTTAAAATATTTGTAAATAAAAACTGTAAGTCAATAAACAAAAGCGTTGTAAAAATAATGATAGAATAATTATAAAAAATCTTCTAAACTTGCTCTCATTTTAAATTAGCTTTACACTTGCTCTCCTTTTAAATTACCTTTATTTATTAGCTTTAAAGATGTTCATTTCTTGTTATGAATTTGATTTTTACACTGATTAGAAAAATAGTTTTAAAGATTTATAATTTTATTTCAACACTGTATTTGCATTGTTTACCGAATTTTTTTAATATGTAATAAACTATATGAGATGTAATTTAAAAATAAAAAAGTTTTGAATTAAAAGAAAGAAAACTGTAACTAGTGCGAACACCGTGTTAGATTTTATTAGTCTGCCTTGCCTATGTGTCTGGTTTCATACAATCTCTCTTTGTTTTTTTGTTTGGAATCATTTTTTTTCAACACAATATCCAGTATAAATGCTAGCATAGAAAATTTACAAATTCATAAAAATAAAGTATACATTCTACGACGAAGTGAATATGCAAATTAAATATTTTAAAATCCAATGCTCAACTTTGTCATAAAAATAATAATAATAAAAATTTGCCATAAAATAGTACACGCCATAAGAATTTAGAAGAAACAAAATATGTTTAAATTCCTTAAGAAAAAATGTTTAAAATACCGCTTTGAATTATTTTTAAATAAATAATTAAAATTATTAAGTACGAAATTAAATCCCAGTAAATCTATTTTTCAAATTATGATTTATGAAAAATAATGTAAAAGAATTTTCTATAATATACCCTAAATTTACTGGAATAAAACATTAAAATAAATTTAATTGTTGGCTATTTTTATACAGTTAAAAATTTCATTGATATTTTGAACAAATTTTTCCTTTTAAAAACTCATTATCCACAAATAATAAGTACCAAATTTATTAGATACTCGTTTAAATTTTGCATTT
This sequence comes from Argiope trifasciata, assembly GCA_026543055.1. NCBI lineage: Eukaryota > Metazoa > Arthropoda > Arachnida > Araneae > Araneidae > Argiope > Argiope trifasciata. Next base: position 849,507 of record JAPMOQ010030034.1, read on the forward strand.
TTGGAACTTGAGCAATGTAAATAAATTTTAACACATATAATTATTGGAAATGCTCTATGTTATTAAAAAAAATTCATCTACTAGTACATATTAAGATTGTAATTGAATATTATGCTCTAACAATGCATGATATTTATATCAATTAAACATCCCAAAAATATTTCAAGAAAAAAAAACGGCAATCAATAAAACAATTTTTAAAGTCATATCAAATAACTTTGTTGCAAATGGCATTTAGGGAAAAAAAAAACCTTGAGTTTTAAAAAAATATGAAACATTTGTATAAGCTTAAATTTATTTAATAAAGAACCAATTATAGTTTAATTTTAGTTTATTAAAAGTGGATTTTGCCAGATAATAGGCCATGGAATTGTTTAAACCTTAAAATTTTAGTTAGTTGTAGTCAAATGAAAAAATTATAATTTAGTAATCAATAGTAAATTAAAATTATATCAAAATTTAATTTAAAGAATAATAACTTCTTTTAAAGCAAAATGCAGAAATTGAATGGTATGCTAAGTTCTATGTTTCACTGTATGTAATTTACTATACGTATTCCAGCTAAAAATTACTGTCTTTTAAAATCTTGTAAAATGCAAATAATAAGTGAAGAAAAATATTCTTTATTCGATATCGTATTTATTCTTTTTTTACGGAAGAGTGCATTTATCGATAAAAATGAGTAAAAAGATAAGTTTCTGCATCTCTATTTTCAAAATGGAGTTATTTATATCCCTTAAAACCAACAAACAGGAGACTGTTCTAGTTTCGTTAAGAACTGAAAATTTCTGTGATCAAAGAATCATACTTTTTCCCCTGTTTTCTTGCCGCTTTCTCGAGTGCCCTACGAAATGAAAGATCTGTTAAAGTAGTTTTTCCTTTAACCCAATGTAGTTGCAAGAAAAGCAACTCCTCGTGTCTAACCATGTAGTGCAAATATTTAGCTTCGCTAATGCACTCTTCTTTAAACAGTAAAACTATGATTTCTCGTCGAGGAAAGTGCTAAAACGAATATAATGAGTGGCAACAGTGATATTTAAGGGATGAGGGGAAGTGAATGTTTATCTGGAAACAGGCTGGAGTGCAAGCAAACACAGAAATCTCACTGACAGAGCCGCTTTCTTTGGAAATAGACGGCAAAATAGATGATTATAAATTTGATAATAAAAATATTTATTCAAAAGGAGTTGTTTTTACTTTGTAGGCAAGAAGATACAAGGTTTTTAGATTACTTTAATGATAAAATGTAACGATTAGACTTCTAATTATACAGATAGATTATTTAGTGTTTTATATTTATACAAAAAATCGTTTCTTTTACAAAATCTACAACGTTTTTCTCTTTTTTTGTATAACGCATATTTATATATTTCAAGCAATATAATTATGCATTCAAATGATAAATATGTCAGTTAAAAACTGCTATTATAATGATTAAGTTCACTATTTTTAAAGTTTACTTTATGTAACATTTTCTACTAATATTACTGCTCAAATATAAAGGAAGGTGTAATTTATAGTGCAATATAATAAATCTTATTTCCACAGAAAGAGCGATTAAATGAATAACCTGAATATTAGATAATTCCTTTTTTATGGTGGTAATAAATAATTTCTAAATTTATGTTGAGAAAATTTCTACCTGCAAGTTTTCAATCGATTTCCTAATTCCCCTAAGTACACTTTATTTTGTAGAAATATGAAATTCGTGCAAATATATTGTAAAAATGTAATCTAAAAATTCATCAAATATTTAACATGCCGCAAAAATGTAGCTGTATTTAAAGTGCCTTATATTTCATTTTGTTATACAAAGTATACATATTTATATGTAGTGTATAAGCGCAAAGTAAATTTTGAAACAAAATTCAAATGAGAAAAAAGGAAAATAAAAATAAAGCTCTAAGCACAC